>KV751315.1:7665525-7676427 GCA_001698575.1 Mola mola
CAGATACATTTTGCGGTGTTTCACAATATAACTGAATTTTTAAGCCCTTGCCTATAGCCACACTCCCACACTGGTTCGTTGGTAGCAATGGGTTTCAACAAAGAATGATTTTCCAGAGCAGTAGAGAGTAACTGTAACAACAGAGCAGGCTACAGCCATGTGCTAAAGCAGCAAGAAAATATGCGACGGCAGTGCATGTATAATTAAAACACGTATAATTACTCTTGTTGCCAGAAGGGGGAGACAGTAGTTCCTCACCACAGGTTTAAGGAACTTTAACTACTTCAGTACTACTTTTAATAACTTGCTATATGTTAGATTTCCCTGGTGACAATTTGACTAAATTACAAAATGAAACTGCTTACACCATGAATGAATAATACTAATGATAAGCGCTTTCATTTAATTTTTTTATTGCTGATTTGTTTAGTATTATTGATGTGATCAAACCATTCATAATTGCACTAATTTATTAATGAATTAGATCATAATTGATTTGATTATAAGGGAATTATAGAGGGGATCTGATAGTGTAGTAGAACATAAAAATATGTGGAAATTCTAATAAAGAGTGTCAGATTCTTGTTTTGTAATTAAAATATCTCTCTTGCTGGCTGTATGATATTGGCTCCCTAGTAGCAGTACCTGATATACAGTATATGTGCCTTCTAATGTGCATTTCAACAAATACAAAACACAGTTGATCGACAAGAAGCTAGATTTTGTCTTCATCCCTGGATGGTAAGAGTTTCGTGTGAATCTTTGAAAATCAGACAACTTGATTTGATTATGATTCTTGGGGCGAAAATTGATTCAAAATCTGTTTTTTAAGTACAGCTATTCTCAATTTAAAAAAGATTTTTTTATTCAAAATGGATCGAGTGGATTACTGAATAACCTTTATTCATTGCGGCACTAGCATATTAAGTAGACTTATAGTATACCAAGGATGCAATGGTATATCTTATATATTTTTTTTATTTTTTCTTAAATACAATTTTGACGTATTAAGGGTGCACAAAAAATTAATTAGTACAACAATAATGATTCTAACTCTGCCAATTCAGGTTTCATTTGATTAGCAAATTACAAAAATTGATTCACATATTCGGTCTTGTAAGTTTCTGTTCAACTTTACCAAGCAGGTGGAGCAAGGACGTGAAGGATGTGCCATGGAGACAGCAAGATGTAGAATACCTGAAATTGATCAGACTTATGCAGTATGTAAACTTTACAAAGTGAAGGTGAAGTATTTCAGAAACAATAAGAAATTTGAGAACTCATGTTGTATGCCATCATCCACATTTGGATTTAGAAAAACAAACCTCAGTAGCAGGAAGTGTTAGTATGCTGGTAAACCAGCATATTCTGCAACACTGTTGTAAACCTCCAGCCAACTCAACACAGGCAAAGAAAATAACTAAAAAAGGTGCATAGAGTATATCTTTTCAGAAGACCTGCTTTTAGTCTATGCAGCACACAATTGTACCCTGTTACAGTACTTTACAGCTGAACTACAGTTCTTGTTATCGAAGATGTAGCCAGCCAAATCAGAATTTAGGTTGTTTATTGATTGATTATGATTATACTGATTATAAAGTTAAATGCTTCTGTGGTTTGTCACAAAATGTCATTGGAGTTTGGTTGGCTTTTTGGTCTGTAACCTGTACATGTTGCCTGTGTAACACATTCATGTTGAAAAAAAACGCTGTGTATACAGAAAATACAATAAACAGAAAAATGCTGTAAAATTGAGAATAAAAGACATTGAGGGAAAAGGAGTGGCATAGCAAGAGAAACAGAGCAGCCAAGGAAAGGTTAGGACTCTTGGCTTGTCTGAACATAGAGGCTTTAAACCTGGAACAAAGTCATTAAGGTTCACTGCTACAGAAGAAGCCAATTAAAAGCAGAACGTAGGCATAAGTCAGGAAAAAGGCATCATTTGCTGCAGGAACCCAGGCCTTTTATTGGACCAGTGGGAGCCCTGTATTATGCATCCAGGGAATCAGAAGGCCTGTCAGATATTTCTCAAAGATGTTTTTACTTAAAATAATTCACTTTCAGTCAGAAATAGGCCAGTGGCGAATAGCTGGGGGATAGATTAAATTGGCCTAAGTCAATGAAAATTATAGAAATAGTTTTCACCTTTGACAGTATATTTTGTTCAAATATACAAGACTGTATAAGAAGAACAATAGCCCTTTACAATTTTTTCAAATATAATTTCACTAATATGTGGTAGACAGATAGGTTTAAAATTTCCCATGTGTATTAGTTTAAAATAATTATTGTTAAACTGTTGTTTGTAAATATCCATGTGGTTTTGTGAATTGACTTCTGCCATTATTATTTTTTGCACTTAAAACCTTTATCTTCTAAGAACTTTTTCTTACCTAAAAAACTGTGCACTGTATAAAAATCTTCACTTATCCGTCACAAAGCTCCATTTTACTCCAATTAGCTCCTAAACCTATCTGTGTTATTACTTAATGCAGGGATTAAATCTGAGGCAACGACGTAATCTAGACTAACTTGTTTACTGAAATAATTGATATTATAAGATTCTTGGTGATTAATGGGCTTACTGAAGAATACCAGGGCTTAGCAGCTTCGTCTGAATACAAAGCTCAAGAATTATATTATGTGTTTCCCTTGAGTCAGCCAATTATTTTGTTGAGTTAGACTTACTGTGGACTAAAGACTGAGTAGAGATGGGGAAATAAGTTTTAAAAACACCACTTCTGCAACACCAGACCATATCAATCTATCGCTTGTAACAGGTTATATGCCCGATTCTTTTAAAGTAGCTGTAATTAAACCGCTCCTTAAAAAAAAAAAAAACGTACCCTGGACCCAGAGGTTCTAGCCAAATATAGACCAATATCCAACCTCCCCTGTCTTTCAAAAATTCTAGAGAAAGCAGTAGCTAAACAACTATGTGGCTTTCTTCAGGATAATAGTCTATTTGAGGACTTCCAGTCAGGTTTTAGAAAACATCACAGCACAGAAACAGCACTGGTAAAAGTTACAAATGACCTCTTCACTGCATCTGATGAGGGACTTATCTCTGTGCTAGTCTTATTAGATCTTAGTGCATTTTTTGACACTATTGATCATCACATCTTACTACAGAGGATGGAACACCAATTGGCATTAAAGTATCTGCTTTAAGATGGTTTAGGTCCTACTTATCTGATAGATATCATTTTGTTTATGTTGATGATGAATTATCCAGATATGACAAGGTTAGTCATGGAGTCCCACAAGGTTCTGTATTTGGACCGATACTATTCACTCTATACATGCTTTCTTTAGGTAATATTATTAGAAAGCAAATTTGCATTGCTATGCAGATGACACACAATTATACTTAACAATGAAGCCAAATGAAACCCATCAGTTAGCTAATCTCCAGACATGTTTTAAGGACATTAAAAACTGGATGTCTCATAACTTTTTATTGTTAAACTCTGACAAAACTAAAGTTCTTGTGCTGGGCCCTAAAGACATTAGAGACTCATTATCCAACAACATAGTTAATCTGGATGACATTGCCTTGGCCTCCAGCACCACTGTCAGAAACCTGGGTGTTATCGTTGACCAGGATCTGTCTTTTAACTCACATGTAAAACAGATTTCAAGGACAGCCTTCTTTCACCTCCGTAACAACGCAAAAATCTGGCACATCCAGTTTCAACAAGATGGAGAAAAACTATCAACGCATTTGGTACTTCTAGGCTGGATTACTGTAATTCTTTATTCTCTGGCTGCCCTAATAAGATTTTAAAGACTTCTCAGTTAATCCAGAATGCAGAAGTGTGTGTGCTGACTAGACCTAAGATCAAAGACCATATTTCCCCCGTAATGGCTTCTCCGCAATGGCTCCCAGTTAAATCCAAAATAGAAATTAAAATCCTTGTTTGCACCTACAAAGCTATTCATGATCAGGCACAATCTTATCTTAAAGAGCTCATAGTTCCCTATCACCCATTTAGAACCTCCCAGGATGCAGGGTTATTGGTGATCCCAAGAATCTCCAAAAATAGAATGGGAGGCAGAGCCTTCAGCTATTAAGCTCCTCTCCTGTGGAACCATCTTCCAGTCTCAGTACGGGAGAAAGATACACTCTGATTTTAAGAGTAGGCCTAAAACCTTCCTGTTTGATAAAGCTTATAGTTAGGGCTGGCCTATCTAGACCGTAGTTATGCTGCGATAGGCTTAGGTTGCTGGGGGAACACTCCATGATGCACTGAGCTCTCTTCTCTCCCCCCTCTGACTCTGACTCCATCTCTCTCACGTCTGTCCATCCTAAAAAGAAGGATCCTTCCACTGTGGTTCTTCCTGAGGTATCATATTTCCCTGTTTAGGGTTTTTTTTATGTTTTTCCTCACCTGGTTCAACAGTCTAAGGGCATAGGGTGTCAGATTTATACAGTTTGTCAAGCCCAGTGATATAATGTGTAAATTATGATTTTGGGCTATACATATAAAATTTGATTTGATTTGATTCCTTATATATGTATGTTCACTTGCAATGATCCTCTAGAGGCTTTTACTCCTCTGAAAAAGTGAAAATATAAACACAAAAATTCCAAACCTTTGCAGAAAATCCCTGATATACAGTATGTAGTGCTTGTACTTAAGTAATAGGTTTATATTTCACCAGAAATTCAAGAGTTCTAATTTCAGTAAAATTTCTCTCATATATATCTGTTTCTATATAAATAATTATTTCGGGGGCCTTTTTGACATTTCAATATTTGAGTACTTGAGTATAGGGCTGGGTGATGTGGCCTATAAATGATATAATAATAATTTTAGGATATATTGTGATATTTCAAAATCTCCACTAATGCACTAAATTGCAATAAATGTGCAATGTAAAATTATTATAAGAGGATGACACCAGTGTGATGATTTCACTAGTCCCTGCACCAGTTGTCTGCATTATTTACTATTTATGATCAGAGGTTTTTATAGTTTTTGGGGGGTTTTTTTGCATGCAAAAGGGAGGAAAATACAATCAAGTTTAATTTATTATTAATTTTGACTATTTATTTTCAAACAAAGTAATTGTCGTATAAGCTTTTAACGAATGAAAATAATAAGATAAGATTTAACTTTATTGATCCCCTTGGGAGAAATTCAGGTTGACACAGCAGTACAGAAGTGAGTAGCAGTGCATGGTAAAAAGTACCAAAAAAAGTCAACACACAGTGTAAGAAACCGTAAATAAAAACTAAAATTCGAGAAATTACAAATATACTAAGGCTAATGGCATTATGTAAACCCAAATACTAATCAAAATCCATACCACTGACACATGATAGTCTGAGTATTGAACAGGTAGAGTTCCTGTAACTTAAATGATTAAACATTCAGGCGGTGAGAGTTGTGTTCTTGGGTTTCAGCAGCTGCTGTGCACCAGTTTTTTAAGTGTTTCCTCGGAGACAACATATATCTTGTGGCTATCAAATGCTAACATTTTGTGACACTGTTTATGAGTAGCAAAGCCACTGGCATTATTCTCACAACCTGTTATCACAGAACTATGGGTTGCCGACCCAGTGCAGGACTATTTGGTAAACACTGAAGACTCACATGGACTCTTCAATTCTTGCGCTGTCTCAGGCTCTCCTACCACGCTCCTCCTGACACAAAAATGAGAGCTTTCTGGATGGGCTCCAGAAAGATGGTTTCCACCTGTTTTATGCTTCCATCCATAAAACAGATGGAAGCATAATAGAATGAAAAAGAATTGCTACTTCTTTTTGGTCCCACTTTTGACTCACAGCGAGTCTGCTGTGAGAGCACATCAGGAGAAAACCAAACTCCAAATTGGCAGAATTTTCTGCCGTTCAAACATTCACATCACAATTTGTACTTGATCATCACGCTACAGTAATTTACTGTATCGCACATGAAACAAATCACAAGTACATCGAGTGCATTCAATATATTGCTTAACTTTACTTGAGTACTCGCAAAATATACATATACAAAAAGACATATACTGTGTATATATATATGTATAAAATTAAATAGAAAAACAAAAGTGCGATGCGCAGAAGTGATGGACTGCCCACACTTACCCTATTGTTTACTGAGTAGCTTGCAATAGCCCGCCAAATATCAGCTGTACGACTGTTAAAGAACATTAGAGTGAACACTTTCATATTTCTGTAAATAAATAGCCAATAATGGAAATCAGGTGCAGTTTCAAACCTACACAGGCACGCATCTTCGCCAACACAACCCACTCCTCGGCAGCTGCTTTAAAGTTGTAAGGTCTGTAGTAACAGCGACCTTGTCAACACATTGGTAATCAGCCTTCAGTTCAGCACCGCTGTCCTCTTGCATCCTTCCACGCATCTGATTTGTACTCCGGCCAGCTTTCATTTTGCGGAAGCCTTCTTCTTCCACAAGACTGATAATTGGAGCAGATCTCCAGTCACCATTTTCAATATTAGCATAAACAGGCTAATCCTCATTGCTGTGTTGGTATGACAGCAGTGTGTACTAAAAACTTGTCTGTTGCCAGTCTCTGCCAGTTACTTCTCGTGCTTTAAATACACGTGGTTAAACATTGAATGCATAGTTGCAAATATCACTCTGTACAGATCACAAACTTTAATTCATGGGCAGTAACAAGGTTATTTCAGTATGCATATATATTTTTTTTTTTTTATCAAGTACAGCAATTTTGTTAACTTGCTAAGTTACCATTCTTTAGTTTCCAAAGCTGTCATTGTTTTCTTCTTCTCTCCTTAAAGATGTACATGTTAGAAATCAGGGCATGTGACACTGCCTTACTAATATTATTGTTTTTTTCACAGGTGTGTGACATAAAAAACTAGTAAAAACAGCTTTCTGCTGCTAACGCTAGCCTGGCCATTACGCCCCTTCAGACAACAAAAGTTTGTTCAGGATTTTGTGGCTGTCTTCACTGAGGCCGACATCTCCTTGGAACAACTATAGTGTTTCCCCTAGAAATTTTGTAGGCCTCCCTTCTTGGCCAAACCTGCTTTGGTTTGGCTCTAGAGATATGGAGCAAAATTTTGAAATTTTGTGTTGACAAAGTTAGAGAGGCCAGATTGAGATGGTGGACATGTGCAGAGGAGGGACAGTGACTGTAAATAGTGAGCGATCAAAATTGTTTTAAATTATTTCAGCATACATCAGGTACCACAATGTCCATATCATCTATGCCTATGGAGGGAACTTAAACATCGTCCTAAGCCTTTCTGTCTGCCATTATTTGCAATGCTGATTGATTGTTCTTTCTCTAACTCCCTCCATTCTACATTACAACTATGGTTAGCTGCGGTGCCTCTCTATTTCTGTCTCCTTTTGGTTCCTTTTCCTCTTTTGCTCTGCTTCCATTGCTGTTTTTGTGTCTCTGCAGACTGTGAGCTGATATCATCCTTTGAAAGGGTAATGATCCCACTGTGTTGAGATTATGTATGTGCGCTGCACACTGTAATGGCCTGGCTTTTTATTGCCTGCCGCATACTAATCCTAATACTGAAGGAATGAGATGACACCTGCAGGGAGCTGTGTGCGAGCTGCAGCCTCACATGAAAGAATGGCCATTAAAAATGATCAAAGAAATTACTATCCTCGGCTGCACAACACTGCTCTCACGCCTGTCTAGGTGTACATCCCTCTGCATGCATGTGCACAGGCATGCGTACAAACGCACACATACACACACACTTGCATACACACTTTAATAAATGAACTCGCACTAATTAGTATCTCCCTCTGATGGACATTTTCCAAGTGATACTCTGTGGATATGTCCTGCGCGTAGTTGCCCTAGGCTTTCTACAGATGCACCCACGCTTGCAGATAGGATAGGAAATGGAGGACATGCGTGAGCTCAAAATGAGTCTGTTCTCCATATCCCAACCACAAATTATTCATGAGCATTTTACTTCAAGTTTTTTTAACAGATTTTTTTCCAGACTCTTTAGATTTTCTGAGGTCTTTGGTTGTATTAAGAATTGATTTTGAAATGTATTTGTTGTGTTTGGGTTTATATCTTTGCTGTGCTAATGGAAAAAGAGGAGTTTGCTATTTAGGAATACAATCACTGAAAGGTTTTAAACTCTCCTTGCGAACACATTGTAGTAGATTTTATTAACTTGAGCTGGCATTGTTGACACCTGCAGTAATGGAGGTTGAGTCATTTTACTCTTATTAGGCTCTCTGATATCTTTCCTGGTACACTAGATCGCACTATACTTAACCGTCTGAGTGTTCTCTTCTCATCATCTTTTTATTTAACTCTTCCCTTGCCTCCTGTCCCTGCTTGTAAATATTCTCTCTTTGATTGTCAGAACTGTCCTTCTCTACCCTCTTTACTAGGTACATAACCTGGGTCGCATGTCCATTTTAAATGCAAGCTCAGTTGGCCCTCTGTGCTGTCAATAAATTCACTCCTCTGCCCTGCTAAACAAATTCACTATTTGAGCTGACACTTACTGATAAATGCAATTTATTTCCTGTACAACCTGGAATAATAAAGTCCTTCTCTTCATTAAATGTCTGGCCTGATATAGCAACCACTTTTTTTCATGTTTTTTTTTAAATTTTTTAATTTTACTAAGATATTCCTTTTTTTCAGTACTCCTCCTTTTTCCCTCTTAGCCCCTCCCTTTATCTCCGTTAGCAGTCCATTTTAGAACCATGCGGTTTCATGGTTTGGTGGGTAATTTCACTGCCTTTTCATGTGTCGGAGGGCGAGGATTCCTCCTCCATTAGGTAGTGTCATCTTGTGATGTATGATGT
Source organism: Mola mola (assembly GCA_001698575.1). Taxonomy (NCBI): domain Eukaryota; kingdom Metazoa; phylum Chordata; class Actinopteri; order Tetraodontiformes; family Molidae; genus Mola; species Mola mola. The sequence goes on from KV751315.1 coordinate 7,674,318, forward strand.
ATGCACAGAAAGGCAATCTGATGTATATTCATGACTTTCAAGGCAATGCCATGGCTAAGCCCTCTGATTTCCTTTTAAGGAACAAAACTACATAAGATTGAGACTTCAGTATCAAGGCACACAGACCATCCTGCTGCCTTGTTCTATGCCTCCCACTTCCCTCTCTGTATTTCTGAACACATAATCTCACCCACAGCCTTTTTTTCCCCCTTTTTTTCTATCTTTTATAAATTCTCCCTCTATATATTTTTTTCTGCCACATGTAATTTATCTGACCCTTAGAAAAAAGATCACATGCAGCTATTTTCTTCTGAATTTGACTGGCTGTCTCCCCATCTCGCCTCTGTGCTTAACTGAGCTTTGATGAAGAGATAAAATTGAATTGTTTTTATAGAATGCTGGCACATTAATGAGACACCACAACTGCAGGACTGAAAGGCCTCCGGGTCACACATGACACACAAACAAACGTGCACATATATAAAATGTATAATATCTCTGGAAAAGAGGGTTATATTGACTTCCTCATACTTACCGTATACAGGTAAGTATGTACAATCACTGTGGTAGTCAGTTCACTTGCACTATTGACAATTCGTTGTTGAACGAAATCTCAGGGTGTCCGTGGGGTCTTAAAAAGTCAAAAAATGTCTAAAATTGCAAAATCTCAATTTAAGGCCTTTAAATCATCCTAAATTGTCTGTTTTGAGTCTTAAATGCGATTTTGATAGGTCTAAATAAAAATCGACTAACATTACTTTTGGAAAGTTAAAAAGTTCAGTCTGACTTTTATTAAAGAAATGTTTTGATTACACTGTAACAAAACTACAAAACGGAGCGAGCATGGAACAATAATCACTAACATTAACTGCTGGTCGGTCAGAATGTATCAGTGCACAGCACACCCAGCATGAGGGCTCAGCTGGCTAGGCAGAGACAACAGATGAAGCATAGCAAGTGTTAAACAACGGCATTAGCGAGTGTATATTTAGAAAAACAAGACCAAGTCTTACTTGCATACAATGGGTAAGTGCAAATTTAATCATAGATGGTTAGGCAAATAGTGAATTCAATGCGTGGTTGAAGCCTGCTGAAAACCAATTTCAAGTCCGCTGCAACTTATGTAAAAGAACTTTGTCAACATCAACTTGGGAAATCAACGCAGCAAAGTCAGAGAAACACACAGCGGCCATCAAAGCTTAATATTACCAATATTGTCATACATCATGAGCGGGAAGTTCAAAATCTGACCCAAACACGATGCATTCTGCAACTCCTCCAGTTAGCGACTTTGGGACAGCATTTGGATCTACGCCAACACTGAAAGCAGAGGTGCTAAACATCAGTCACATAACGGCAACAATCGCATCAGTGAGCTGTTAACAATATTTCCTCACTCTGACATTGCTAAAACCTTTAGCTGTGTACATCACGCGATTTGGACTGGCAGACTTCATTAAGAGAGACCTTATATCCAGAGTTAAGGGCCCATTTGTGCTGATGTTTGAATGTCTAAATCAAACCAGCAAAACCAAGCGGTTGGACCTGCATGTACGGTTCTGGGAAGGCGAGCAGGTACAGTCGAGGTACCTGGGATCACAATTTATGGGACATTCTACCTCCCAGGACATAATGAAACATGTCAAAGTATGTACATTTTTCATTAGCAATCATTGCATAATTTTACTTTCACATCATATGTTCTTTTTCATTAGCAATTCTATGGCAAAGTGTAGTGATTAATCCTGTTGCATGTAGTTCACTTGTTTGTCTATTGTTTTGTTATTGTTTTAATCATCCCTTAAGTCAGTGGTTCAGAAAAGGGGAATACATTCGTCACTATAATTAAATCCATAAAAACAAAACTCTCGATGAGGACAAAAATGTTATTAAATGGGTTCTGTTTTCTAATTTTTCAGTTTAGTAAAGGGCAAAGTTTTAGAACTTTTCTGGGTCAAGTACTTGAGCTTGACCCAGAAAAGGGTATAGGTTTTTTTCTTTTCTTTTTTTTTTTTTTAAATCATTAATTCCTATCAGAAGTGTGTAGACCAATGCAAACCTCAGGAACTTGGTATCAGTCTCAATGGATGGGCCCAACGTAAACTTTAGG
>KV751315.1:7676472-7694753 GCA_001698575.1 Mola mola
GAGGTGCTCAGCATTTTGCTGTGGAGTTCACACATTACACAACGATTTTAAAAGTAGATTCTCCATGTGGCAGGTGGACAAACTTTTAAAAGCCATGCACACACTGTTTCACAGTGTACCTGCTAGAAGAAAAGACTACAGTGCTATCACCTGTACCACCGTCTTCCCTTTGTCCTTCATTTGTCACCGGTGGATAGAGAACTTCCCTGATGTAGAAAGGGCTCTTACAGCCTGGCTCCCCCTTCAGCATTATATGAATGCGGTGAGAACAAAACAAATCCCAATCCCTGGGAAAGCATCCTTTGACAATAGAAGCCGCCCTGAAGGATCCACTCATCTTGGCAAAACTACATTTCTACATGACTGTCGCCAAGACCTTCAATCCCTTTTTGAAGAAGTATCAAACAGACAAGCCAATGATGACTGTTCTCAGCAAGGACTTTGTCTTCTATTTTGCAAGTAATTCTGGGGCTCCTTCATATTTTCCTTTATATCCTTCATACTTTTTTTGTCAGTGTGGATGTGAAATGGGTCTTGAATTTGCATTCATGGTGGCCTTAAAAAGTCTAAGAAAAATCTTAAATTTAACTTGTTGTAACCTGCAGATACCCTGAATCTGCTGTAATCAATTATGGTCACAAATTGCAAACTAACAGGTTATTTATAATTTTGTCTCCAAGTTCTGTGTGTTATAAAGTAACCATAATTGAAAAGCTTGTCCCTATTTGTCTTGAAAATGACTTTTTAATGGAAATAAAGCCACATCTATCCATCACACTAGCACAAGTCCATGTAGGCCTTTGAAGGGACTCTATGAACAAATGCTGTCGATTAATATTCTCAATTATCAACCTTCCAACAGCACATGCATCATAATATATGATGGGCCTAATGCAGGAGCAGTGTTTAAAGCTGCTATATGCAAGATTTTCAACCTTAATATAGCACCAAACAACTATTTGCAATATAAAGATACAGAGTAGTTATAGCATCCTGACAACAAGCTGTAGCCACACTCGCCCTGTGTTTGTTGGTATCTCAGATTTTCTGCTCTTTTTTTTTGGTTCCGCCTGGCGGAACATTCATGTGATGTGCGTGTGATCCTTTTCCCTGAAACTGTTGGCCTCATTTGATCCTCACCCCTGAAACTGTCTGTCTTGCATTTAAAACCAGGAGCTTGGGGTGTGACCATTGGCAGAGATTGAATGCGGAGTTCAGTGTGCGGCACTCAGCGGACATTTCAACGTCTCTTTGACGAAAGAAAATGAGTTCTTCGGCTGAAAAGCTTTCAGACAATAAGAGGCAGAACACCAGAGTCAACTTTAGTTGTGGTATAAGATGCAGGGCCCTATGATATGCTAAAGGAGTTCAGTCTGATTCAGAGCTGGCTCCTCTGCTACTCAATGTAAACAACATGTCTGTTTTCAGAATCAGAATCCTTTTTATTGTCATTGTACAAGTGTACAACAAATTATAGCAGCAACCAAGTATGACAAACAACATGAAATAAGAATAAAAAGTACAAGCATCAATACTTAAATATAAAATGTAAAGTAAATACAGTCACTAAAATATAAAAATACAGTCAGTCTTTGTCGATATTGCACATTGTCCTTGGATGGTGTTGGTGTGTGTTTGTGTGTGTGTGTGTGTGGGGGGGGCTGCTTGTGTGTTTAGTGCAGTGATGAATTGTGGGAAGAAGTTATTTCTGAGTCTGTTTGTCCTGGTTCTGTTGGACCTGTAGCACCTGCCAGAGGTCTCTTTTGATTGCCTCAGCTCTGGTGAGGCAGCAGGGTGAATATAAGCCGTTAAGGGAGGGGCCAGCCGATGATCGTCTGTGCTGTCTTGACCACTCTCTGGAGTCTCTCCCTATTTTCCAAGGTGCAGTGGGAGAACCACATCGTGATGCAGAAGGTCAGGATGCTCTCAATGGTAGAGCGGTAGAAGGTCACCAGCAGCTTCTCACAGATGTTATTTTTCCTAAGCACTCACAGGAATTGCAGACACTGCTGTGCCTTCTTGATGACAGCTGAGGTGTTTCCAGACAAGGAAACGTTAGCAGAGATCTCGGTGCCCAGAAAAGTGAAAGTGTGGACCCTCTCCACGCAGTCACCACGTATGAAGAGGGGGGATAGAGCTGCCTTGTGTTTCCTGAAGTCCAGGATGATTTCTTTCGATCTTTGTGGTGTTCAGACAGGTTGTTTGCTGAGCAGCATTCAGACAGTTTCAGGACCTGATCCCTCTAGACAGACTTGTCTCCCCTTGTGGTCAGTCCCACCACCGTCTTGTCGTCTGCAAACTTAATGATGGTGTCGCTGGAGTGGGCGGGTCCGCAGTCAGTGGTGTAGAGAGTGAGGAGCAACGGGCTCAGCACATACCCTTGTGGGTAACCCGTGCTCAGTGTCCAGGTGGAGGAGAGGTTGAGTTTGACTGTTTGGGGTCTGTTCGTGAAGAAGTCCTTAATCCAGGAACAGGTGTGTTGGGGGAGTCCCAGGTCAGACAGTTTGCTGACCAGGATGGTCAGGGATGATAGTATTAAATGCTGAGCTATAGTCAATGAAGAGCATCCTGACATAGCTCTCCAGGTGTTCCAGGTGGCTCAGCGCACCGTGAAGCGTGATGGCTATTGCGTCCTCTGTTGATCTGTTCACTCTTTAAGCGAACTGGTGAGGGTCGAAGGAGGGAGGTAGGTAAGTCTTGATATGGGTCAGGACCAGCCATTACAGGCACTTGGTGATGATGGGTGTGAGTGCAACTGGGCGGTAGTCCTTGTGGCTGTTTTTTTGGGTACCGGGATGATTATGGCAGACTTCAGGCAAGATGGGGTGGACTGTTTCAGGGATAGGTTGAACATTGTGGTGAAGACCTGCGAGAGTTGTGCAACACAGGCCCTGAATACCTTCCCAGGAACGCTGTCGGGTCCATAAGCTTTCCAGTGGTTAACCCTGCTTAAAATCCGTTCCACTTCTTGTGCCTGTATGGTCAGTGGTTGGGAGCTGGAAGCTGAATGTGGCTGAGATGGTGTGGTTGCAGACTGTTGGGTAGGGGTCTGGAAGCATGCGAAGAAGGAGTTCAGCTCTTCCATCAGTGCGATGCTCGAATCCGCTGCTTTGTTGGTCTTTCCCCTGAAGTTGGTAATCTGCTTGATTCCCTGCCACACCTGCCGAGTGTTGTTGTTGGAGAGGTGGGTATCAATCTTTTGTGTGTATTCTGCTTTAGCTTTCCTGATTCCTCCCTTCAGGTCAGCTCTGGCAGCATTGTATTGGTCTCTTTTTCCAGACCTGAAGGTGGTGTTGCGGTTTTTGAGGAGTGTCTTGACCTGACTGTACATCCAGGGATTCTGATTGGGAAACACTTGGATCCGTTTATCCACTGTTACATTCCCCATACAGAACTTGATGTAGGATAACGGTCAGGTCCTGATGTTCAAGACACTCCATTCAGTGTGTTTGAAACAGCGTTGTAGTTGAGGAAGCGCATCTGCAGGCCAGGTCATGATGGTCTTGTTCACTGGAGTTGTGCTTCATCTCAGAGGTGTGTATGCAGGGGTGAAGATCAGAGAGAGGTGGTCTGACTGGCCTAAGTGTGGGAGTTGTATATCTCTGTAGTCATGTTTAATATTTCATGCTGAGAGATGCTGAGATAGGCTCCAGCCCCGCCGCAACCCCTAACAGGATAAGCGGTAGAAAATGAATGAATGGTCTAAAGTGTTTTCCCCTGTAGTAGCACAACTTACATGTTGGTAGAATTTAGGCAGGACAGACTTCAGGTTTACCTGGTTAAAATCTCCCGCAGTAATGTGTCCTCCGTCGGGATGAGACCGCTGTAATTTGTTTATTGTGACAATAGCGAGAGAGCTATGCTAGAGTTAACATCAGTTGGTATGTAAACAGCCGTTATTAGCACGACTGTTAGGTCTCTGGGCAGAAAAAATGGACGGGATTTAATAGAAATGAATTCTAAGTCTGGTGAGCAATGTGTTTACGTGACTACATTTTTTTTAGACCAGTCGTTGTGCACATTAATACACAGGCCACCACCTCTGCTCTCACCGGAGTCTTTGTTTCGGTCCCAGTGGTACACGGAGCGGCCTGCTAGCTGCACAGAAGCGTCGGTTATCAACGGTTGAAGCCAGATTTAAGTTATGATCAAAACACAAAAGTCCCCAACATAACGATTACCCTCAATGAGTAGTTCCAACTCGTTCATTTTGTGGATCAGGGATCGCGCGTTGATGAGAAACATACTCGAGAGGGGAGGCTTGTATTGGTTTTTCCTCAGTCTGGCTAGTAATCCAGAGCGGCACCCTCGCTTTTGATTCCTCTCTCTTCTCCGTCTTTGTCGCCTGCTGGCAACGACAACAATGGAGCACCGCGTTGGTCTCGCTATGGCGTTTGGAATGTTGTAGAAGCGACTAGACTCTTCTGTTATTGTCAGTCTGATGCTATAACCAATGTCCACTAGCTCCTGACATCATTTTCAGTGGTGACTGGTGTTATACGGAAAAATGCCTGCCTGCAGAGGACCGCTGTACACGAGCCCAGCCTATTTTTAGCTGTGGGGAAGAAGGCCCATTCGTGGTGCTGCAGCTTAGTCCCTCAAGCTGAAAACAATCAAATCCAAGGTGAAATGCAGTTCTGGCAGGGATTCATGCTGGATTAATTTAGGCATGTTACCAAAGTCCCACAGCTTGTCCATTTTATAATGAAATTTCTCTGGAAATGTTGTAATTGCTAGTTGTCTTACTGTAGCATATCATGGATCTTTGTTGGATTTAGCTATACTAGCGGGAGTTAATGGTTGTGGATGGATTCTTTTATTGGGGGCTCTGGTCCACATTCATTTCGGAAACCTAACGCATTACTTTACATCCTTAATTTGTATTTACAGTTTCTCACTTTTGGTTTTATCTTTATCCAAAATGTGAAACTTGAAAGCAGCAAGGGGCACTTAGCAAGGGCTAAGTAGACCAACAGCGCCCCCCCCCACCCACCCCCAGACTCAAAACAAGCTAAGCCGTCAAGGCATTATTAGTTTGTGCTTTCGTTAAAAGTTAACGAAAAATAATAGCTAGCAACAAGCACTGTAGTTATATTTAAACAAAGGAGAATGAATGATTACTAAAGGCTGTGACAGGGGCTGTATGTTTATCTAGTTTATGTCCTCATGCTCTCAGTATTAAAGCATGAGATGGCTGTGGTATGGATATATTTTATTTGGGTATGAAATATTGGCCATGCCTGTAGCACGATCAAAATAAGGCCCTTTTCAAAGTGATTGTAAACTTTTTTTTCAGCTATGAAAAGGGGCCTTTCAGCCTCACTTAGGAGTTAGACCTCCTGGATGCCAAAAAGGCGGACCCAGCAGAAGGAAGCACTTAGACTTGTCTTACCCTGAAAGATTCCTGAAAAACCACTCAGAAGAGGTTTTAGTAGGTAATTCATAACATGTTTGAAATTTTCTGTAAATTGGGGGTTACCACCATGATGTCCAGTTGATTAGCCACCATATTATCGATTTGGATCTGGAATTCCCACAGGATCTTAGCTTGTTCATTCTAAATCACCTTTGGAGGTGTTGTCCACTTTGATCCTCGAACATTCAGCCCATACTCAGCTCAGATTTTCCTGTATACAATGCCAAACACAGTTATGGCACTCCAAGAATGCCACACCTGCCTTCATCTTGCACCCTGCTGTTATGCGTTGTATTGTCTCAGGGGCATCTTTGCAGTCTCCACTTTGGCCCCTGTCTAGTCTGGTAGACCCAGGCCTCTATCGATCTTTTGTTCAAGGCCTGTTCTTGTGCTGCTGTGATCAGTGTCTCTGTGCTGTCTTTCAGACCAACCTTCTCCAGCCACTGTATGTTTTCTAGATATCAGCCACTTCCATATACCATCTGTTGGTGGTATATCCCGTGCAGGCGCATTTCCTTCCATGATGGTCCCTCTTCCTGTTCCTCCTCCTTACTTGGGCTTCGGCTGCCTAAGACATTCGCTTAGCAGGTCATCATTTGAAGCCATCTTCCTGATGTATTCTTGGACCTTTGCTGTCTCATCTTGCATAGTGGCTTTGATGCTGATAATTCGTCTTTCCTCTTAGTGTACAGCCTGAGGGTGCTGGCAACCTACCATGCATGGTGAGCTTCCTTGTCCTGATATCAGTCGCCTCCTTTGGCCAGGTTATTAAACCAGCGGGGTATATGATAACAGGCAGGGCATAGGTGTTGATGGCTTGGATCTTATTGTGACCATTCAGCTTACTTCTCAGGACCTGCCTTACTCTACATAGGTATTTGGTTGTGGCTGACTTCCTAGCGGCTTCTTCATGATTTACACTTGCTTGCGGGATCCCAAGGTATTTGTTGTTGTCGAGAATATGGGCTCTGTTGCCTTCTGGTAGTTAAAACAATTCAGTTGTGATCATCTTTCCACTCTTTGATATCATACAGCTATCTATGTCTAGCCTGAATTAGACTGAAAAATCCTACAACATGGCTGTTGTCCTTTCTGCTACCCCCTGAGCATTGCTTCCTTGTCCCATATGCTCTTCCAGTACTGTTCAGTGGGTCGGTGGGTCCGTTGTATCTCATCAATCTGTAGTTGTGATAGTAGTTGTCAATTGCATTGGAAAGCAGAGTCACAAGTTGTTTTTTTTTTTTTATTAGCTTGGATGTTGGATTTCAACACATCTGCTGCATGCATCTCCTTTGACTGGTGTTGCTGGTGTAGTAGCATTCCGAGCCTATTTGTGATTGCACTCATAAGGACCTTGCCAAAGGTCAGCCACGGGCCTTGATCCAGATTGGAACCCCTGTCTCACAAAGCAATGTCAGCGGTGTTAACAGAAAGTATATACATGCTTTGCCAATTAAATCTGATGAAAACTTTCTTGTAAGACAAATATGTCAATGAAGCAGTTTATTGCTTGTTAAAAAATACTTATGAAAAGACTAGATCCATGGGTAGAGTTTTTACTTACACTTTTAATGTTAACAATATATATTTATCTAAAATCAAGGTATTTGTTAGGTTGCCTTATATCATGTACTGATATATTTTGGATATACACATACTTGTTAATATGTGCCGTATTTGTCCGTTTACATAACTATAATGTGTGTTATTATGGTACCTGTAGGTGATTTGTCATACATAATTACATGTTATCAATGGCACAGGTTCAAACCTCATACATAGCAAGTTAAAACTTGCTATGTATATTGGTGTATATTTTTGTTTGAACTTTGTGAGGCTGAAACATTTTTAGGCTCGAAAATGTAGTGTCAAGTGCAAGAGGAGGATGCAGTATTTTGGGTTTTTCATGTGTCTTTTGAACATGAGCCAAGGCCAGGTCCTTCCCCTATCATCAAATGTTTGATTTGAACAGCTATAGTGCAATATGATACTGTTGTATTTTGGGGATTTAGTTGAGCATGAATGATGAAAATGACAGCATTTTTTTATTCTAACATTTTTAATAATTTGCCAATAACCTTGTTCCTCATCTTTGAGGGGTGCTTATTTAAACCTCATTTGATAAATAATGCAAATGTAGCAACCTCTGCAAATGCCATAGAGAATGAGGTAGACGGGAGAGAGAGTGCGAGGGAGCAAAGGAGTAGAAAGGGGGGAATGAGAGAGCAGGAGTTAGCATAGCTAACTGATTGTTGGGCTGTCACATTGATTTGCATGTAAAAGACTGGGCTAATTGGAACACTTAGCTGCAACATACTGATAATATAGAGCAAGATTGTAAAGGACATGGAGGAGCTTTTATTAAGAGGGATTTCCTGTGTCTTTGACAGATGCACCTCAGATGTTTATTTCTATGGGGGGCCATTCAAAGCCCTGTGTCTCTCAACTTGTCCAGTTTCCCATGACATATATATCATGCACGTGTGCAATGCTATCGCATTCCTACTTTTCTATAGTAACTCATTTGTACCTAATAAATTTAGATCCAGATTCTTGTAAAAATTGTTCACAAACTCCCGATAGTAATAAAATGCTTTTTTACTTTGATTATTTGGAACATAACATCAACACTAATGTCAAAGATAAATGCTCTGGCAATCAACAAAATATAAAATCAAAGTAACATAAGACCTAAAAGAATGATAAAATAATGATGATTTTTTTTTTTAATAATTATTTTATAAAACAATGTAGCAGGCAGGCATTCACATTCACCTGTTCGCAGCAAAAAAAGAGTAAGGGTGTGGAAAAGCACAAATTTGTGGGTGGTGGTTTGGCAGAGCATTTCCTGAAGCAGCCAAAGGCTGTTCTTTTCTTCTCTGATGAAGGACTGATGATGGATTTTTGAATTAAAGTGTTGCAAAACTCAAATTTAGTCCAGGGCTTTGTACAGGGGGTCTTAAAAAAGAGTTCTCTATCAATGGCCTTGTTTTGCTATATATATTTGCAGTGGTACCATTATTGCATGATGTTATCAACATGATATGTGACTTTAACAAATCATGCAACAATCGTCCCTGAAAATGTATTTTACAACAGGTTGTTTTTGGTCTTTCCTCATCATACATTGTTTTGAGCTATTCATGATTAACTTGGCTTTTGTTTTTTAGCTAGTGCACTGTCCATTGAAAAGGTTCTTGCAGTGTGTGTGGATAAATGCCAGATATTAAACATTTAATTTCCATCAGGTATGGCCATACATTCAAATTACTGGTAACCGTCTTGCATTTGTACTATTTTAACAGTAAAAAAAAAAAAACTCTGAAATGTGAGAAGTCAACAATCGGCATAAACTACAAAAATTATTAGACAATTCAAGCATATCAATGAGCAGCAGTTAAATGAAGTTTGCCTATAAAAAGAAGACATCAGGGTTAATTGCAGTGGCTGTAGAAGAATAATAATCCCAATTTGCACTTTTAATTCTCCAATTCTCTCTGCAGAGTATAAAATGGTGTTGGCTATATCTCTAGTATCCAGACTTTTTAAACCTGCCTTTCTTTTTATTTTTCACAGTAACTACAGCACAAATTAAATAGGTGGAGTTTTTCATTGTGCGTGACTCAACCCGCTTGCAAAATTATTTTCAAAAATTTTAAAAGACCTGTAGTATCACCCTAGCTTAACTAATAATAATACTAATAACAAAATGAAGAGGAACTTTGTTTTAAACTCTTTCTGTCAGCAAACACTGCACACCGTTACTTTCATTGTAGCGATGATACTACAAACTGAGCCTATCTATACACTTTATAGCTCACAACTGAAATAATAGCATACACTTTCCAACGACTGCAGCAATGTGCTCGTAGCTACAGTATATCACATAGACAGACAATCACTCTACAATCCTCGACCCTCCACTTTCACTGCTACTGCTTCGAACAGTGTGGAAGTTCACTGTTAATTCTATATTAATTAATAATGAACACACCATATGTTAAATAACACCAAATACTGCCCTTCATTGGGTGGGGCCTCCATGCATGCTCCATAAAATAGGCATCTTGTGATTCTGGAGACCTGGACAACACCTTAAGCTCAGTACTGTGATATCAGCAGTTTTAGTTCTGTGTTTTGTTATTGTGATGAGGCACGCCACATTGCCCTGCCCGACGGAACACTGGAAGGGTAGGGAGCATGGTATGCTGGCCAAAGTCGCCGATGAGCACATAATTTTCATAAGGGCATAATGGTTAGGCAGATGGGTCAGATCATGACGGTCGTAGCTGCTGATGAAATTCCTGACCTGGTTGTAATATTTAGGAATGATATGAATTTGATATTGAATCTAAAAAAAAAAAAATGAAATCCCCATGTTTAATCAAAATAGCACAAAGAAAACTTTCCTGAATTTCAATGTAGCCTGCAACACATTTCCAAAAAGTTGGAATAGTGGAAAAAAAGACACAGGTTAGTAACATTTTTGGTAATGAACAGGACATCCCAGACAGGCTGAGTCTTTCTGAAATAAAGTTGGAAAGAGGTTCACCACATCTTAAAGACTGTGCTGGCAAATAATGCAACAATTTGAGAATGATCTCTTGAGAAACATTTCTCCTTGTAAAAACTACAAAGGTTTTAGAGGTTTTGTTGTCTACAGTATTATCATTGAAAGATTTTGATAATCTGAAAAATTCCTGTCGACATAAAGGACAAGGCCAAAAACCAAGACTAGATGATTGGAATCTTGGGGCCCCTAAGATGGCACTGCATTGACAACAGACACAGTTTCGTAGTGGACATCACTGCATAGGCTAAGATCTTTTCTAAAACCATTGTCTCTAAATACAGTTCATTGTTTTATCCCCAAAGACAAGTTGAAAATTTACTTTGCTAAGAGGAAACTAAATACAAACCAGATCCAGAAGGGCTGTCACGTTCTCTGAACTCAAGCTCGTGAAAGATGCACTGAAGCCAAGTAGAAAACTGTCCTGTGGTCCAACAAGTCAAAATTTTAATTTCTTGGAATTCATTGATACCCCTGGGCTAAAGAGAAGAGGGTCCATGCAGTTCTTTAACCACAATTCAAGAGCCAAGCACGCATTAGTGCAGATTTGTAAAGGCACTATTAATGCTAAACAATATATAAAGATTTTTGAGCAAGAAACACTGCCAAGTAGACGACATCTGTTTCAGGGAAGGCCAAACTATATTTTGTAGCCATGCAGTTGTAATGTAGTTACACTGCATCTTATTCTCTCACACCAACTAATAGTTACTAATTGTATATAATTACATGTTAGATACAGAAAAAAATGACATTGCAATACTCCATAGTAACTTTATAAAGACAGGAAGGATGCCAGAAAGTGCTCCCAGGCCTATATTACTCCCAAAGATTCTAAATGTTTGCAGGTTAGCCAGATGGCCTTTGATTAAGCAAGTTGGCTCTTTATGTTTGAGATCCTTAACAGTGTTGGTGTAGACAACAAATTTATCCTATGGGAGCAAGCAGTTCACAGTAATAATATTTCCTTAGCTCAAACATACATTATTGATAATTTGTCTAGGAAATTTAATACAGATGAACCAAGCAGGGAGATTCTTTTCTTTCTTTTCTCACCACTTTAATTTGTGATGTACATATTGGAAAGTTAGTGATAGCAGTTAGACAAATAATACTTATTGCATAAATTAGTATGAATATGTGCTAACTACTTGAAAATAATGGTAAAAAGTAAAAAGTAACTTAATAAACTTAACACATTACTGAAGGATTGAATACAATACTTGATAGCAAACAGAAATAATGCTAAAGAAAATGGCACATATATATATATAAAAAGTCCTGCAAAACCTCACTAAGCTCACTAAATAGAAATGAATGAGAATATGGAATAAGAATTGGAAAGCAGCATGAGATGAAAAGATTCTGTAAGTGGAAACCTCCAGACAGCACAATCAAAATACTGGAAAGAAACCGACAAACTGTACACAATTACTCTTTAGATGTCCAATAATGAAACCCTTTTGGGAAGCGTCGACAAAATTTTCAGGTTCTAATTTTGATCTTAACAAACTTCTCAAAGTAGAAATTATCCCTTGTATTAATTCACTAAGAGAGTTAAATCTTATATTCATCTCTTTTAACACATATTAATTCTGGCTGTGAAAAAGGTGATAAGGACATGGATGGAGGCGAAATCACCAACACTAGAATCATAGCTATCAACAATAAAACAAACCTTAGGCACAGAAAAGTTAACGTATATAGTTTGAGATGTAGTCACATCGCACGTCAATCACGTTATTCATATAGCATTACTTCTCAACCAATGTCAACTCATGACACAGTGCAGATCTAGATCAAACTCTTAAATTATGACAGAACATCCAACAAAGGGGAAAGGACAGTGAAATGACTTATTATTTAAGTCAAGTTTAGGCTTAGCAGTAAACAGGTAGACCTGCCCTTTCCAGTAATCCCTTTTTCTTACCCCTTTACCCTATGCTTTTTTCTTCTTCTTTTTTTTTTTTTTTTTTTTTTTTTTTGGTTTGGTTGATTTTAATATCAATTGGTTTATTTATTTATTATTGTGACTTCAGAATGGTATAAAATCTACAGTAATGTGCAATGGACTCTTAAACAAATTCTCAGAAAAAAACAAAACTACAAATAAAGTGGTCTCTAAACTAAAGGAGTTTTATTCTTAGCTTTATGTTTGAAACAACACTGCAGCATTTGGCTCTATCAAGAGTGTTCTCACATTTGCTATTAACCTCCTGTTAACCTCTGCACCTTATGAACAGCGCCATAATATGACTGTTTTTTATGTGCTTATGATTTGGTTTTACTGTTGTGTGGCCAATTTGGCACTTTGTAGACTTATCCCTCTGGCTTCGTTGTCAGCATTTGCACCAGCAAGTGGATTCCCCATAATTGGAATAGTCTTTTAAAGATGCTGCATTTCTTTGTATAGTTTATAATAGTTGCATCTTTATATTGAAAGAAATAATATTTTTAAATACCCTGGATGCTTGAAGCTGACTAGGACTAGCTTTTATTTGTATGGCTTAAATGTTTTATTAATGTGGCAACATATGAATACTTTTTTAGCAATTTAGTTTATTTTTATAAATAAGGTCATTTCATTCCACATGTAAAAGTCAGTATAAAACTCATTGTTTGCCATTTTCATTGGAACACAGAGAGGCACTAACTTCAAGTTTGTCTGTGGAAAAAAAACCCAAGATGCCATCACCTGCCTTCAGAGAAGTCATCGGTTTGGTCCAGGCTTAATGTGGCAAACATACATACATAACATACAGCACACAGAGTCACAGCAACTATTAACGTGTGTGGTGGTTAATGATGTATCCTGGTCTGTATTACAAAGCTGGGGTGTCAGTCGTGCTCGTGTTAACTGTCTGCTGGTATAATGGGAGAGTGAGCTGTCAGAGACATGCTTGTAATGGCTCCCTTGCCAGCTGCCCAGTTCAGGCCCAGTGGGACAAAGCACCACCACACACCGTGTCTTTTATACTTTCTCAGCTCAACACTCTCTTTAACTTTGTCTTGTATTTCCTCCCTCCTGACATCCTTTCCTTCTCTCCTTTCTTGAGTTCTGACCTTGACAGGGTACATGGCAGGCCTCTCATTTCTTTTGTCTCCTCCTATATCACAGATAGTAACTTGTAGATGTGATCAATAATCCCATACACACATACAGAATCTCACTGAGCATGTAGGACTCATGGGGGGCATTAAGTGACTGTATCTCCTATGATGGCCTTCTCTATTCAGTATTCAGTGGGGTCTTCATGGGCAGTCAAGTCTACCCTCACTGAAACAGACAACAGGCAGCATCAGAATAGATTGTTCATCTTTATCTCTCTGACAGCTGTAGTGTGCTTTAAGGACTGACTGCTCTGTTAGTGGAGTGAGTTAACAGAAAACTTGGTCCTGGACTAGCCCTTCAAGTGCAAAGTAAATATACTTGTATAGTTTCACTGAAGAAGAAGCTTCACATCATGTGTCATTAGTAATGAAATTAAATTCCCTATCTATTTGTACAGTATAATGTCCTTGACTAAAAGGTTTCAAGGGTTGTGGCCAACAACTCTGATTCATTTCAAATTGTCAAATTTCACGGAGGACACAGGTAATGGGTCCTCAAGTTCTGAATTACATGAAGTTGACTCTCCCTATAAATGATATGTAGAATGGTGGAATCTAAAATACATATTTAATAGAAGCCACCACCCTTTGAAATAATTCTGACATAAATGCTATAGGGATGGGTCATAATTTGAAAATAATCAACTGATTATTGGTTTGTCTTAAAATATATTTTCCCCTTCTTTTTGCCTGTGCCTGTAAATAAAACGATAACTGGTAATGTAGTTCTTCTTCTGGTAAAATGTACTTACCATGTTATTTTCCACTCGAGGTCAGTATAGCATTTCTGAGACCTCCGAATGCCACTACATCCAGTTTGATGACCGACGTGCATTTGTCGAGGATGAAGGTTTTTTGGAGTTTGATGCACCCTTTTGACCAGTTTATTTATTTATTTATTTAGTCTCTGACCACAGATTTGTGCACAGCACTTACAATTGACTCAAAAAAATGTGTAATCAGAATTTATGACTTATTGATAGTTAATGTTGACAGCACACATGTGTCTGTGTTGTAATATAGAATACTGCCATGTGATTTTGAGTGAAACCAGATAACGCTTCCATTTTTTCCGAGTCAGTTGTGTCTGCGTTTGGATTTTTTTTTTTTTTTTTAGCAGTTAGTTTAAAGTAATACAGTCTGATTCCTGTTTTTGAAGGGAAATGATCCATTTCTGTACATGGTCATTCATTCTACCATCTGTGACAGTGAGGATTGCATTATATTTTCTCTTGGAATGCCCATCCCTAATATGCTAGCGCACACTAATTGTATTACATCAGTGGTATGAAATGATCTGGAGCTGACACATTGCATTTTCAAATTTACAAATGAGAAAAAATTTGAATGTCAAACAAAAAAATCATGAATTTCTTTTCTTCCTCAAAAAGCAAAGGTCAGTAAATGAAATGGCCTATGGCTTCAGTGATGATTGCAATAGTAAATTTAAGAAAAGTTAAAAGTTAATCACAGGTAGACAGGTTAATCACAGGATTGAGATAAATAATACAGTAATCTTGTGATGGTATAACAACAATAACAGTGAAAACTGATGGCCTACTATGTAACAGTCACTTTTAGAGTGGAATTTTGTTTTAACAGATGTTAAGGCTGCCATTAGGCAGATGGTGTTTCAAAGTTAATAGTTCACACGAATTGAACTCACCTTTCTTGAATCTTGTTCACAGCATAAAAGTAATGTGGAAAGTGGAGCTAAAAATGTCCAATTTACCATTTCACTTGTAATAAGCACACAGTTATCCAAACAATTAGACAAAATTAAGATTAATTTCAATATTGTGGCTGTTTGTGTCAAATTCATGAACTTAACAGAGGTTAGGTTTGCTGGCAACACACAGTCATCGCAATTCATTCAGTGACAGCATATTAGTACTGAATAAATTTAGAATTACCAGTAACCAGTTAATCTAGAGGCTCCAGACAAGACCGTGGTCATAAAGATAACGCTGCCTCACATGCTGCATGCTGCATGTTCAGTGAGATTCTGTATATTCTTGCTATTGCTGAGGTGTGAGTGATTTACTTGGTCAAAGTGCAAACCTAGGTACATAGATTTCTCTAGAGGAGGGGTTGTTTCCTACCACTCCTATTGTTTTGTTTGTGTAATAAGCTAAAAGATGAGGTATTATGGGGGAGCAAATATTTAGCTGAGGTTACACTGACCAAGAGTGGCATACAGTGGATATATTACTGCTAGAAAGAAGAAGGGGCAGAAGAGCCTTAATGTGCTGTGTGTTACGAAGCATCATAAGTGATGTCTGATATTTCTGCTGGAAAATAATTGTGACCTATTGGGACTAAGAAATCAATTGTTGAGTTTTTTATTTTAAGTATATTGTTTCGTGGCTTTATAAAGTAAAAACGTTCTCAGGGGATGTTATACTCCACTATTTAGAGTACAATTTTCCCACTCTACAAATTCTAGCTAATTAATGTGAGTACTTAAACCCAGGAGTAGTTTCATTTTACAGACTCAGGCAAAAAGAGAAAAAAATCAATAAAGTTAAATTTATTATTAATTTGACTATTTGTTTCAAACAAGACAATTGCACACATATGCTTTAACATATGGAAATAAATTATCTCATTATGTAAGCACATATACTAATTCAAATCAAACCATTGACATATCATAGTCGGAGTCTTGCATGGGTCCAGTTTTGAAAACCCACACCCTCCCACATCCGTAAAGCTCATTAACAGAACTGACTCATTATCTACAATTATCTATCAAAACTGCACTTTCCTAGACGCGCTAATTTAATTAATGTGATCTGACCTGCGAGTCGTGATTAAACACACAGGCTATGTGAGTTGTGTTCTTGGGTTGCAGTTTTCGGCGTGTTTCCTCAGGGACGACACGTAGCCACAGGTAGCCAACCCTGTGCAGGACTCATTTCTGAACACTGAAAACCCACATGGGCTCTTCACTTTTTGTGCTCTTTTAGGCTCTCCTCCTAATACAAAAATACACATGCCCCCAAGTGAGTTTTCTTAATGGGCAAGAGAGTGAGCTGTCTGCTGTGAGACAGCATCAGGAGAGAGCAAGAAGAGCAAAACCTCAAATTTCATGCCGATGGCTTGAAACATTTACGTCACAATTGGTACTTGATGGTCCCTTTGTAGTCATTTGATGTATCTCACGTAGAACAAATACCAAGTATATCAAGTATACATGATGTATCATCTATCCCTAGTTTTAATCTTAAAATATAAAATGTTTCTATATAGAGTGTTATGTATTGATAATGGGTAAAAGTAACACTTAATGACATTAATAACATAGGGACCATATCGTCTGACAACCGCATTTATTGTTATCACTTTTTACTTTTGTAAAGGGTAAAGCTAGTCTTGTGCTGTAGGATTCTGTTTTCTCTTCAGATTGACCTATATGGATATCATTAATAATCATTTCAAATAACTTTAAACAGTAACCAAAGCATGGCACTTCAGCCCATCAATATTACCTCATGCTGAGCTGCATAATGAAGAGTGTCTGCATTTATATTAATATCAGTAGTCTGCATAAATCATAGATGTTGAAACAGGCTCAGATATTCTCAGACACCTTAGTGGTGCTTGTACACCTCTGCTATGTTTTGTGGTTTGCATCCAGATTCCCCCATTCAGGGCAGGATTTCCCCTTACCCTGGTCTCACCCATGCTGCCAGCCTCTTTCCCACTCTCCACCGGTTTTGCAAACTCCTCCTTAGAAACGCATGATGGAAGTGTGTGATGCCAAACGAGTTACTCGTTACCTCCCTCTCTCTTGGTTCGTAGATGCATTTGGAAGAACTACAGCGACATCTGCATGTGCCATGGTTACACAGCGCCAGCCATGTAACCACCCACTTCACGAGGCATCCCCTGCCAGCCTGGTCCCGTCTCTGCTGCCCCCCACCCCCTTCACCTGCGGCAATCATTCTCAAATTACTAAACATGGCTAATTATGTGAGGCGTGAAGCTCACTTCATTTGAATATTCTGGCTTGGGGGGGATTTTCCTTCCATAGGGGAAGAATTAAGCATGGATGTCTGGGAAAAGGGTGCGCAATTAGATACAGGGGTCTCAGTGGAGTAAAATCTTACCACAGGATTGTTTCTGTGCTTTTAATCTCGTACCTTAATGGGATATTGTCTTGTAAAGGAGCCGATAAAGAACTGAATTTGATTCGTTAAATTGAATTTTATGTTTGAACATAACGGTAATAAAAATCTTTTTCATTTTTAGCAATTTTTTTGCAAGCTTTCTTAAGAATTCTAAAATCTTTATTAAAAAAATCTTTATTTTCATATTGAAATAAGCTCCATTTAAGAGAACAGAACAAACCCATAGAGCGCTACAGTGGGCCACTATGTGTTTCTCTTCCATCCATGCTATTTGTTATTTTCTTTTCACAAACTGTTTCCAACGTTCAGGAAATGTGAAAACCAATCGTGGCATCTTACAGTATTTCCTGTTCGTGCGTCTTTAATGGTGAATCAGCCAATTATGAGTTAAAGCAAATTTAATGGGCATAGTCCCAGAGTGAGAATCTGGTTTGTTGTGGGATTTAGTTTGGAATTAATGTAAGAAATAACTTGCATCATGTGATAAGGTGTAGAATAGAAAAACCAAGTTATAAGGTTTTTTTAACCTCATTCATTTACTCTGCTGGCAATCTGTCTTACACCTGCTACCATTAGTTACCTGCAAGGCTCTGTCACTATACGCATAACATTTTAATCCCTTACATGAACAAGTATTTATTCAAACAAGATGTGGTATTTATCATTCAGCTGGTCACACACATGCAGATATTAAATGGAGTCTGAAATAGCATTTCTAAATGCATCAATTAATGTACAAATATTAAACAAATATTCATATGCAAGCTGGCACATTGTGAGTTGATCAATTAATCCATTTCAGAAAGGTTTAGCATGCAGACATTTTTTAAATTAATCTTGTATTAAACAAATTGGCAGGTTGCCAGTCATCAGTCATACAGCTTTGAAGATTGTAGGCGCATAATTATTCGCTTTTTTTCCCTGTTTATACAATTTTCCGTTTCCATTCTCTCACTCTCCGCTTCCATTTGCACATATGCCATAGCGCTTTAATGATATGCAAATGAAATATGCATAAAATCATCCTGCTGTAGGATGATTAAGCACAGAG
>KV751315.1:7702894-7723046 GCA_001698575.1 Mola mola
TAATTATTATTTAAAGAAATGTTCTTTTTTCATTTCTAACATCTTATCTTAAAATGGGAACTCTAAAAACAATCTTTGTTTTAATTTTTTTTTTATCTTGCTTTGTACAGAACTGAAGCCTTTTTAACAAATAATATCCTTTGTTGTATAGAATCAAAGATTGTTCATTGACAAAATGTTTAATGCAGCTTTTATGTCAAAATTCACATTCACCTTATTCTGGAATTTCTTGTGTTAAGCAGTAATTTGCAAAAGAAAGAAAGAAAACCTTTTGCCCCATCTAAAGTGTGCATTTGTGAAAATGAACAAGGAAAGGAAAGGACAATCATTGTATCCTTTGTAAGAAAAAAAACTAAACAAAACTATCATCATAATACATAGTTTGTCATAATACAAGACAAACATCTCAATAAGACTGAAGTACTTTAAATTGGGGGCACATTAGCAGTTTTATATCATTGTATGTATGGTAATACCAGACATATAGTACATGATGTGGAAGTGAATTATTTGAAAGGTATCTAAGAGAAGTAAGACGTGATTGTTGTCTCATTTAAAGCACTCTTCATATTCATTGCACCCCATTGGCTCCTCAGCACTCATTAGTAAGTAAGGATTTATTTCAGCACAAGATGTTCCCCATTAAAGTGGCAATCTTTTTAGACTAGCATGAAGGTTTCAGCATTTTGGCTAATATCATCAGAAATCACAGACACTGACTCAGTCTATTAATAAATACGGTTCATATATGATTAATTTACCTTAAATATTTTAAAAAAATAATAATAAAAATGCAGTGTTATAAAAGTTCTGTATGCTCTTTCTGTGAAATAATATATAACCGCTGTTCTTCCATGTTGAGCAAACTCTGTTTTGGTTGTAAAACTTCCACTTTCTCTCTGCTGTAACAGAAATAGAAAGAAGGTGGGCTCTTAATGGTCAACACTAGTCAGTTTTAGTTGCAATCTGGCATGTCATTTATCAGGCTCCACCCACTGTCCCCATAGTGTGGAGCGTGTAAGTTGACCTGTTTCTAATGAACACAGCTGTCAGATGAGGAGGTGGCTGGATAGCTAATGGATGTTTCATGGTCTTATATATGCCGAAGGTTTCCCACATAGTCGGTTAGGTTCATCCTGGCTAGCTGAGTGGCTAGCGCTGTTCATGGTTGTACTACGTAAATTAACAGCCGGATGAAACTCACTTCAATTTGTGTCTTCAACAAAAGTGTAAACATGCACCCAAAACAAAAAGAAAATGGTCCAGTTGCCAATGGTACAGCTTCCATACAAAATAAGATAGCTGAAAAAAACTAAACTTATTGACACTAAAATGCTATATGTATGTTCATTTCATTTTTTGACACATAGCCAGCACAGGAAACCCACATCTAAATTTAGAATTGGGCTATGTCTAACTGTCCCACCATCTTACTTTTGAGAGTATTAAAATGGCTTAGCTGCAACAAAATTATATTTTTTGATATTATTGAACCTTTTGGAAACTTTTTGTAAGACTGCTGAGCAAAATATTTCAGCCATAATGATGCAAGAGTGCATTTGTGCCCTAGCAGGACTTGTGGACTTGGTTCAAATGAAAACCAAGATACCAGATTTGATCTGCCAGACCTTCAGACTGGCCCTCCTGAGAATGGAGGCTGTTGGAGAAAGAGAATATATTATGCTGACTCATCAACCGTTAATTGAACCCCTCTTTGTCTTTACTTTTTATTATCAGCTCTATTAAAGTTTTCAAAACGACATTGTATCAAAACTACAACTGTAATATACGACGCTTAAACAATGTAGGAAAATTGTTCAGTAGGAAGAACAAATTTCTGAATTCCTACATTTTATAATAAATGTAATTCATAGCCTGTTCACATTTTCTAATCATACATATTATGGTGAAGCTATGAAATAAAAAGAAAATCTAAATAGTAAAGCATTGCCTTTGGGCTTATGTTGGCACCTAGAAATTTCAGACATCTTATTGCCTCCTGATGCCTCTAAACTACTTTTGTTGTTATATTATTTTTATTGTATCTGCAGTTGTTTTATAATCCTTGTCAAGACACTCTTGCTGGGTTTTCTTTCCCAGATTACAGACTTTTGTGAAAGCCATAGGTTGCCTCCAGAACAATGCACTGGGCATGCTTCATGGGCACAGGAGGCTATGCAGGGTCACTTTGGCTATATACTTGTTCTGTTGTAACCTAAAATTAAAACTGGCGCATAACCCTTGAGAAGTTTGTCTGTGGAAGTGTTAAGGAGGTGCACAAAATTTCTCTAACAACCCAACAGTACTTTCCTAAGTAACTGCAAGTGCTCTAACATTAACAGGAGAAGATGCTACTAAACATCAGTAAAAGTAAGGCCTAGAGTGTAAGAATGAATTGAAACATTTGAATATTGTGAAGGTTTGTGGTACTGTATCAAATCTCATAAACAAAATTGATAATGTAATCATAAGAATAGTGTATTCTACATTCAAAGATTCATTTTATTCTGATCCATTTTGTTTTTTACACAGACTGGGATACAGTAAAAAAACAAATGCACATCTCCCCCTTTTAAATGTATGAAGGTGTTCTTTTTACACAGTTTTCCTAAAAAATTTGAACTCAAAATCCAATATTGCCTTGCCCATTTAACCCATTTCAGAATCCCTAGTTTCTGATATATAAGAATCCCTAGATTCTCACATATGTACAATTCAATACCTATTTCGATTGGTCTGACAACACAGAGACGCTATACAAGAGAGTAACGTAGGCTAACATTGTTAGAGTATGCAATACAGACCTTAAGCATTAGAATTTATCTGTGCTGCACAATTCTGACTAAAGCTTTTTGGATATAATTTGCTGGAGCTGGAGCATTACAGTTTTAGCTAATAGACAGTTTTTGCCCAGGGCCATCAGTTTCTATCATTCAGCTGGACTACGTCATCCACTCCAACATTTCTTTATTTCGTGTGAAACAACTATTCTGTCAGCTGTTGCCAGTGTTTTTTTAAATGGCTCCGCACCGGAAATAGTTGTGGCGCATTATGTGTTCGTTAAATTTTTTATGTGTCCCTTAAATTTTTATGAAAGACGATATTTCGCAAGCACATTGACTTGGCACAAACATTCATTTGGACCCAAGGATGAACTCACTCGGTCATCAAAAGTCAAGCTCATTGTGACCTTACATCCATTCTATGAGACATCATGTCTCAGGACCACTTTGACAAAATTTCTTCTTAATTGACACAAAACATTAATTTGGGCTTCAGGATGAACTGATTAAATACTGGTGCTCAGAGGTCAAAGATTAAGGTCACCTAGATTTAATTATTAGTCATAAGTCAATTAAATATATACTAATTAGAGCCCGACCAATATGCAATTTTTGGAGCTGAAATCAATACTGATATTGGGGAATAAAATAGTTCAGATATTGATAAATTGACCGATATCCTCAAACATATAGAACTAATGTATAACAGAGGCAGAATATTTTACTGTGAAACCTTTTTGTTTTTAATGACAAAAGTGCACTAAAACAGTAATCTTCACTAGAAATGTAATAATTGCAAATCACTCTAAGCATCTTTTTCTGCATTATCTTCTTTGAAATGTTTCTTTTTACATATCAGCTGTTATTGATAACATTTATGGCGATACCGATATATCTGTGATGGACTAATATTGGCAGATGATATTGGCCAACTGATATACTTATAGGTTGGGTTCTAATGCTAATTATGAAAAATATTACCTAACCTGTCATAAATGTGTTGGTCTTCTGTGTTTATGGGTTAACTGTTGTGTCAGTCCATTTTTTAGTTTTTAGGGCTACTTTACAGTAATATCCATATTTGAAGCCTTGTAGGTCATCTCAAACTTTGATTTTGTTGATATTGAGCCTAAAGTTACTGTTGTTGCACCATGAAATGGAGGGCAGGTCAGATAAACATCTGGACAGTGGTGTGGAGACTGGAGAAGTATCAGAAGGGAGGATGATGATTAAAGTCATTTAAAGTCAATCCCACAGCTTCACCATCACACTTTCATGTGCCTGCTCAACCCTGCTCAGTTGTGCTTTGTTCACTAGTGTAAATATTACATTACAAATGCATACAGAATCTACAAAGTTTTCGACATTTCACTTTCACTAATTTCAACTTGGCTTATTACTACTACTTACGAATGCTTTGTATTTATTTTAACGTTTACCAAGTTGTACAACAAAATGATCTTCATCTGTCTGTGCATGAACCAGCAGCTCAGAAACACTTTGCTATGTCAACATGAAGGCCAAGCTCTGTGTATCATTGACTCATGTGTGTCATTGTGTAACAGAAAATTCCCTGCTGTTGCTGCATAATTATATTTTCATACGCAGAGTGAAAGCCATGCTGTGCAGGTATTTGCATGTGTCTGCGAGCATGTACCATACTTATGTATGTCTTTTGCATGACTGCACTACACTCCGCTCTTACCAGCAAATGCATCTAAAGTCCCCTGCCCTCTCACGCCTGATGAACCACAGACAAGTGCCAGAGGGTAAACATGTCCATTGCCACATGTCTTCTTCCTTAACGGTTGCATTTGGCATGCACCACATGCCATAGTCAATGGAGGCATACACATATGTGTACTCACATATGCACACACATCACTAATGAATTTAATCCTGAAATACACACCAGTCCATGGGAGCTCTCGGCTGTGTTAAGCAGTTATGTTAAGAATTGCATGCAGTGTGCACTAACATGATTGTAAGCAGAATCCTGCATTATTCAGACTGGGTGGATTTGGTAATTAAGACTCTTGTAGTAACTTCATAATTTATTTGCGTTAAAGGCTCAGCAGTTCTGCTGTGATAAACAGAGCTGGCACATGATGTGATTTAAGATGAGACAACATGGCACTTGTGTATGGAATTGCTGTCTTTTCTTATTAAGCCTGTGGCTAGTTGGGGTTGAGGTGGAATAGTGATAAATAAAAGAAACATCTTTCCTCTTCACCTCTGCCTCTTACACCACCCCCAGTTAGTGGTTATAATAAAGTAAAACATGAGACTAAACTGAAAAAAAACCTCTTAATCTGCATACATTTTGTGAAAACATCTAAGGCAATATAAGGCTATATTATCTGTTGCTTAATATGAATTTAGTATTTCTGTCAACACAATTATCCTATCCTGCTTCCTTATCTCTCTCTTTCAGTTTTTAGATTTTTAATATTTTTCTTTCTACAGTTTATTAAGAAGTGCATTAAACTAATCTGTTTTCTTTGTAAATTTTGATAGTTTCATAGGTCAGTAGAACATTTGACTATTGATAACTTGAAATGGTAAGGGTTTTTTTTAACAGAGTGTTAAAGATCATTTTTCCTGACATTATAAATGGCAGGCGAAAATGCAGGTACTAGCAAGTACTAGTCAGTGACTCCCATAAATAATTTAATACTCGATCTTAATTTTTCTAGATATTTCTCATTGAAATAAGTGCTTTTAATTATTTGGATAACAGTGTAATGTACGTTTGAGTGTTATATGCAAGACTTTAAACAGACATATGAAATATGATAGCTAGACGTTAGATGGAGTATTGATCGTGTGTGTTTTATATTTTTTCCACTCCAGCTAAAGGAAAATTTAACAGGCCCACAGCTAATTAGTTACTTGTCGATAACTGACACTAAGCTGTATTCCAGGAGAGAAGCAGCTGCCTCTCAAGGCTGCTAAATGAGGAAAACCTGGAGGACAGAAAAGACACTTGTATGAGTAAACACACAAGAAAGCTACATTGTTAAGATATAATCCTATCATACCTCGTTGGACCAATTTCTAAGGGTAAAAAAAAAAAAGATATCTAAAGATAATATTGCCATTGTTAACATGAATTGTAAATTATGAGTTTTGTGTATTGTGCAGAGCCGAACACTAAACTGTGTAAAATTATCTACAGCTTCTGTGGTTTCCACATTATTGCATTATTACTATATATTTCTAAAGCCATGAAAAATTAAATATGAAGTAAATTGATTAGATTATTTGAAGTAAATTGATTAGATTATTTAAAGTATAAGAATTTACATGTAAGTACACAGAGAGGCAATTTTATCCTGAAGTCATTGGTGTAATTATATGTGAGGGATAATGACCTGAACAATGTCAACAGGATTCTTGCAAAATAGACAGGATTATTGTTCCAATCATTTTTGTGCAGCTCTAATATATTGTCCTTGTGTGTTACATGATCAACAGTAAACAATTACAGACAAGGACCCATGTGACATTTTGTAAAAAAAAATGTGAGAAGCCTTATCTGTCTGTTCTGGCAGTTCTAGCTATAGGAAGACCTGTATAAGTGTACACGTTGCGTTTTGTGTGCGTGTATATGTGTGTGTAGGTGTGCATGTATACATTGTTAACTAGTGCTCTGCCATATCTCAGCTCTCAGAAACATAGGAAGTGATCCCAGAGTGCTTTTAAAGGTCAGGACTGCTCTGCTTTTTCCAGCCATGACATTTGATTTGCAAAGGTAGGAATCAGAGTGGGGTAGGGATGTGCGTAAGCCTTACCTACATGCTGAACATGAAACATGAAAAGTAATGTGAATGGTATAAAGTTGTATAAGTGTTATAGAATGGCATAAAGATACAAAGACAGGGTCGTTGCATCCTCATACTTTAGTCAATTTGTTGACAGTGTGAAATTTGCAGTGTGGCCCCCTTTTGTCACTTAATTGCATATCAGCCATGTTTTAAGTAGTTTGCAAATTGTTATAATCTGCATGACATTTTTTTAAGTTTATGTAGATATGACATCTTGAGATTGGTTGAGATTTTTTTTATGGTTCTGGAAGAAGTTGTTTTCTGATCTTACCGAGTTACAGTATGTTTGGTCAAATGTACCATACAGTAAAATTAGCAATTCTCCTCCCTCAGTCTTGCCCACCTCCTCTGCCTGCAGTCTTGTGTTTAGCGTGCTCTGGCGGCTAAAGGTGCTCGTTAAAGTCCATAATTTATATCTCGTTTGAAGCTAATGGGAAGAACACTGGCTGCAGCGCAAAATAAATTACATTCTCTTCCCTCCTTCCCTCTTTCTGCCCTCCTAACCTGTAGTGTAATATAGCAGCAGTGAGAGTATGCATTACAGATCTTAAGCATTAGAATTTATCTATGCTTCACGACGCTGACTGATGCATTTGGAAATAATGTACTAGAGCTGGGCATTACAACCCTTGTAACTAATGGACAGCTTTCGCCTGTGGTCAGGGATGTATATCATTCAGCTGGAGTACCTCATCAACTTTAACATTTCTTTGCAGGGCTTCCTAGCCAGACCAACCTCTCAGGGTGTGCATTCGAGACTACTGCAATAAGAGCCTCTCCTTTCCTACTCGGTCCGTCTTCATGTCTCAAAAGTTCATACAATTTATTTTATCAGTAAGTTCTCCAATTAGACACTAAATCATTCACACTCTTCTGGTTAATTGGCAGAAGCATATTGCTCAGTATATTTAGTGGATTTTATCATTTGTACTACAAAACCTACTAACATTTAAAGAATACTAGTACAGTGCCGATTTGAGATCTGTGCCTGTTGTACTAAAGTCCGTAACAAATGTAATCACGTCTTAAACCATAATGTGACTTTCAAAGACAGAGGGGACAACATAAAAGACATCAAATACAGACTTCAGATGTGTTTTTCAACTCAATAACAGATGCAGTCCAATTTTTGGCAGTGGCAGAGTGGCACTGTCCCTTTTGTGGCTTAGAGGGGCAGACAAAGAAGCATAATTGTGAAATGTCAAGATTTCTTTTATTAATACTTAACACTTTGCAAATCCAAACTGACCTTTGGGTCATCAGAAACACACCTGCCATGTTTGAAGTCCCCCCCTTCCTGATCAAATTTACACCATCGTGAAGCGTCCTTTAGTTTAGGAAGCAGCATGGAGGACTGTGGTCCCAGCTCAAAGGAGAGCATGGCTATGTTACTGACTTTGTGCCTTATTTGGAGTCTTTTTGTCCAGATACTGCCATTTCACATTCCTGGATTTATCGATTACACTAGATGGCAGTTGTCAAGAGGAACGGTTGCATCAATCAAACGTCATGCCTGTGTTGCATATTCGCGCCTGTGCGTGACCAACTTTACTGTGCTGATGCACACCTCATCAAACCATGTCTGGACCAGGGATGTGTACTGTACTTTTGCACAATATGGAGCGCTCTCCCTACTACAACAAACTGGACTTCGTGAGGCAAACATGCATGTTTGCATCACATCCGTAAGGATTGCGTAGTGTGAATGTGCTGTTGTCGATCTCTCCATGTAAACCTTCAGACAGTTTTTTTCCATTAAACAAGCATGACAAAATATACAAATGGCATTAGTAAATGAGTTATTTGTGAAGAAATTCAAGCTTCATATTTACATTTGCAGAAATGATCTTCCAATGTAGGAATGATCTATTGTCAGACAGTCTTTGAGAATAGCTGGGTTACTGTTGTAACTTGGATCATTTTTTTAATTAAATCAAGATCAGGTCAAATGTGGTATTCTTTTGTAGTCTCACTGAACATGCACCTGTAAGGACAATGTAGTGAAATGTTCGTTTAACTTTTTTCAAATCAGAACTCTTTTTTGTCAATGTTCTAGTAGAAGTTAAGTACAGTAGAGGATAATATGTAGACTAACCCTAACCCATTTAACATAGATTCACTTATGTTCTGAAGCACTATGTTCTTTTGTTGTAGCTAAATTATATATTTTTTTTGTTTTGTCTTTTCAAAATCTGTGTATTTTCAAGTTATACTCACAGCTAGAATCAGTGGAAGTCATGGCACCCCAATTTCCCAATTTATTAGTTCTAAAATGTATGCACACTTTACAGAATGGAACCAAATACCTTTCCTTGGACAACTAGCACAGTAAAAAGCATCTTTTTTTTCTCTTTGCTTTTTTTCTAGCTCCTTTCACTACATGCCTCATCGCTGCACATTTTTATTTAATGGTGTTTATGTTTTAATAGCTCCACCAGACAGTAGCTGCCTCTATCCAAGGTAATGTAAAGAACAAGGGATAGGCCAGATGAATGCCATCCACACAGAGGTCAGAGAGACCGAAAATGAATAGCAATGTGGATCCCCCAGCAGGCTGCAGGAGAAACAGACTAATAAGAGCATAACAGAAGAGAAGAAGGGGACCCTTGGGAACCAGCATAAAGGTTTTCAGTACATTTTAAAAGAAATTGGTTGAAAAATATAATGATGCACGCTTTGAAATGCATCAGTAATCAGGAAAGGAATTTGGAATTTTCCAATTGTGTTGAAGAATGAAGTTTGTGGATGGATGGAGGGTTGGGTTGGTAAGGAGAAGATGGGGAATATGGAATGAAAAATGTGAATGTGAAATGGAAGCTCTCACTCTCTTTTTGCAGGTACACAGGGCATGAGAGAGAGGAAGAAATTCTTGTTACTACGGTTTAATGATCTCTTACCGATATTTACAATTTTTGCCAAGTATTTTTGCATACCAAGTTAACTTTCACAGGGCAAAACCAGGCAAATTGCTAATTTAATGCTCGAAAAGTAATTAAACTTACCAATTAGTGATTCAGCAAGTCTCTGTACTCTTTGCATTTATTTTCACTTAACAGTATTAAGATTCTTGTGTGACTGTGGGTATACTTTCATATGGACAACATTTGACCCTCCTCAAAGGCATGGGACATATTTTGTGTTATGTATTATGTTATAATGGTAATTTTGTAATTCTAAGCTATTTTAATTGATTTTGGTCTTACTGTTGTGTCAAATGTCCTTGGTAGTTTTTATTGTCCTTTGTCAGCCTCATGCCATTTTACCATTCTTGTTTACGTTCTAGTTGACTAAAAGTTTTGGCATGTCTAAGTAAATGACTAAGTCACTGTTTTATATTCTTTTTTTTTTAGTTTTAATCAATGAAACATTATCCTAATATTGGACTAACTCTGAAGGACTAATATAGCCAGTGTAGCCTGCAGTGTATCCTGCAGGTTTTCAGTTATCAGAAAATCATTGCAGTATCTACCATGTGACTAAAGTATTATATGTGACTCTAAAAGACTTGTGGTAAAATTTATCCCACCTGAATAAAATTGGGGATGCAACAAAAAATTGATAAAATCAATCAATAAAAATCGATTATTAAGAGTTGCCAACGAATTACAACATCGATTTGTTATGGCACATAATTATTGTGACGCTCACTGTGTTGTGGAGAGGCAGACAAGTAAACAGCTGCAGAGAGAGCTAAGCAAAGCGTACATGGCAGAACAGAGACAGAGAGCTGAAAAGATAAACACATACAGTAGTGTTCAAAATAATAGCAGTCCAATGTGACTAACCAGATTAATCACTGTTATTAGTATATTTTTTATTGCTACATGGCAAACAAGTTACCAGTAGGTGCAGTAGATTCTCAGAAAACCAACAAGACCCAGCATTCATGATATGCATGCTCTTAAGGCTGTGCAATTGGGCAATTAGTTGAAAGGGGTGTGTTAAAAAAAATAGCAGTGTGGCATTCAATCAGTGAGGTCATCAATTTTGTGAAAAAACAGGTGTGAATCAGGTGGCCCCTATTTAAGGATGAAGCCAGCACTTGTTGAACATGCATTTCTCTTTGAAAGCCTGAGGAAAATGGGTCGTTCAAGACATTGTTCAGAAGAACAGCTTACTTTGATTAAAAAGTTGATTGGAGAGGGGAAAACTTATAAAGAGGTGCAAAAAATTATAGGCTGTTCAGCTAAAATGATCTCCAATGCCTTAAAATGGAGAGCAAAACCAGAGACACGTGGCAGAAAACGGAAGACAACCATCAAAATGAATCGAAGAATAACCAGAATGGCAAAGGCTCAGCCAATGATCAGCTCCAGGATGATCAAAGACAGTCTGGAGTTACCTGTAAGTACTGTGACAGTTAGAAGACGTCTGTGTGAAGCTAATCTATTTACAAGAATCCCCCGCAAAGTCCCTCTGTTAAAAAAAAAAAGGCATGTGCAGAAGAGGTTACAATTTGCCAAAGAACACATCAACTGGCCTAAAGAGAAATGGAGGAACATTTTGTGGACTGATGAGAGTAAAGTTGTTCTTTTTGGGTCCAAGGGCCGCAGACAGTTTGTGAGACGACCCCCAAACTGAATTCAAGCCACAGTACACAGTGAAGACAGTGAAGCATGGTGGTGCAAGCATCATGATATGGGCATGTTTCTCCTACTATGGTGTTGGGCCTATTTATCGCATACCAGGGATCATGGATCAGTTTGCATATGTCAAAATACTTGAAGAGGTCATGTTGCCTTATGCTGAAGAGGACATGCCCTTGAAATGGGTGTTTCAACAAGACAATGACCCCAAACACACTCGTAAACGAGCAAAATCTTGGTTCCAAACCAACAAAATGAATGTTATGGAGTGGCCTGCCCAATCCCCGGACCTTAATCCAATCGAGAACTTGTGGGGTGACATCAAAAATGCTGTTTCTGAAGCAAAACCAAGAAATGTAAATGAATTGTGGAATGTTGTTAAAGAATCTTGGAGTGGAATAACAGTTGAGAGGTGCCACAAGTTGGTTGACTCCATGCCACACAGATGTGAAGCAGTTATAAAAAACTGTGTTCATACAACTAAATATTAGTTTAGTGATTCACAGGATTGCTAAATCCTAGAAACAAAAAAGTTTGTACTAAATAGTTTTGAGTTTGTAAAGTCAAGGGCAGACGCTGCTATTTTTTTTAACACACCCCTTTCAACTAATTGCCCAATTGCACAGCCTTAAGAGCATGCATATCATGAATGCTGGGTCTTGTTGGTTTTCTGAGAATCTACTGCACCTACTGGTAAATTGTTTGTCATGTAGCAATAAAAAATATACTAAAAACCTGGATTAATCTGGTTAGTCACATTGGACTGCTATTATTTTGAACACTACTGTATATGAAAAATGGAACAGGTGGAGAAAACACTTAGACCAAAGAGACTGAAAGTATTGGAGCATTCTAAATCAAATAAAACAAAAGAACTGTTTGTTGCAAACTTTGGAAATGCAATTTGGCCTGATAGGGGAGCACTACAGTTATGATGCAGCATCTGAAATGAAAACATTGACAAAAACAACAGCAGGCTAAGTTCCCACAAAAACCTCATGTTTTATCCTGAAGTGAGAAAACGTAATGTGAGGTTTCCCCGCAATTCAGCTCAACCAGCATGAGAGGTGTATCTTTAACATTTGCCGGCTACTGTTAGTGCTAGTGGGCTAACATTAGCCCACTAATTTAGCGTTAATGTTAGCCTGTTAGCACTAACGTTATTCCGCTAGTAACGTCCTACTTATGCATCACTGGCACCTCAACACCATCTGAGCGGCTGTTTCCTGCAGTAGGCAACATGGCTTGCAGTAGGAGGGCCAGGCTTGGCCAGGAACATGTGGGCATGCTGACATTTTTACATTGCAATGCAAAGTTCCTGAAGAAAGTAAAAGACAGTGAATGTTTGTGCATTTGTCTGTGTGAGATAGTGCCCTGCAAGGTCACTTTTACCAAGTTACAGCATACATTAGTGCACATCAGTGTTTCTACCGAATAAATCTCGCTTACAGTTTGTAATTTACATTTTTGTTATTGTTTTAACAGCTTAGCCCTTAAAGCAACACGATAAACCTATTTTTGTGCAATTTATCAGGCTTTGTATAGCAAAGCCTGATTAGCTTTACTTTATGTTTTATTTTTTATTATTACACACATTAATTTTACTGTGACGTGGATGTTCAAGCCAAATGTTTGAATAAAGTGTTGAAAATAAGATATTTCTCTTTTTCTTTATATCCGAAAACAAAACAATGAAAAACAATCAACAGATTGATCGATCATTAAAATAATCTTTAGTTGTAGCCCTAAATTAAATCATGTCTTCTGCAGTCATACGTAACATTTCGGTCACAAGGAAGACTGCAACATCCAGAACTGTTACCAAGACATGTCAAACTGCAAACCACTTCATTAATGACTCCTATTGTAATGGTTGCTGTAATAATGGGAACACATGACAATGAACTCTGCTACTAGGCCACATATTCAACCCGTAAAAAGTCCTTGGCAGGCGAGCATTTCTTGTTGAACTGAATAGGTTGTGTCCACTATCCATTACTTCATTATAAATTAGTGGTGTGCAGATCAATACGAAAAATATCGATATCTCCGAAAACCAGACATTTAAGTTCTAGAATTGATTCTCATACTAAAGTATCAATATTTTAGTAATTTGGGGTAAATGTTTAGTTTATCATTAACAGGAACACAATGGAAAGTGACTATACTATCAAGACCTAGTCTAAATGATACCGAGTTGGTAGGAACTACTTCTTCTGCCTGTCACAGTCATATGCTGAACCCAAACGCAGTCATGTGTGGAGCTGTTTCAGCTGCACAAACACCAACAACACGGTATGTGATGTGTGTGGGAAGACAGTGAGGTTATGTGGTAACACCACAATCCTCATTAAACATCTGAGAATCAATCATAACAAAGAATATGACAAGGTTATGATGAGGCAATCCGAAGAGGAGGAGAGAAGAGGGACAGGTGCTGCTAGCGATACAGACGTCACAAGAGTCCTTTGGTGCTGCAGGCAGGCAACTATCCAGGTACAGAGCGAGAAAATGTGGAGCTGTTGGCGATGTGTAGCACTGTCACTGAATTTTAGGACAGTGATTTATGTCTGTCTACTAGGCTTAAGTTTTTGTGTTGATGTTCAAAAAACAGGAGTTCCCCACATTCTTAAAACTACGGGATCACATTTTAAAATTTACATTAAAAAATATGATTATGAAATAAGTAATGAAATAAATGTTACAATAAGTAGCTGCCTGAGTTCAGCTTGGAATAATATGTGTGTCCCTGAGATCACCTCACATCAATTCAATAGGCCTAGATTTATTCAGGTAAGGTTGCCTGTAGAGTAGATAATTTAAAGTGGATTACATAGGCTAGGTGTCATTAAAATATACAGAGTATTTGCAATAAAACAGCCATTGTGGGCTTTAAAAAATAAAAATACAACCTAAAAATATCTCATAGAAAAGATAGATAACTTCGTATCTATAAAATATTTCTGTCATTCTATTGGTTGCAATCAGTCTCATCTGTTTTGACTGATGGTGAACTGAATATTTTAAAATGTATTGGAAAACGTACGCAATTATTGTGGCATTGTGATTATGTATTTTACGTGTAATTTCATTTCAATTCTTCTTTCCCCTTAGAGTAAGCTATTTTGAGAGTACATACATACATACATAGCTGAATCTAAATAAGATTAAGCATTCAGTGCAGTCTATCCCCATCATCTGTTTTGCCCTGTGTATTTTATGTTGTAGATGATTCCCTAAGAGCAGCAACACTCACAAGACGCCTGGGGGAGATGATTGTGAAGGACCTCCAGCCTCTGTCCATAGTGCAGGACCAAGGTTTTCAGGGATTTGGGGTTGCTCTTGACCCAAAATACAAACTCCCAGGAAGACAAAAAAAACTAACACAGACTCATTTTTTAAATATGTTTAATGAATGCAAAGGCAATGTAAGGGCATCTTTGCAAATGCTTCCAGTGTCGTATTTACCACTGAGAAGTGAACTTCACTGTCCACAGAGGCATATTTGAGACTGTAACATGTCAGCTCATTAAAAACTGGCAAATGAGGGAATTTGTTTTGGAAATCCACTCTTTGCATCGGCAGCATACAGCAGATAATATAATCTTAGCACTTAAGCGAATCACAATAGAATGTGGCATAACAGAAGATGGTAGATAAGGATCATCTTCTTTGGTGGCAAGAGCATGAATCATCCTTCCCAGCCCTAAGCAGGCGTGCATTGAGATACCTGGGAATTGTTGCTTCTTCTGTACCTGCAGAGACAATCTTTTCAAAGACAGGAGAGGTTGTAAACAAAAAACAGAGCAGACTTAAAGGGAAAACTGTAATATGCTGCTGTCCCTAAGCAAAAACCTGTGAATGAGGGAAAATTTGTAGAAAGGCTGAAAAATTTTGAGGGGAGCATGCTTAACATGTTACTAAGCAAAATAATATGAATGTTGAATGTTTGTGTTAAAATGTTCAGGCAAGCATTTCAAGATATACATGTTCAGATGCTGTCAATTAACATAACTTTTTAGTTTTTCTTGTATGATAATTCTTCATAATTAAACAATATGAACGAGTGGTCTGATGTCTTGTATTCATTATCAAGTTATGATTTAAAATACACTACTTTTTATTTAGATTATCCAAACACCTTCAGTTTTTCTACAAGTATTGATATCGGATCAGTATCGTCGAAACCAGCCTGAATTGTACTTATCAGATCGGAGAAGAAATCAGTGGTATTGCACACTGTGACGTGCGGAGTCTGGACCCACAAGCGGACACAGGAAGCTCAGGGGTTAATGTACAAAATAACATTTATTTAACAGAAACAAGAATCAAAACTGAACAAAGTAACAAAGAACACCAGGGCTGGACACGGCTGTGGTGGCTGAGCTCTCCAATTCCGGCAGGGCTGGAACAACAAAACAATGATTAACAAAAGATCGCTAGCAACGCTAGGAAGGCTGAGCATAGTATTGAACAGGAAATCTCTAGTAACACTAGGAACCACAGGATCAAAGTAGCAACAAAAAGTCACGAGCAGAACTAGGAGAGTCGGACGCGAAGTACGTGGAAACAGGGAATTCAAAGGTATCAGGAGGTAGGGAGCGGTCGAAGTTTACCGTGCTGGGAACAAGACGTTCTGGCGACGAGCAGCTCAGGATCTGTGTCTTAAATACCGCCTCTGATGAGGAATCAACAGCTGCGGGTAATCAGCTCTGCACACCTGCACCGCTTCATGTCCTGAAATTAAGTAAAACAAAACCACAACACCGGAGACAGAACGAAACACAACTACCAAAATAAAAGCAGAGAGCGGAACCATGGCAGCACACCACTTTTATAAATCCATGACCCTTCCTGAACTGTCAAGTAAAATGTTGGTGAGGTTTTTTTCTTTTTCTTAAATGTTGTGTTTTGTGAAATGTCATGATTTGTTAAATTTTGCTGTGTTTTCTGAAACTTTGGGAAAAGTTCAGGTTTGGGGCTTTGACCTTTGCCTCTCCAGTGAAGCCACCATCAATGACTGGACATGGTGGTTAGTTTGTCAGTGGTCCGTAAAACAAACTGTCAGGTAGCTGTGAACCAGCAGTGCCACTCTATAATGGGTCTGTGTGGAAAGGATTTGTTGGGACCTCTGGAGGCCAACAGACAGCTTTTATCTAACAGCTTGCCATTAAAAGGTTGACTGTGCCAGTGCAGGAATAGAAATTCTCCATAGCCCGGACCAATTTCATATAATTGAAATTGGCAGATTGTTTACTGAAGTGCACATTTCCAGTGTACATTCATCATGGCTCCACTAGATTTTTTATTATTTCCTTTATGTCATTTTACCGTGGAGCTATCATTTATAATTTACCTGTCTACATCATTCAATCTGCACCGGCTTGACTTCAACCGGGCTCATCACAAAAGTGTTCTTTTCTCTTGGGAATGGTTACCAAAAATACATTTCAATTTCAGAGCACAGAATTATTGCAATTGTAAATAGAGAATTTCTGTTTCCCTGTATTTATTTTTGCTGCATATGTGTTATAATCCTACCTTCCTGATAGATGTCTGTGCACCCTCTGCATCTGCTTTGATGTGGATTATCACTGAGCCTTATCATTTCCCCAGGTCACCCTGTCAGCACCTTTTGATGTTTCCTGTGTGCACTTCCAAATAGAATTTCTAATAAGAAATCATTATCATTTTGATTTCTTGCTGAATGAGCTGGTTGACCTCTGGCATTTAGCCTCAATTATCTTGTTGGAAGAAAAAATAATTGAGATTCAATTTGTAAAGTGTAAGATTTGGTTAGGTTGTTTTAAACATGTATTATATCCTAGAAGTAACACAAAGACACACACAGACTACACGCAGTAAAGATTCTCACACTTCACTGAAATGCTCATTAAATAGGTAAATAACATGTTGGGGAATAGATATCTGACACAGGTTTGTTGAAAAATTGACTATAGCAGGTCTTGGCCAAACCTGCCAAACCTAACCCACTCTATAAAGTTTTTTATGTGTTATTATTTTTTTATGTTATTATTAAGTCAAATTTATCTACTTAGTAGGTTAAATACAAGAAAGGTAAATGCAGAATTATGCAGGAAAGCTATTCACTAAATTTAATTCTGCATAAAACATTGTGTAAAGTCTTGGGGACACATTATGGCCACACAAATCAGGCCACTAGGCTTGCCTTTCCTATGTGAGACCAAGGAGCACTGGTGCTACCTAGGGATGCTTTTTGCTGACCTCCTTTAGAGGTTGCAATGACAAAAGATCTTTCCATCAGCTTCTTTCATCATTGTAGGTCTGGAAAATCATCTTTGATTACCATACTAATGATGGGCACTGTAACCTGTGAAGATCAAGACAGTTAACATTATTTTGTGTCCCAGGAGATAAAAGATAACCTTCAACAGATGAAATTATGGGATTCTATTGAGTCAACTCTGAATTCTGAAAGCAAATTTGTGAAAAATAATGTCAGTAGTCTGTTCTTTTATGTTTTGGTATCACGTCTGCCTCTAACCCATTGTATTTACTGAAGACCATGTATTTTCATCTCTGCTTTTTTTGTGTTCCTAGTGGATCGGCATATTTTCTCCCCAGCTCTAACTGATGTTGTTGCCTGGTGCTTGAGTTCTTAGTAGTTAATTTAAAAGGCCTGGTGATGCTGATTGTCACTGTGGACATAGATCCAATAGGAAATTCATACTGAGGTTTAGGAAGAACTAGGAAACTCAGTGTGATCAGTGTGCTGTGTTTTCTTTGGCTAGTATCAAGCCAGAAATAATGAACATACATATGATAGCTCCTTTAGAAACAGAAAAATTCTCACCTGGATATTATACTGTGAAAGCAGATATTGACAAATCTATCTTCAGGGAAGTGGGAAATAAAGAGAAGTGCCGGTATACATGTGGACAGGACACAGTGCTGCACAAATCACCAACAAATAAAGCCTGAGCAGAGGGCAGATACTAGGACTGGCTTTGTCCAGGAATTTGTGCTATGTGGTTAAAAGTTGCCTGTTTCAAGATACAAGGATGGCTACTATTAGCTGAAAAATCTGCCCCACAGTCCACAGAGAAGAAATCTTACACATGGAGCTCTGGTAAAAGCGTTATAGTTAATAGTTCATCCAAACCTTACATCTGTTTTACTTCCTCTCATTTCATTTCTACTTATGCTGGCTTGCATTTTCCTCCTTTATTTTTTTAAATACATTGTTGAGACACACACATAAGCACATATAATAAGAGTAGTCAGTTGTGACCTGCCGTCCAACCATTCTGAGGTGATCGCTGGTATTATACTCGTATTAAACTTTTAGTGTAGTAGATTGTCCTTTTCTTTTAAATCCAATGGCTTATAAAATGTGCCAAGTCTACTTCAGCTAATGAACAGCAAACGTGAAGAAAGTCTTAACATCAATGTTAAGATCCACGTGTGACTTTATTTTGTTTGTAAAAAACCAATAATAACAAAACTAGCCCTTTAAAATCAGTGGTCAGCAAGATAATGATTAGGTTTTCAGTCTTGTAATGATATGGAGCCCTTGAAGTCATGTAAAGTGTTTTTGGTTTTTTTTGTATGCGCACCTCCAGCTGCGTTGTTACACCCTCTTCCTGTGCCGGTCGTCCCTGGTCGGACATTTTACTAGACTTGGTTAATGGTTTGCCTCCATCCGACGCTGTTACCACTGTCTTAACTGTAGTTGATAGGTTTTTCTAAAATATCTCGTTTTATTCCCCTCCCAAAGTTGCTTTCTGTCAAGGAAATAGCAGATGTTAACCTCTGTGTTTTGGTATTAATGTTTCTGACATTACCACTGTCTTAACTGTAGTTGATAGGTTTTCTAAAATATCTTGTTTTATTCCCCTCCCAAAGTTGCTTTCTGTCAAGGAAACAGCAGATGTTAACCTCTGTGTTTTGGTATTAATGTTTCTGACAAGGGACCCCAGTTTTCTGCCCAGTTTTGGAGGGAGTTTTTGAGTTACTGGGAGCCACAGTAAGCATGTCATCAGGCTAGCACCTTCAATCCAGCTGTCAGACTGAACGTGTCAATCATGACCTGGAGGTTGGCCTGAGCTGCATGGCTTCCCAGAACCCAACATCCTGGTCCAGAATGTTAATATGGGTAGAGTTTGCTCACAAAACTTTTTCCAGGTTCTCTAAAGGGATTTTCCCCTTGAGTGTGCTAATGGCTTCCAGCCTCCCCCGTTTCAGACTCAGGAGCAGGAGATTCAGGTTCCTTCTGCGTTGTGTATAGTTCGTTGTTTCGGGCAAACATGGTCCCAGGCTTGTCTGACGCTTCTTTGAACTTTGGCTGAGTATAAGAAGGCTGCTGAATGGAAGAGAAGAGCAGCTCCATCCTATGTGGCCAGTCAGAGAGTGTGTCTGTCAACCCGCGACTTGCCACTGTACGTGGAGTCACATAAGATAAGTTGTCTCTTTTGTTTTATTGGTCCATTCCCCGTGTCAAAAATTATTTACTCTGTTTCTGTAAGGTTGGGGTTGCAGATGTATTTTAAGGCTCATCCCAGATTTTATTCGAGCAAGGTAATGCTGAGAGTTCTCTGGTCCCTTCTTCCAGCCCCCCTCCAGTCCCCCAGATCATCAGTGGCAGTCCCATCCACACTGTTAAAAAGGTGTTTGCTTTGCGTTGGCGTGGTTGGGTTTCCAGTATTTGGTGGACTGGGAAGGATGCGGTCCGGAGGAGAGGTAGTGGGTTTCGGCCAGCAACATATGATTCCAGAGCTCATTAGAGACTTTCATTGCCTGCATCCAAAGGATCCAGGGCTGCCTGGAGACGGCTGTTCGTGGGTACTATCAGGATCTGCTAGTGTTAGTTTTTTTCTGTCTAGTTAGTGTTTTGTTTTTTTCCTTCATGGTTTATGTTGATAATTTTGTGGTTGGTCTCCTGTATTCCTGTCAGGTGTTTCCCGCCTTGTGTTTT
>KV751315.1:7723173-7736867 GCA_001698575.1 Mola mola
TGTGTCCCCCCCCCCATTGTTTTGTATTATTTGCCCTGTTTGATTGATCTTCTTTTTACCCAACCCTTTCGCCTGATTAAACTGACGTTTTACCTTTTTTCTTGCATCTTGGTCTGCTTTTTGGAGTCCGGTCATTTCCTGTGCTTGTAAGTATGATCTGGCCATAATATGGACTCCACAGATCCAATTTGGAGTGACCCTACAAAATCAGAGGTTACACTATCAGGAGGAACAGCTCGGTCTAATTTGCAGGAGTTAAGGGGGGGATGTTCATCAAAATGACATCACTATTTCTGAGTGCCTAGATTTTAACGGAACTATAAAACTAACAAAATAATTGGCACTTGATGTGATAAAAACTGCTGTACTGTAAAGCATAACATCTCTCATATTTATACCTGGGTTGTTCTGAGCTTGTTTGGTGTGAGGAAACCCAACATATTGAACTTGTGAGGTTTCAGTGAGGAACAGAGAGGAGTGACGATGTTCCCTGTGACACTAAAAAGTCTCTGATGGTGTAGTCATTGCACATTTTGCACATGTCCTTGCAGGTGACTTTGGAGAGAAGAGGAGATATGCCCTGAATGTGTGAGTCTGCCTTAGAATCTCTGGGGTCCTCCTCTGTAGTGGTTGATGTTGGTATTGGCCGGAATCTTCTTGGGTACAATTTCGGCTGCAGGGGTATTTTGCTGTGACTTCATATCCTCCCAAATGCTTCACATACCATTCAGCTCAGCCACCAGTGCAGTCATGATGTCATATGAGATGTTGACGGTAACTTTCTATCCTCCATGGTTGTCTTGATAATAGCAGGACTATTCCTTTTTGTAGCAGTAAACAAATTAAGACAATATGCCTTTTATAATATCAAAATGGGACATCTTAAACCAATGAATCGCCAGCCAGCAAAATCTGCTACAGCCCTCCCACGGTAGGGCTGATCAAAAAAACAAAATTTTGATTGTGATAATGTTTAGGATGATAGGCTTTGAACATGCCTACTTGATATCAGCAAATGCAAGCATGACAAAAGCCAGTCAGTCAGTTTTTTTGGGTGCATGTAATGTATAGCCACCTCCTGTTGGGGGCATTGTTTGTTTGAGTCTCAGCCAGAGGAAGAAAGTAAAAGTGACAGTTGGACAAGAGGTAAGAAAATAGTGGAAATAGAGCCAACTGCAACAAAAATGATGGTGAACGTGAACGTGAACTCATGTTATTTTCCCAAACTGAGGATATTGTTAATAAAAAAAAATGGTTACACTATGTCATTTGTGTTGGAGTGGTTTAAATATCTGAATATCGATGAGGAGCAGATTAAGTTGTTCTGCTAAATATATTGGTGGCTTGTGCAAAGCAGGATGGGAAACACAGCAAATCTTTTCCATCAACTGGAATGGATTGAAAATGACTGTGGTGATTACGTACTTCTAAAAGAGCAAGAATACAGGGCAACATAAAAGCAGAGGCAGAAGTACATAAGTGAACTACATTTTATGTAGACGATGCAATCTGAAAGAAACTGGAGAGTGCAAGGAAGTGACAGGAGAGAGTGTTGCCAGGCAGCATCAGATGGTAGTGTGTAAGATGACTCTGATGGTGAAGAAGAGGAAGAGAGCAAGGCAGAGCGGTCGATGATATGGTAGAAACTGAAAAAGGAAGACTGCTGTGAGGAGAGGTTGAGACAGGCTCTGGGTGGTCAGGAAAAACTGCCAGTTGACTGGGTAACTACAGCAACAGTGATCAGGGAAACAGGTAGGGAGGTGTTTGGTGTATCACCTGGACAAAGTAAAGATGATAAGGGCCTGTCTGGAAATAAGGTGTTTGGCTGATTGAATGTTTGAGAGGGTCTTGTGGTCAATCCAGACCATGAATGATTGTTCAACTCCCTCCAGATGGTGTCTCTACTCCTCCAGAGCCAACTTGATAGCAAGTACATCATAATTCCTCTCCGAAGGAAACAAAGGACAGGAGAAAAATGCAGATTGTTGGAGATGGCTGTCAGGCCTTGCATATTGAAACAGAACAGCTCCGACTCCAATGTTGGATGTATCGACCTCCACGATGAACTGTTTGCTATGGTCGGGCTGAGTGAGCACTGGGACAGAAATGAACAACGCCTTTAACTTAGCAAAAGCATTGTTTGCCTCAGAAGACCAACTAAATGGCACATTGATTTATTGAGATGATAGTTTAGCAAGTGGTAGGGCAATCTTACTGTAGTTGGTACAAGTTTGTGAATCAAAGAAAGCACTGCAGCTCCTTCCAAATTCTCACATTCTCTGGATCAGTCCGGACACTCCCACTTTGGATGAAATACCCCAAAAAAGAAATAGAGAATGAGTGAAACTCGCACTTTTCTGCTTTCACAAAAAGGTTGTTCTCTAGCAAATTAGTTAACACTTGATGTACATGGGTGATATGTTCCTCCTTGTCCTAAGAAAAAACAGGATGTCATCAAGGCAAACAATAACAAAACAATTGAGGAAATTGCGAAGGACTTCATTGATTAGGGCTTGAAAAAGGACAGGGACATTAGTCAAGACAAATGACATAACTAAATATTCAGAGCGCCCCAGAGGTGTTTTAAATGTTGTCTTCCATTCATCCCCTTCTCCTATTCTTACCAAGTGGTATGCATTTTGTAAGTCCAACTTGGTAAAAATTTGTGGCTTCCTGTAGTGAGTCAAAAGCAGAATTAATCAGAGTTTTTGATGGTGATGTTATTGAGTTCCCAATAATCTATGCATGGTCTAAGAGACCTGTGCCCCGAAAAAGAACCCTGCTCCCAGTGGAGCGGAAGATGGATGGATTATACCTGCTGCAAGGGCGTCATGGCTTCCCTCTGAGGTCTGGACAGGTTGTACAAACTACTAGAGGGATGTGGAGCTCCTAGCACCAGATCAATGGCGTAATTTTATGGGCGATGAGGAGGTAGGAAGAGAGCCTTCTTGCTAAATGCCTCCTTGGGTTAGTCGTACTCTGTTGGAACATTTGACAGGTTTTGAAGGGAGGAATATGGTGAAACAAGGGCTTCCCAGATGGGAACATTACGAACTTAAGGCAATCAGAATGGCGGTGCATACTCTAACCCATAGTCCTACCCTATGACCAGACTATATGTGGACTGTGTAAATGTAACCAAGGTTACCCCAAAACCAAGGGTGTGTTCGGGTCTTGAATGACATGAAAATCCAAACTCTCATGATAACTGCTGGACAGATTTGATAAAAGTGGTGTTGTCCTGAGAGTTATCCTACAATTGACGCTTCTGTTGAGAGCGTAGGCGATAACAGGTCTATCTATCAGCTCTAACTTGCAGGCCAGCAGAAGTGCAAATTCCTCATCAAGAAGGTTATCCTCAGCTCCATAGTCTATAAGAGTAAGCAATGGCAGTATCACC
Source organism: Mola mola (assembly GCA_001698575.1). Taxonomy (NCBI): domain Eukaryota; kingdom Metazoa; phylum Chordata; class Actinopteri; order Tetraodontiformes; family Molidae; genus Mola; species Mola mola. The sequence goes on from KV751315.1 coordinate 7,726,574, forward strand.
TTCCCAACACCAGTAGTTGCTTAAAGTTGCAACTGCACAGGTGGAGAGTTAGTCGGCTCATCATTACCCCCACTCTTACTGACGAGCCAAGTCTTTTGGGCAAGCTGTACAGGTGGAAACAAAATGACCAGACTAACCAAAATATAGACACTCACCTGCTCGGATCTTGCGGAGGCGTTCTTCTGGAGTCAGTCCAGGTTCTGTCATGCTGCATAGCCTCCACCTCCGCAGGTCGAGCAGGGTGCTGGTCCGGGTATTCCGACTTAAGTGTTGGTGGTGAGAAATACACTGCTCTGCGGGTGGGCTGAGATGGTGAATCCTCAATTGTCCGCAACTTACAGTCATAAAGATACCTTGTAGAAGAAGCTCTGCCACTGAATCATATTGACGACTCTCTGAGGAAGTCTAATCTGTCTTAAACTAAATACACTGAGCCTCTGTGGGTGAGGATGAAGTGAAATATCTGCCTGAGAACATAGGTCCCTGTACAATGGGAGGGGCCATTGGCAGTCGCAAAGGAGCTGCCTCATTTCTGCCAGCGAGTGCACGGACGACTGGTGAGGAGTGATCAAAATCAACGGCAGACAATTTTCCTGTACTCTCTGTAGAGTCAATGGAATTAAAGCTAGTGGGTGGAACACGTAAAGCAGAATACACAGCCATTCGGGCACAAACGCATCTCCCAATGGCACAGCTTGATCATGCAAGAAAAACAATGGACAATGAGCATTCTCCCTAGACACAAACAGGTTGACCATCGCATGACTGAATCGTGCCCAGATCTGGTCCAATACTGCTGGATGCACCCTCAATTCCATATAAAGGGGATTCATCCTGGATAAGAGGTCTGTACCCAAATTTTGAATTGCAGAAATGTGCGTCCGCTCTCATGGACAAGAGATGAGAATCACTCCAGAAAATCAGTCTGCGCAACAACGTGTACAACCGTCGGGGGTGCAGACCTCCCTGATGATTGATATACGCCACCGTGGTCATATTTTCTGTCCTCATCAACAGGTGAGGACCCTGCAGGAATGGCTGAAAGTGTTTCAGTGTCAGAAATACTACACACAGCTCCAGATAATTTATGTGTGTGTGATGGAGATGTGTACCTCAGACCCTGTTCACTGTCCTCTACTTGAACACACTGCCCCAGCCCCATAGGCTGGCGTCCGTTGTCACTGCCTTCCTGGACAATATCGTGCCCATACTATCACACCCTCTGTCAGGAACAAATATCATTACCAGGGGTGAAGAGCAATCAATCCCCTGATGCCGTCACTGTAACCCTGTAGGATATGTGATGCACACGTGAGCAACAGTCAGTTGTTGATATCGATGGCTAGGTCGATGCGCTGCTCTCTGAGGAGCAACGGCCGACTCAACACATTTTACAAACACCCTTGTACTCAATGACAGGCCACACGGAAGTACAAGGTATTCATAAATGAAAATGAAATACAAATCTTAAATACTTCCTGTGTGGGGATCATTGGGGATGTGAAAACATGTGTCTCTCAGGTTGATTGTTGTAAACCAATTGCCCGGGCGTACCATGAGTATCAGGGCTGCATGTATGAGCATCAAAGCATGCAGGTCCAGGATGGGATGTAATCCCTTTACCCCTTTCTCTTGGACCAGGAAATACCATGAATAGGAACCCTCCAACCCCACTTTCAGTGGGACCATTCAAACGGCATTCTTGCTCAACAAAGCAGATATGTCCTCAAGTAGCACCCGGGCTGATTCTCCCTGTACACGGGAAACAATGATAGTATTGAAATGAGGAGGCATTATGGCAAACTTAAGCCCGTAGTGTGTGGCCAATGTCTTCAACACCCATTTTTACATTGTGTACTGTTTCCAACTCTCGAACCCCCAGGATAAGGGAGAGCGAACTTCTGTCCTGCACACATGATCTTTGTGGATCTCCTGTCCGGTGGCGATCTCTAGTGGCTGACGATTGATGGGCCCCTTGAGGGCCACCGCGCAAGCTCGCGCAGATGAAGTTAATCTGGTCTGGCCTTTTTATCATGGACAGGGTGCTGGTTCCCCATGTTGGTGTCAAAGGGAACAACACTGTTTTGCAATTCTGTGTTTGGATTTATTTCTTTTTCTGAAAAATGAACGAACTGCGCCCTCAGCTGTGTGCCTGGGTGTAGCTGTAAATGCACATTTATTTTCAGTGTGAAAACATGCGATGCCATGTTAGTCTTAAGTGTGTTGCTCCATGAGCCCGCACTTGAGCCAAGTCTCTTCGCCTCTTGGATGGAGCGGACGTACTGAACCCCAGGCCCATGTGCTACTGTGATGGAGGGGTAGCACTGGGGGGAGTCCTCCCTGAACACACTGTAACGCTGGACCGCCATGGAACAGGGAACCACTGGCACATCCACTAGTAGTTGGTTGAACTGCTAAGTCACTTTCTTCTTCCTCCAGGACAGCAGAGTAGGGCCGGGGTCAGCTGACTAGTCTGAGTCGAGGTGGGGGTTGAAGGGTTTTTTTAGGCCAGGTGGTCTTGGCTCCGGCAGGTCCGACGGAGACTGTAGAAAAGACCTGAACCTTGGACGGCTTAGGAATGTGGAAAGCGGGAGAAACACCTCCTGAGATCACCTGAGCAAAACCCTGCCTGGTAGCTGGCTGTGCAGTGGCTAGAGCTTTCCACCGGAGACAGAGCTGCAAAGCTTCCAAAATGTCCAAAATGCCCATTTTGGAATGTCCAAAATGTCCTCCTTCTCTTTCTTCAACAAGATGGTGAGATTTAGCCATCTTGCCATACACTTCCCGACAGCCTGGACAGCACAGCGCTGGACACACAGACAAATATCCATAATAATGGTAATGTTATCCCACATGGAGTTGTCCAGCACCACTCATGTCCTCGAAGATTTCCGCCTGGTAGGCAGCTAACATGGAGGTGATGTTGAGGGCTCTCACAGCCATGGATACCGCCTTTTAGGCCTGCTCCGTCATGGCGGACTGGAAGCTGTCATTATTCTTGGAGTGAGAGGGTGGCGTGAATGATGTCACTGGCAGTTTGGGAGTGATGTGAGATGACACCAGTGGCTCCATGGGTGGCATGTGAGCCATGCCGTGCTTTTCCATATCCTCAAAATCCAGAGAGGACGCATCTTGAATAGGACCCTTGCTGGAATAAGTGTTCTCTTTCCAAGACACCGTAACTTCCTTGAGAAGTTCAGGGAACACCAGTAGTAGTTGCCTTGCTGTCCGCTTGGCCTGGGACATTTTCTTCCCCTCATAACGGGACCAAGGGCCCTCCGCTGTCACATTGGGCCAAGGGACTCCCAATGTCTCTGTGGCACTTTTGCACATGTCATGCATGTCGACACTAGATTTTGGCTCTCTGAGAAGCTAACACAGTGAGCTAGTGTTTTGCTGGGGCTCTTCGCTGTGAAGCGGGAGAAGTGAGTGCACAAGCTGGGGTTATCAGTAGCAGCCCAGGTTTGTTCCAGCCAGAGACATGCGGAACAGACCTGGTGTGTGTCTTTGTCTGATATCTTATTTTCACAGGTGCACAAGTGGGCGGTGTTGCCCCACTCCGAAGTAGAAAGCAGCTTTTCAGCTGTATCCAGTTAGCCGGTCTGCTAAATGGAGGCAAATTATCTGGGGTGAAAAGCCATTCGCTAACAAAAACGAATAGCAAACAGTAAGATGACTGCAAGCTTTTGTCAATGTTAGCTTGCAGAGTAGCCAAGCTAATGTGCTAGCAAATCGCAAGCAAATATACTCCGCTGTTTAAAAATAAAAATAACTGAAATAATGTGGTTGCATAAGTATGCAGACTCTTAAACTAATACTTTGTTGAAGCACGTTTTGATTTTATTACAGCACTTTTTGTTTGGAGTAGGAGCACATTTAGACTTGGCAATATTTGCCAACTCTTCTTTCCAAAGACGCTCCAAATCTGTCAGATTGCGAGGGCATCTCCTGTGCACAGCCCTCTTCAGATCACCCCTCAATTGGATTCAGGTCTGGGCTCTGGCTGGGCCATTCAAAAACTTTAATCTTCTGGTGAAGCCTTTTGTTGATTTGGATTTATGCTTTGGGTCGTTGTTGTGCTGAAAGATGAAGTTCCTCTTCACCTTCAGCTTACTAGCAAAAGCCTGAAGGTTTTGTGCCAACATTGACTTGTATTTGGAACTGTTCATAATTCCCTCCACCTTGACTAAGGTCCCAGTTCGAGTTATAGAAAAACGGCCTCAAAGCATGATGTTGCCATCTCCATTTTCCATTTTGGGTATGGTGTTCTTTTGGCGATGTGCAGTGTTGTTTTTGCGCCAATCATAACTTTTGGAATTATGGCCAGAAAGTTCAACCTTGGTTTCATCAGACCATAACACAATTTCCCACATGCTTTTGGGAGACTTCAGATGTGTTTTTGCAAAATTAAGCCTGGCTTGGGTGTTTTTCTTTGTAAGAAAAGTTTTCCATCTTGCAACCCTATAGTCCTGACATATGAAGAATACTGGAGATTGTTGCAGCTCCTTTAATGTTGCTGTAGGCCTCTTGGCAGCCTCCTGACCAGTTTTCTTCTCGTCTTTTCAGTTGCACCATATTCTCCCCACTTGATGATGACTGCCTTCACTGTCTTCCATGTTATATATAATGCCTTGGAAAGTCTTTTGTACCCTTGTCCTAACTGATACCTTTCAACAATGGGATCCCTCTTATGCTTGGAGTCATGTTGGAGTCAACGCCAAGCAGAATAGCAGTCTGTCCCGCTGTAAGAACCCTGAGCCCTTAGGCTGCACAGAAAATCCTCTATCTCATGACATCTCCATTGGCAGTCTGCCTAAAGACCATGGCATTCAATTAACCCCTAATGAATTGGAATATTGTGCAATCTGCCTATTATTCTGCATAATTACAATTTAATTTCTGATTGAATTTGATTGTAATTACATGTGCAACTGGCAAACGTCAAATTGAGAGGTATGCAAGTCTGCAAAAATAGCAGCTTTCTTTGCCTTCTTTTTTTTTCATTGTAATAATGAAAAAACAAGAAAGACAACTTCATTGTCTCTGCTTGTTAAATCTGCAAAGTCTGGAACAATAACCCAGTCTGTAGCTGGTGAGGTAATAGATTGTCCAGTGAGATGAGGCCGTCCCAGTGATGGGAGGATCTCCTTGTGTAATAAAGCACTGTGACCTTGAAATCATTGTAAAGATTATTTAGAGCTATCTGGGCTGTCAGTGTTGGCTGTAGCTTAAGGAGATTTAACTGGTAGGCCAACAGTCTGAGTAGCATTGTGTCTGATTGGTATTTGTTGGAAAACTATGAATGTGATGTGATCACAGAAACATCTCAGTCATGTCTTTGTTTGTGTTACAGTTAATGGAATCGAATCCTAACTGAAGGAGTTTGTCTTTCCCTGTGCAAGCCTATCCTTCCTTCCAAATTCCTCTCAGTTGGGATGTATTCTAACCATCCCATTCTCACTCACTATACTTGTAATGCATTGGAAAAGAGAACCAAAGTCACAGTACATTAGTTTGGTGGTGGTGGCTGCTGCTGCAGAGAGCCATTACTCATCCTTGACAGTATCAAAGAGAGCAGCAGGACTGGGCTTCGTCTAACCTCCCGCTCTCTCTCACTGTGCACCACTCGCAGGAAATTGTTTCATACTTCAGCAGGCAGGAGGTGAAACGGCAGCGACACCCATGCATGTGTCACTTTCTTGGGTGGGAGTGGGCTTTGGTGCCACACACAAATGTTGCCTGGGGAGCAGTAGAGGAGCACTGCCCATGGGAGGAGAAGCCAGGCAGTGCCACAGAGCCACAGAGTTAAACTCTGGTTGAGTACAGCAATGACAGTGCTTGAGCATCAGGGTTGTTTAAACTGGACCGGACTGAATGTAGAACTGCTCTGGAGCCCATTTAATTTTCATGTGGGTTGTAATGATCAAGCTATGCAGAGGCTTTATGCAATAGTTTTTTTCCCCCTTTATTTTCCTGTTAAATGTACATAGAATAATACTGTAATGATTTTATGCAGTCTGCATAACCAAAGTGTTTTTTTGTTTGTTTTATTAGTTGTAAATGGATAAATGGACTGCGTTTATACAGTGCCCTTCTAGTAATCATCAATACTGAGTGCTTTGGGGGGGGGGTGTAAATACTGTAAAAAACATATTTTTCAAAATTAGTCTTAGAAATGATGTAAGAAAAGTGAAGAAGAGTTGGACAAGAGGATGGAATGTTTTTGCCAATTAGTGGAAATTAGTGATATTCTTACCTGAATAACATTTTCAGAAAAATGGAGAAAGGGCTGGTATGAATTACACCAGCACAAAAGCGCAGTCATCACTTCAGCTTCTCTGAAGCATGAGTTTGAGTAGAAAAATGTCCATATGGTAATTTTGTTTTTGACCATCTTATTGGAAATATTAGCATTTTATCTCAATTCTGCAAACTAAGCAGCATGCTTCAGTGCTTGGTAGATTAGTGTTTTATTTGTTGTTCACAAATAAAATGTTTGGGCCATGTGTATAGTTATGGTGGTAAACCTTTTTCAGTGTAGAGTGGGTGGTAAAAATATGTTGATGCCATTCCATCTTCTTTTGCATCTTGCTGCACCACACCCATCATTCTGTGCAGATCTCTGAAGAGGACAAATGTTTATTGCTATTATAAACCAGCCTTTGTTGTGATTGCGTTTGCTCCCTGTCCCCTTCTCCTTGTTTCTGCTTTCCTTTCATTTTGTGCTGGGCTGAGGGGATTGGTGCAACCTGCTGCCTCTGCAGCTCTGTGATTAGAAAGGGAGGGAGGGAGAGTGCTTCTCAGCAGGACTCTCTGTTTTATATTCATCAAAAGAGCTGCCTTTGATTTGCTCCCTCTTTGACGTGTGACAGCATGGACTGCAGCACCACACTGCTGCTAAGGAAATCGTGCACTTACAGCCCCCCCCCCGCAACACATACACACACACATACAGGAACGCCCAGAGCCTCCAACCATTTTTCCTTTCTCTTCTTTCTATGCACCAGTCATGAACCACCATCCCACCCCGCAACCTGACGATTACATCCTGCTGATGTCCCCACACCACCTCCACCCCTGCAGTTTCACCCCCAGGCCAGTGCACTAGGTTATTAATTTCTCCTTTATTATTGATAATGCAGCTTGCTTCAGATCATCAGACTTTTGCCAAGGTCATCCTTGCAACGATTGTGCACCACCTCTTTAGTACACCTCCCATCTTGAGAAATAGACAGACAGGCTCCCAGGCCGTGACTTGTCAACTGTCACTAAGTAGGTAAAAAACAGAATGATATAATACAGAATAACTATAAACCCAGAAATAAGACAGGATGATGGTTTGGATTGGCTGAGATGTTTTTTTGTTTTTTTGTTTTTTTTCCAGGACCTTGACCTTGCATGAGACGTTTGTATTTTTTTCACATAATTGTTGTATTCGAGTTTTGCCTTTTACTGAGGCATGATATGGTTTTGTTTTTATATAATTTGTCTGAGGTCGTGGCTGTGTTTGTGAGCATGATTACTATGGATGGCCTTGAGAACTCAAGTATTCCTTTAGTACATCAATATTCATTCAACCAATAACAAACTTAAAACAAAAGGAAGATACAGAAAAGGATACCAGTAACAGACATTTCCCATCAGTACAATTTGAAAATGAATGAAGCAGTGAGGAAAATCGGCATACGAGTTTTTTCCACATGTCCACATTGTACACTGGGTCTGGTATAAATCAACAGTGTTGCAGTGTTCCATTTCTGTCCTAAAAACTATACTCACTGGCCCCTTTATTAGGTCGACCCTGCTTTTACCGGGTTGGACCCCCCTTTACCTTCAGAGCTCCCCTAATTCAGAGCAAGATACTGGAAACCTTCTTCAGAGATTATGGTTCATATTGACATGATAGCATCACGCAGTTGCTGTAGATTTGTCGGCTGCACATCCATAACGCGACTCTCCTGTTCCACAACATCCCCAAAAGTGCTTTATTGGATTGAGATCTGGTGATTGTGGAAACCACAGTGAACTAATTGTCATGTTAAAAAAAAAAAAACGTTTGAGATGATTTGAGCTTTGTGACATGCCGCGTTATCCTGCTGGATGTAACCATCAGAAGATTGATAGCTGTGGTCATAAAGGGATGGACATGGTCAAAAATATTCAGGTAGGCTGCAGCGTTTAAATGATGCTCAGTTGGTACTGAGGCTCAATGTGTGCCCAGAAGATATTCCCCACACCATTACACCACCACCACCAGCTTGAACTGTTGATACAAGGCAGGATGCATCTATTCTTTCATGTTGTTCCAAATTCCAAATTCCAATCCTCCCATCTGAATGTGCAGCAGAAATTGAGACTCATCAGGCCAGACAACGTTTTTCCAATCTTCTATTGTCTAATTTTGGTGAGCCTTTGCAAATTGAGCCTCTCCTGCTCTTAGCTGACAGGAGTGGCACCCGGTGTGGTCTTCTGCTGTAGCCCATCTGATTTAACATCTTCAGAGATCGTCTTCTTTATTCCTTGGTTATAACGAGTGGTTATTTGAGTTACTGATTCCTTTTAATCATCTCAAACCAGTCCGGCCATTCTCCTCTGACCATTGGCATCAACAAGGCATTTTCACCCAAAGTTGGTTGCACAGAACAGTTGTAATGCTAGCGATAAAATTCACTAAAATTAGAGGGGGGGCTGAATGGTGCTTAAGTACAAGGGGTGTATGGTCTAAGTACACAACAGTTACACAATTACTGAAGTTAAAAACCCTCCAGGTTATTCCAAATTAACATGGTGTGGCAAGACGACCAGACACGGACAACAGTAAGTGACGTAATACACCTACCGCAGTGTCACAGTCCCAGTAATGCAATAAAATCACTGCCTCTAAGGAGGGGAACATACAGCAGCAGACAGAAAATGAATCAACATTGAGTCATAGGCTTTCTTGTAGTCAATCCAGGCAGTGCACAGGTTGGTCTTCCTGGTCTTACAGTCTCTAGAGACTGCCCTGTCCACCAGTAGCTGGTGTTTGGCTCTTATGGTGTCACTACCAAACCCTTTTTGGGCCCTGCTCATGTATTGAGCCACATGCCTACTCACCTTGGCCACAATGATGCCTGACAGGAGCTTCCATGTCGTACGGACACAGGTTATTGAATGGAATCATTCCCTTCTGGGGGTCCTTCAGGACCCAGGGCCGTCCGGCAACCACTCTGGGTGGGTCCTATCTTTTAGCAGCTGCATTATCTGAACTGCCGGGCGTTCGTGGAGTGCAGTTAGCTTCCTTAACCAGTAGCTGTGGATCATGTCAGGGCCTGGTGCTGTCTAGCTCTTCATCTTTGAGATTCTTTATTGGATGTCTGCCATTGTGATGTTTACTGGGTTTTGCTCTGGGAGAAAGCTTTGGTCCAAGTAGACCAACCACTGAGAATTGGTGTTATGTGATAATCTTTCTCCCATATGCCCTTCCAGTACAGTTCGGTCTCACCCCTAAGTAGGTCCGTCCTCATCTTATTACCCTCCCACTAAGAGTATACTTTGGATGGTTCAGTGGCGAACATCCTGTTGATTCTCTGGGCCTCCACGTCTCTAGTGTACCTCCTCAGGCGGGCAGCCAGGGCTGTGAGCCTATGTTTGGCAGTCTCTAGTGCCTCAGTTATGGACAGCTTGCTGAACTTCTTCAATACTTTTGTGGTCTTGCCCTTCTCCAGCTCTGACAGTTGGCTAACTTCTCTCCGTGTTGCCTTGATTTTAGCTCCCAACCGTCTCCTCCATGGAGGGTACTGCCCCTTATGGCTCACATTCAACTTGTAGCCAAGCAACTCTAGGATTACTGTTGCTGTTGCATATATCAGCTTGTTGGTCTAAGTGATAGTCACAGTAGGGATAGTTTATAGTGCCGCATTCACGTTCTCTAGCAGACCTTCTCAGGGTATTCTGCCACTAAGCCTTGGTAACCATTCCCAGGGGTTCCAGGTATCCATGTTAGCCATTATCTTCCTTTTTTAGGTCAGCTGCACTTGTGCTAATGGCATCTTTTTGGGGCTTTAAACATAATCTCTGAGCGTGGAGGGAATGATGAAATCCCCCCACTGACCTATCGTCCTGGTTCTCCCTTGCCGTAGCATCTTTGCTGTACCTAAACGATCTTTAGTTGTGATAATAATTGCGAACATTGGAACACTGAGTTGAGAGTTGTTTCTATGTTAACTTGGATGTAGGGTTTCGAAGCATCCATGGGTCCCACAGCCATTGCATGTACCCCATCTGGCTGGGGTTGCTGGTATAGTAGCACTCC
>KV751315.1:7736887-7748221 GCA_001698575.1 Mola mola
CACCAGACACAGACTTTGTGGACCTGGGCAACGTCTGAGCAGGTATGGCTCTCTCAATCGTGATTGCACTCATATCTGAGGTAGGACAGGTACCCCCTTGACCTGGATTTGAACCCCGATCTCCCGTACCAAAGTCTGTGTGTGTGTGTGTGTGTGTGTGTGCCTGCATATATATATATATTTGTAGTATATATAAATGATGTGTCTGTTGTGCTTTTGTATCTGTATATGTGTGTGTATATATCTATATATAAACATATTTTTTATTGAACAGTTACTTACCAGGTAATAGGTATAAAAAGAGAAATTTACCAAAACTAACATCCTTAATTTTTTTAAATTCATGTGTTGTGATGGAATCACTTCAGAGTATTGTAAAATCCAAACCTTAAAATTAATTGAATAAAGGGTTAATTGAATGATTAATCACTAGCCATTATAAAACGTTTTGGACACTGCATTCAAAATTTTCTATCCCATTTGGTGTACACACATATGCGGGCATGCAACTGTGGTGTTAACAGGGTGGTCTAACAGCAATCGACCAGGCCCATAGTTTACATTCATATGACCAAAATAACAATAAAATATTATTATTTAGTATTTTGGCCATGAATCTTTCCTGCTCAGTTTTTTACAGAATAATTAAGGAACAAAGGGGATGTTTAATTTCCTCCTGAGCAAAGTCGCAATGCCATGGCTCACTCGGTGGCTCACAGTGACACACTGACTTTTGCTTTGAGGGTAATCCCCTCCAGCTTTTGGGATTCATCGCACAGATGCTTCGCCTCGGTCTTGAGAAGCAGCAGCTTTTATTTACCAATAAAATGTAACATGCACTGCATATTTGACATCAAACTGACAACTTTGTTCTGCTGCCCCACTTGTTTCAGTGCCTGTCCCCTCACTGTAAACCCTGTAGACCCTGTTTTTACAAAAATATTTTTATCCAAAAATACATTTTCACTGATCCCTTCAGTCTGTGCAGTGCAGAAAGGTAGCTTAGAGTTTATGTGCATTTTGTATTAATTTCCTACTGTTTTTTGTTTTTTTTTACTTGACTGACCAGAAGAGTACCAGCTACTCTATTAGAATCTATACCAACTAATCTAATTGGTATTACTTAAAGTTTCCAAACCCTAGTAATTACGAAGTAATTATGCTGTTATGAAGCAAAACTAAGGTGGTACTGTTCAGCTACAATATATTTCAGTTTGTGCTGACCTGGATAGTTCAGTGTGTGACCTTCAACTCCAACACTGCTGAAAGAAATCTGTGCTCTCCCCAGTGTTGACACAAGAGCCCATCCAATAGCCACCTTCAGCCATCACATCAGTCAATTCTACTCAGTCTGCGATAACTCACACTGCAATCACATACACATTCATATGTACACTTTCAAGTCACCGTTCAAACATTGTCCTATGCACACACATACTCTCTCAAATGCAGACATGCATGCTAAGCTATGTTTGGACAGGACTGCTCTGTACCATAGGGACAGACCTGGTTATTAACAGCATTAATTATTTAAGACATTTTCAACTCTGCAAACACTGGTAGGAAGAGACAAGATGAGATAAAGAGTGAGATCAAGGTTAGCTTCCTGAGAAGGGGACATGCTGAGAGCAGTATGTCACTATATTCTATAGAGTTGTATAAGTCACACACATACATAGAGTACACAAGTTACAATAGCAGTATTTCAGTAGTTTGAAGTTTGCTATCAAATTAAAGCAAATTTTCATATTTTGGACAAAATAAAACCAATATACGTGGGAACATACAAATATACTTACATAAATTTATTTGTTCTTTTTGTAATCCCTGGTATCTGTGCTGTATATTACATTTAGGAACAGAAACCACTTTTTCTTCCCTTAAATAAAAATACATGTGACACTAGCTACGTTTACATGGACACAAATATTCGGAACAAAGGGCTGATCGGAATAAAAATGCTTCATGTAAACACGTCAATTGGAAGATTCTGATCCGAATCGGCTCATTCGGAAAGAAATTATATTCCCATCGAGAGGGGTGGTTTATGCCGATCCTTATTCCGAACCGCGTCCATGTGCACACTTATTCCGATCGCGACTTCCTGTTTGGGGCAAAATTACCCTCACTGTGCATGTGTAGGGCAGACACATGCCAACGTGACATGACAGCAGCACTAAACTTGGAGGCTGTAACACAGGAGCATTATGCATTGCTGAGCCTGTAGCTTGATCAGGGAGAACACTAGAAACAAAAGTAGGGCTTTCAGAACCTGGTGCAGGTCCATTTTTTAAGAATGTTAGGGTTTAAATTGCAGGGAAAAGTGCAAAAGTGCAAAGTGTAGCCAAATCAGAGTTTGTTTACTGCACATGCGGAAGTAAAGCTTCTTCTTCTACGCTTATTTAGGGAAGTTAGTCAAAATGCTGCTATTCTGATTAAAGCTTGGTGTATGTATATGCATGTCATGATCGGATTATTTAAATTAGCTTCCATATAAACAGTGTATTCGGAATTTCCAATCCATAAAATTTTTAATCTGATGAAGAAATTTTGCGCATGTAAACATAGCTATTGACTCTGTCCTCAAGACCAAGTCTTGTAGCAATTCAGTGTGTGTGAGGTGAAAAAGCTGTTGCGTGTGTATGACCTCATAGTTATATGGCTCCCCTCTCCTGCTTTGTCTTTAACTCCAGTTTCTCTTTTAACAAGGAGGCCTCAGTTTATCAGTATTTGTGTAGCTCTTGAAAGCTTTTTGCTTAGTTGACTAACAAGAAAGTCAAATGGACTGAGATGGCATCAAGTAATAGCTAGTCATGGCGCATGAATAATATCAGTGTGTTGAGGTCATAGCACCTTTCAGCATGTGTGTAGATATCAGTTAGATTTTTCTGTCAGCTGCTATAGAGTTTTATTAGAGTCTGATGCTGTGCTCTTACTGTATTAAAGCACTCCTCAGCAGATGACACCACACTGTTCAAGGTGAACACTCTGTAGCCCTGTCTACATGCATGCATCTTATCAGCGTTTCTCTAATAGTCCTTCACTTAGCTCTGAGGCATCTTTTCCAGCACTCAAGTCAACGTCACCCTCTGTCATTTCAAATGTTCACTTGCCCCAGTAAGCAGGCAGAGACATTTGTCTCTTTCTACTCTGTGCCACTTAATAGAAAGGGACTGCAAGGGAGTTAAGAGAAGATGAGAGAAAAGAAGAGAAAGTGGGGTGTTAAAGTCTGCAACACTGCACTTGTGAGAAATGGCATGTCTAGCCCCTGTAATATCTGAAGCCATCGTGTGGTGTGTCACTGTTATGTTGATACCAAGTTTTGTGTCTTTGTCTGTGGAACTGCACATCTGTTGCACGTCTGCCCATCCTAGGAAAAAGGATCCTTCCTCTGTGGTTCTTTAGATATTTCCTCACCCAGTTCGAGGGTCTAAGGGCAGAGGGTGTCACATCTGTACAGTTTGTCAAAGCCCAGTGAGATAATATGTAAATTGTAATTCTAGGCTATACAAATAAAATTCAATTTGATTTGATTTGATTTGATCTGCAGCCTCACTGTAGCACTTAAACCCCATAATCCTTCTCAAAAGGAAAACTTAATGTGTGTATGCAGTAACATTCACTGTTGCCTTCTCTGGACAAAATATTCTTGCTTCTTACCCCATTCCTTTATGTTGCCAGTGTTGACAATCTACTCCTTGGCCCCACAGGACACCCTAAAGCCTATGGGTGATTGCAGCATTTATCCTTTCCTTCAGAGTGACTCTCACTAGGAAGGATGGACAGAGCTCACCCTCTTAACCTTGGCAGACTGCCTATTCTAGAGGCTTGATGTTTTGTTAGTAATGTTAAAACCTAGAAACCTACAGTTCTTGTTGACTTTTGTGTGCTCAGCAGCATAGACCAGTGCTTTATAGTTCCTCCAACTATTGTTTTCAGTGGGAAATATTTCCAGTGTTACCTTATGTGTTATTGATGTATGATCCATCTGCAATAGTGCCAAACTCTTAACACTGTACACAAACCTCCCACAAGATGTCTGTGTTTTTTAACTGGGTTGACTTTTCTGCACCATCTGACTCATCAAATTATCAATATAACTAAATCATGTTGAGAGGAAGAGACAGAGGGTGCATTTGTTTGCCTTCTTTATTTTTAGCAAAATACTTCATTCTGTTTTATTTATTGTATTTCTGTATAATAAAGTCAAGTTTGCTGTGCATCCCTATCATGTCACTGTCACTGCTTTATCTTTAGTTCGATCCTATCCTACAACAAAAGTCAAAAGAATTTGATAGGGCTTTTTTGTCACAGCTGAGTCCTGGCAACTCACCTTCATTGTTCTCTCAGGAGAAGGTGCCAAATTCAGTTCAAGGTAGTGAGTAGGAGATGCTTTAGAGTCAGTAGTTGCTCCCCAATAAGGCTAACTTATTTGTACACGATGACAGTAAGTGTGTTTCTTCTCCACATGATAGAAAAATAAACAGCCAATATTTGTGTTAAAGCTGCATCATTAACACGAAATGCACCACCCATAACAGATTGTCCTAAGTAGTGTCAATCTCTTGGTTTAGGAGAACTGAACACCCTACAGTAGGTTAAAATGAAAAACACTGTACAACTGTACATTCAGAAACCTGTTTCCACATTACAGTGGCCAGCTAGAAGTAATTATTCGCTAGTGATCAGCATTTGGCCTATCTGTGTGGATTATCGTTGAGAATGCTGACCTGGGAGCTGGTCAGCCGTGATGCCGTCACACCTGAGTGAGTGGACCCTGGTCTCTACTGGAGCTGCAGATAGATTGTGGCGCAATGGGATTGGCCATTAAGGAGAAGCATTTGAGCTGATCCTTGTATGCAACCGCAGTTCCTGCCCGCATCTTCCATACCAGTAACCTCCAACAGAGGTGAAGCTTTTGAAATGAGCTACTGCATAATGGAGATAAACCCTCAAGTCATGGGTCATAGCCAAAGATAAGAGTTATATTGTGCTGTGTTTTATATATTATATCTCTGGCTTTGAGTTTAAAATAGGCCAGAGAGTGATTGCATGGGACAGAATGTGTTTGTCCATGTGTGACATAAAGTTAAAGTTCCTGTGACTGTGTGCATGATTATGTATACATTTGTCTAACAGTGCTTGTATAAAAATAGAGGGGGGGTGACTAGGAGTTTGCCTGCGTGTGAATGGTAGTAGAGAGGAGAATGTGTCTTGGAGTGCGGGCTTGTGCACAGTTCTGGCAGTGAATGTGATTGTGTTTTGATTGGGTCTCAGTGGTGCCCCAAGTTCAAGCCTTGTTGAGATTCTTGCAGCTCTCACATCCCCATCGCTTTCTCAATTTGACAGCTGATGAGCTCTTAGATGGAATGTGCGTATTTGAATTGCCAGCAATATACATACCAACTGAATTTCTCTTTGTCATCCCTCACCCCTTTTTCCTTCCTTTTGCTTCCATTCCCCTCTTTCACCTGCTCTGTATTTATCTGCTGTCACTGATCTGTCACTTTTCCTTCTGTCTGTCTCACCATGCTCCCCATGCAATTCACAGGGTTCAGGAGCAATGGCAACCCCTGCCTTTTGGGCGGCATTTTATATGATGATCATTCCATGCTGTCTCTGTGCCACAAGTACCTTGATTCAATATTAATCCATGGGTAGTCAGTTAGCAGGAGAGTACTAGCAAGAGTACAACAGTTGCCTCATTCCATTCTGTAGTCCTTATTGCTGTTACTGTTTTAGCCTGATTTGCAGACGTTTGAAGATATCATCTGTGGAGACGTCTTGTCAATTTATGACTCTTTAGATGTATGTTGGTGGTAACAATATTCAGGTGTGATCTTCATTCTTTTAATGTCCGAAATAGGACATAGTATGTATACTGTATATATGTATATGTATAATTCTTTTATTATTGCAGTCGTTTTAAAAGACATTTGTTTGGCAGTCACTGTGTAGCTCAGGATACATCTTAAAGGCCTTTGCTTATTGTTTATTTTCATGCAAATAATAAACATGTTATTACTATTTTTGAACCTGTTGGCAGTCAATGCAAGCTGTCACACCAGCAATGTAATGAAACAGAGTGAAATTACTGCTTTTATTTTTTTCAAACTAAGGTAATTTCTCAAGGGATTCACTTCCAATGAGTAAATATCTCAGTGTCCCCTAGGTTTACAGCTTAGGGGGCAGACGAACACTAAAACTCAAAGGAATCATGGTGTTCATGCGTTTCTTTTAATGACAGCAGTCAATTTAACAACTGAACAATTGTTTGAACTCTACATTGAAACATTTGTCACTGCAGTGTATCTTACTTACTTGCCAAGATCAGTCTTGTACAGCCAGGGTGAGTATTTCCCATCTGACAGCCAAGCTGGGTCAAAACCTGTCATCCGGTGGTGACTGGACTTTTGCTGCCTGTCAGATGCAAGGTGTGCAGCACTTGGGTTCTTTTCTGTACTTGGACCCAGATCAGGAGAGCTACTCTGGGTGCTACTCATAGGAGTGCAAGTGTTGCCATCTTCCCCACCCTGGGAGCGTTTAAAAAACACAGATATCTTCGTCTGCTTTTCAGGTGGTTGACCCAACATATTTCCCGACGCGCGCTCTCTGTCTGCTGCTGGGAGTTTGCTCACCTGTTTGTGGAATTGGGGTGGAACATTTGTGATACAGAGAGCAGAGGAGAATTGTAAACAATAGTAAATTATGGTAGGGGAAACACTGTATCTGTCCAGTCAAAATGCTTGTTGTCGCCACATCATATTCAACATAGTTCACGACTTGATTTTCTCCAATTATATAAATTAACCAAATTTGCTATATGCACAGCAGGAGCTGTTTATAGGCAAATGTGACTTCACTCAAATTATACAGTCAAGTAAATTACCTGTTACCTCAAATATACGGCTGTTCTTGGTTAATTGCCACCCTGAAATTGCTCCTCTGCCCCTTCAGCCTTGGAGCTGTGCTTCAGACTGTCTGTCAGACATCCTGAAGAAGCTTAAATTTCAGCTCCTGAATCAAAAAGTGGAACCTACCAAGTTCTCCTCTCCTTTTCAAAATTCGACTTACATCCATCCATCCATCCGTTTTCTACCGCTTATCCTGTTAGGGGTCGTGCGGGGGCTGGAGCCTATCTCAGCATCTTTGGGCAGGAGCGGGGTACACCCTGGACAGTTCATCGCAGGGCTGACATATAGAGACAAACAACCATCCACACTCACATTCACACCTAGGGGCAATTTGGAGTAACCAGTTAACCTACTAACCCCCAGTTTGAATGTTTTTGGACTGTCGGAGGAAGCCGGAGTACCCAGAGAGAACCCACGCAGGCACAGGGAGAACATGCAAACTCCGCACATTTATATTAACTGTTTTTCTTTTGTTATTGAGTAAAATGAGCACCAGGTAATAGTCACTTGATATTGTGTCCATTTTTATATCAGAATTGCGATTGTTTTTGTTTTTTTAGAATTTGCATGATTAACTGGTAAAATTGCATTGCCCCTGATGTGAATAGGCATGACAGAATTCAGCTCTGAATTATTTGTAATTTCTTAGAGGTTTATTCATGTCGTCCCTGGTGTGCTAAGGTCTTTAGTGTTGTAAATTGGTACTTACTGATATACTGATATCAGGCATATATATACAGTATGTCTTTAAACATGTAGTGTTTCATAACATGATATTCGCATTAATATAGCTCTGGAAATCCATGATCTATCACTGTATACCCTTTGCAGGGTTATGGGAGAAATTGATTCCATCCCTGCTGACATTTGGTGAGAGGCAACTGGACAAATCCTCAGTTCATCACAAATAACCATTCACACTCACATTCACACTGACAGGCAATTTAGACTCCGTAATTAATCTGTAATAAACGTGCATGTCTTTGGATTGTCGGGGAAAAGCCAGTGCAACCTAAGAGAAGCCATACAGACTCACGTTAGCTGCAAATATAGCCTGGGTATCCCATAGGCCTCCCAAGTGTTGCTTTTTTCCCTGGCCATGACACTTTTGGTACCCTTTCAAAAGCCAGTGATTGGTAAACTTTGTCAGGTGACCAAAAAGTCAGCAGACACCCTGCTCCTCTATTTACAAAAAACGCTAAATCAAGGATAAAAGGCATACACTATCAGACCAAATGTAGACCAAAAAAGAAGTCCAGATGCTTTCAACTGAAGCACTTCAGACCAATACACATGTATTATTTTATTGTGATTATACTTAATGATAGTTACCCTTTGTATTAATAAACCAAATTTTTAGCTATTGCAAATTGAAAACTATGAGGCTGTGAAGTATATCTGGGTTAGTTTATCCATTTGATATCATGGGACGTTAAGGTCAATCTGAGGTGTAAAGTGATGTGTTTTTTGAGGGGTGTAAGTATGTAGTAATGTGTTAGGGCAGGGCTGTTAGGACGTATTAGGACAATGAGATTCAGCAGCATGTATTAAATGCGCATCTCCATGCCATTTTAAAGGCTGTTAAAGCATGTTGTAATGCTGTGAAATTTTATATTGATGTGTTTGGCCCTTTCAGCATGTCTAGCTGTGAAGGATATGAATGCAGTTTGCAGGTCTAATTGCTGATCCTGGTCAATCTATACCCTGCTTTCTCTTTACTTTCTAATAACTTAATTCATATATCAGCTTATCACACATTAAATCAATTGAAAGTGCTGAAGACATAATAGCAAGCAAACAATGAAAGCCAGATTAAGAACAAGCTAATCACAAAAAAACAATACAAGAGATAAAAGGGTGTTCCAAAACATATAAACGTGCCCTCCTCAATCAATGTTTGGTTTATTTGGGAATATTGAAAATACTACCACCGAAGGACCTAAGAGCTCTTGTTGGTTTGTAGGTGGTTAAAAGGTCCAAGAAGTATAGACCTCAGTATGCACTGGCTGAAGGGATCAGTAAAATGCTGTGCCATTAAGAGCTTTGTGTGTGACTACAAAAATCTTAAAATCAATGCTAAGAGAGATAGGGGTGTCACAGCGATGGAATTTCCCTTGCAGTGATTAAGGGTGGCTTAATAGCACGATATGTGATATTATTGCACTCCCACCAATTTTATTTTAACTGATCTCTTTGTATACAACAGTGATGACATTTAAGTGTTTCATCTGTCTTTTACTTGCTTATACATCTTTTAAAAGAATAGATGACAGATTTAAAAACATTTATCCTTTAATTAAATGCAGAACTCGGACGCGGAAAAGATGGCCAATAATATTGGACTACACCCACACTTTTTTCCTTTACTGATTTTTAATATAAAAAATAAATAAAGAACATTTTTCAGCCCTTGTGAGAGACAGGTAAAAGTCAATATGCCTAAAATCATCAATGCTAGCTATATACTGTAGTTTTCTCATTGTTTTTGTTGAGTAATTCTGTTGGAATGCTATAAATATGTATATTCAAGTGTTTAGTAGTTGTAACCTCAGGGTTGCTGATGGTATGTAAGGGTTAAAAATGCTGGCGGCTTAGAGTCATGCTCTTGGTATGGAAGTATTGCAATATAGAAGAGTTCTAAGAAAGAAAGAGGATAATAACAGAATGATGACTGTGTTTAAAACCTGGACTATTCATTTATTTTTTTATTTTCACCATTAAAGATTCATAGTTTAGTGAGTGACTTTTGTTTCATCTTCCTTTCAATTCCAATATTGCATACTGTATTTTTAATATTTAACTCCAGCTTTTTAATATATTTAATACTGCTTTTGAAAACGAGTGATTGAATTATTGGAGAACAATTAAGGGTGAATATATGACAAGGGTCTGTTGATACTTTCTAGGAAACCACAATCTAACTGTGTTTTCTTGAACCGACTCAACTATCAGGATTCCCCTTAAACTTGGATTAAAGTATGTTTTGTGAGTGTCTCTGAAGCCACGGTGGTTGGTAGCTACTGCACATGGATACAGTGTGGAGTCACATATGGGTAAGAACAGCTATTATCATCCTAATGTTGGGATTATAGTACAGCTGGCAGGACCTTTGCCAAAAAACAGAACAACCAGCCAACAGTTGTTACTATTTCTGCATACCTGCTCCTCAGGATGTCAGAGCCAGTGTCAGATTTGGTAAGGATAAAGGACCACTATCTAGGTTAAGTAGGTAGATAATGCATTACGTGAAGTAAGAGGTAAGTAAATAGCTGGAGCCAGGTGAGTTCATGGAGCGTTAAATATATAGATGTAAATAAATAGAAAAACAAAATTGCAATTTAACTGCCAGCATGTCTATACAACAAATAAACATATCACCTTATATTAACCTGGTATTAAATCAACTCAGAAAACTCAGAACACCTCTGAAATTAAAAAACAAAAAAATTGAAGTTCACTTCTTGTTCTATGTTCTTATGTCTCTAAGTTTCTTGTTAGTTTTTTGTTTTGTTTTGTTTTATTTTTTTCAGTTCAGTTTAAGTACTAGTCCTGGTCACAAGGACAAGGAATGAAGGAATAGATGGGTCCTTTTAGTTTTAATGATCAGGTTCTCGGACGGCTCGCCATCTCCTTGGCTAAGGAGAGAATCCAGGGAGTAATGAAAACTTAGCCTTTATAACAATAATAAGTCTTACTGTACACGGCAGTTACAGCATTTTCATAAATGGCCACATGCTAGATTACATCCATTTGTCACTTCTGAGATGAAGAAATAGTAATTACAGGTGTGACGAAATTTCTTACATAATCACCACTTCAAATTATGTTCCACTTACCTACCATGGAATAACCATTTTAATCCATGAATTATGACTTTTTAACTACTGTAGAAATCCGCTCATTCTTTTGTTTAAATTATGAACTGATGTGTAGTTCACATTGAATCACTGTTACCTCCATATTGTAGTCACATTTTTATGAACAGACATGTTTTTAACCTCCTTTTACAGATAAATGAGTAAGTACAGTACAGTGCAGTTGCAATACAAACACTTAACACTTAAATAAGCTATGTATTAAAACGAAATACAAATTTATTAACTGTATATATAAAACATTGAATTGTTCAAAGCAGAAGCTACTCCGCTTTCACCTACACCTAAGCAGGAAACGAGTACACACCCATGACATACAGTGATGGTAGGCAAGGCCAAACACGAGAGTTCGCTGTTAGCTTTTCCGAATTCTTACTCCAAAGAAATTCCAATGTTGTTAAAAACTTATCGCACACGTCTCCAGTCACTTCTGTCATCAGTACTGTCAAACCTGAATACATTTACTGGTAACACGGAATGACACTTGCTTCTTGGTTTTTCTTGCTTGGCTCCACATTTTGGTTGCAATTCTCTGCTCTGCACTG
>KV751315.1:7748237-7763943 GCA_001698575.1 Mola mola
GGTTCCACTGTCCAGTGGGACTTAAGCATCGCCACTCTCAACCAAAAGGGTGAAGTCTTAACAACCTTAACCTGACAGGTAAATTAAGAAGTAAAGGAAGTTTTGTGAAGCAGATGGTGATCGTGAAGTAAATAGATATAAATGAAAATAAAACATGAAGCAATTTTTTTACTGGGCTAAACAACGAACCTTAACCCTTAAGCGAGTTGTTTAAATAAATGAAAAAAAATTCTAAACACTGCATAATTTATTTTCTGTATGAACATTTTTAACATTGAGATAAGCTCATTTTTACGACCATAGTGCAGATATGTTTTCATAAATAGATTAATTGGTGCCACGATTGCACCGTACACAATGTAACATTAATTAATTTAATTTCAAGCGAAAAAAATCTTTCTTGTGCAAAAAGAATGAACCCCCTCATTTTATAGTTTTTATTTTACATTTAATTAAAGAGGATAATGGAAATAATTGCGGCCTGTGACATCCCTCAAACATCACCACCTATTTTAACTGGAATTTTCACTGCACATAATATAATGTACTGACATCAATGCGTAATATAGTAGCGAAAACATTTTTAGCTTTGTGATGCAATACGAATGTCTTATGGTTCTTATTTTACATCACTGTAAAGATGACCATGCAAATAATGGTGGCCCAGAGGAGGTCCATTTCCATAGGTTTAAGAGCTTTTATGGGGAAAATGTTAAAAATCAGAAATTGATTTTTCCTCTGGCTGGTTTGTTATTATGCCCTCTTGTTTGTTTTGATGGGAGTTCTCCGGTCATGATGATATTGGCTGTATAAAGGACTTTCAAATATAATGGAATTAAATGGAACTTTAGCAGTTTAGGTGATTAAATACCTATATAAATAACTGATAAATAAATCAACAAAAACTCCACAATTTCTTTTTTCAGAAACCATGACTTTGTTACTCAAGGTAATCCACAGACTGTTTGAACAGTTTCATATGGTGATTTTTTTTTGCTGGGATTTTTATTGTATCACCTTGCCAAAGGAAACATGCATACTGTTCAAGGTCTGTGGAGTAGTTTAAGTAACCACATCGTAATTTTAGGAGACATTGCTGTTTAGTGTTTCAAATTAATTTTTTGGTCCTGTAAGCATTGTTTTTGTTTTCCTGGACCCTGAAGTGGAGAGGAGACTGAGAAGGTTTAAACTGATTTATTGGAAGTTTGTAGGTGGAGAGGTGAGGCGGAGAGGCAGGTTGAGATGGCTGGACAGGCTGAGCAGGCTGAGCGGAATGGAGCGCAGATTTAGACTGCGGGCAGGTGTGGTGACGAGCAGGTAACTCTCTGATCACTGGCAGGGAAGTTGAAGGGTGAAGGCGTGACAGAAGGAGAGCATGGAGACAACGTTAGCAGTGTGCTAAGGATGGAGAAGCACATGTTAGAGCCTAGTTGACAAAATCATTTACAAAATTAATCTCAATCTAGGAATGAGCTGGCCTGAATACTACCACAGGGGTTAGAGTGGAAAAATCTGTCAAAGAGGATGAGTGGAGACTGGGTTTAAATGCTGAGCTTGATGGTGTGATGAGCAGCAGATGAGCAGGAGGTGTGCAGCACTGCCAGCAGCCAGAGAGTCTGACCACGCACCCCTGGAGAGTATGGCGCGCAACAGAAGTGAATGGATATTTCAGAGTAAATGAGGAAGTTAAAAACTGTGCGCAGGTGAAGACTTAACACCAACCACTTTTGCACCAGCTAAAAATTGAGACTTGAGAAGGATTTGTTTGTATCAGAAACTGTCAAAAAGAAGAGTAGAACTGCAACTATATAAGCTGATGAGAGCTGACAGCAAAACAAAAATTATAAAAAAAATATATATATAAAAAAATGAATCCAGTTGGGCCTTTGGCAAGGTCCTTAGTGCTACCTGCCATACCTCGATATGAGTGCAACCACAATTAAGAGGGCTATACCGGCTCGGACGTTGCCCGGGTCAACAAGGTCCTCGTCAGATGGGCTACTGGAACAAGACATACACAGACATCTCCCAGAGCAGGACCCAGTAAACATCACAATGGCAGATATCCAAGAAAGAGTCTCAGGGATGAAGAGCTGGTAAACGCCAGGCCCTGACATGATCCACAGCTACTGGCTAAAGATAAGAGGGCTATACCGGCTCGGACGTTGCCCGGGTCAACAAGGTCCTCGTCAGATGGGCTACTGGAACAAGACATACACAGACATCTCCCAGAGCAGGACCCAGTAAACATCACAATGGCAGATATCCAAGAAAGAGTCTCAGGGATGAAGAGCTGGTAAACGCCAGGCCCTGACATGATCCACAGCTACTGGCTAAAGAAGCTAACTGCACTCCATGAACGCCTGGCGGCTCACATGAACCAGCTGCTGAAAGATGGGACCCACCCAGAGTGGTTGACCCAAGGCCGGACGGTCCTGATCATGAAGGAACCCCAGACGGGAACGATTCCATCCAACTACCGGCCAATAACCTGCCTCTGCACGACATGGAAGCTCCTGTCAGGCATCATTGCAGCCAAGATGAGTAGGCATGTGGCTCAATACATGAGCAGGGGCCAGAAAAGTGTTGGTAGTGACACCAGAGGATTCAAACACAAGCTACTGGTGGACAGGGCAGTCTGTAGAGTCTGTAAGACCAGGAAGACCAACCTGTGCACTGCCTGGATTGAGTACAAGAAAGCATACGACTCAATGCCACATACATGGATACTGGACTGCTTGAAACTATACGAATTCGATGGGGCTGTGGAAAACTACTCTGGAAGCCAATTCAAAGCCAACTGCCCAGGTTAACGTCAAGTGCGGCATATACCAAGGAGATCCCCTGTCCCCCGTACTGTTCTGCATTGGCCTGAACCCCCTCAGCCAGATCATCACAAAGAGTGGCCTCCGATACCGGTTGAGAAATGGAACAAGGATCAGCCACCTCCTCTACATGGATGACATCAATCTGTATGCGAAGAGTGAGCGAGACATCGACTCACTGATTTACAGAAATGACATCGACAAGTCATTCGGGCTAGAAGAGTGTAGCCGAATGATATCAAAGAGAGGCAAGATGATCACAACTGAAGGGATTGAACTACCAGAAGGTAACATAGCCGATGTTCAGGACAGCTAAAAATACCTAGGGATCCCACAGTCTAATGGGAATCATGAAGAGGCCACAAGTAAGTCAGCCACAACCAATTACCTACGCAAAGTAAGGCAGGTCCTGAGAAGTCAGCTGAATGGTCAGAACAACATCAGAGCCATCAACACCTATGCCCTGCCCGTCAACAGATACCCTGCTGGTATAATAACCTGGCCAAAGGACGAGATAGAAGCCACAGATATCAAGACAAGGAAGCTCCTCACCATGCATGGAGGGTTTCACCCGTAGTCCAGCGGAAAGAGGGAGGCCGAGGATTAGTGAGTGTCAGAACCACTATCCAAGATGAAACAACCAAGATCCAGGAATACAACAGGAAGATGGCCCCAATGATGACCTGCTAAGTGAAAGCCTCAGGCAGCAGAAACCCAGTGAGGAGAAGGAAGAAAAAGTTAGACCATCATGGAGGGACAAGCCCCTGCACAGGATGTACCACCAACAGATGAGGAAGTGGCTGATATCGAGAAAACATACCAGTGGTTGGAGAAGGCTGGTCTCAGGGACAGCACAGATGCACTTATCATGGCAGCACAAGAGCAGGCCTTGAACACAAGATCAATTGAGGCCAGCGTCTACCACACCAGACAGGACCCAAGGTGCAGACTGTGCAAAGATGCCCCTGAGACAGTGCAGCACATAACAGCAGGGTGCAAGATGCAGTCAGGTACGGCATACTTGGAGCGTCACAACCAAGTGGCTGGCATAGTATACAGAAACATCTGTGCCGAGTATGGGCTGGAGGTTCCACGATCAGAGTGGGCAACACCTCCTAAGGTGATTGAGAACGACCGAGCTGAGATTCTGTGGGACTTCCAGATCCAGATCGATAAGATGGTGGTGGCTAACCAACCGGATATCGTGGTGGTCGACAAGCAGGATAAGAAGGCGGTAGTGGTAGATGTTGCATCCCAAGTGATAGCAACATCCGGAAGAAACACAAGAAACACAAGAAGCTCGAGAAATACCAGGGGCTGAAAAAGGGACTGGAAAGGATGTGGGGAGTAAAGGCATCAGTGGTACCAGCGGTGATAGCAGCACTCGGTGCTGTAACACCCCCAGCTGGGAGAGTGGCTCCAACAAATCCCAGGAATAACACCTGATACCTCAGTCCAGAAGGGCGCAATCATAGGAACAGCTAAGATCCTGCGCAGGACCCTCAGGCTACCAGGCCTCTGGTAGAGGACCCCAGCTTTAAGGAGACACAAGACCGCCCACAGAGGGCGAGGGGAGAATTTTTATATATATATATGTATATATGCACATCCTTTTGAGTATACTAACTGGAACAAGACCTACTATGTAAAATGTTTGTGTAAAGTCTGCCTTCCTCAAATACTGTATTTTAGTTTTTTTTCTTTCAGGCCCAGTCTTGAAATCTATCGGACTTAATTTCCACTTCCCTACAGCTTTTCTTTTATCATGCCCTGCAAGACAAGAAACATGAGATAAAACTAAGCAGAGAAAAAGTAGTTGTTCCTATCAGTACTAGATCTGTGTTTTAGCTCATGATGAAAAGAATGTTTGGCTTTGTTTATTAGTAAGAAAGAAGTAGGTTGCTACGTTGTTGACTGAGCACCACTAATTACAATCCCTGTAGAGCCTTTCTAACTGTTGCTAAACTTTGCAGTTTCAATTGAAATTCATGTCTATTTTTAGATGATGCATACTGTGTCATCTCTGGCAAGCTGTGAATGTATTTGTGTGTTTAATAGTTGTGTCGTAGAGTTTCACAATTTTTTACTGCCAAGCGTGCACTTGGAAAGAAAAAAACGGATTAGTTTCTCTGAAAACAACATTTATTACATTATTTGTTCACCTTTTCATGCATAGCACAGGGTTGATAGTGTACATCCATCTGTATTGCTTATAATTTTATGGATTATCATTGTATTTAATATTTGTTACTATAACATTTTTTACTACAGGGGCATTGAAGGGAAAAGACCATGTTTTCCCAATGTTTACTGTATCAGAGCAAGCCAAACAACCACACAAAGACACCACTTGCACACCACTTGTACGGACATGGAAGAAGAAATAATGTGTAGTACT
Organism: Mola mola; assembly: GCA_001698575.1. Classification (NCBI taxonomy): domain Eukaryota; kingdom Metazoa; phylum Chordata; class Actinopteri; order Tetraodontiformes; family Molidae; genus Mola; species Mola mola. Next base: position 7,753,461 of record KV751315.1, read on the forward strand.
CCACAAGACAGGTGACAGCATGTCCTCTTCGCAGACCATAAAAGTTAATTAAAGAGTTTTTATTGTGCTCGGTTGCTCAAGCACAGGTATTTGGCCACTAATAATAGCTTCTCCTGGAGCCCTCAGCAACCTCTTATGAAGCTGCTGTCAAGAGCGGTGCACAGCTGAATAACTGCTGACTGCAGATGTGTGTACAGCACATACTGCACACGGGTATAAGTGTTTGCGTGCGTTCTGGAATTCTAATTCTTATATTCATCCTGGTTTTCTACCATTTTTAATGTTAGTAGTGCTGTATTAGACCTATATTAATGACTCTTCTATATATGGCATGATTATTTTTTTTCCAGAATCGTGACAAAAATGCTAAGGTTGGCAGATGTCTATTAAAGTTTAAACACAATGTCCATAGTGAATCATTATGATGGAAGATGGTATCATTTTTATTTTTTTTATTTTCAGCCAACTACTAACTGTTCAAGTCATATGGCACTTAAAACTATGTCATTTTAATTAATGCTAAATTTTGTAACCAGATGAAGTATTTCAGTCATCAGAAGGTTGGATCTTATGTTATCTGTGCTACACTTAACCTGCAGTTAACCTGGACATCCTGTGTATGTTGCAGCATGTCTGCAGTATCTCTTTCAGAGGCTTTGAAATAGGCTTGGAAGTTTTCTCTACAGTTTTTTTGTCAAATTTTTTTAGCTAGTCGTTCAATTTAATTTTTTTTTACATCCTCTCTTTGGAGTAGTTTACAAAGCACTAAATGGTTCAGGGCGAAAATGTATTTCTTTTTTTTTTTTTTTAGTAGTCACAGTTCTTTTGACTACTTCACAAAAAACAGATGACAATTATAATGTTCAAATAATATTTAAAATACATATACTAACATACACACACATCTGATACGGTGCATTCATGATGATGGTAAATTGTTTTTGACTGTTTTTGTCTTCCACGGGTGCTAACAGGATTTCTCAATAGACTTAGACAACGTGGGTGAAATGTAAAGAATACACTTTATGGTACTTATTGGCTGATTGTGCCAATTTGACATCCTCAGACTAGAGGCCTCCATGAAGTTCAACTGTAATTACCAGAAAGAACTTGGTGGTGAATGAGTGGAAGGGATGGGAAAGTAAGGAGAGGTAAGGAGAGACCGAAATGAGGTTCAACAGGAAAGGATGCATTAAGCAATTAAAGATGTGGAACTAATGAATTAAGTGATGTGATGATTGTCCTCTAATTGTCATTGCTATCCTGCATTGATTGTAAGGAAGGGAGTAGCAAATGACAACAGTATGCTGTACGTCAGTTTGCTTCTTTGACAGTTTTTCATACATAATCACAGCCAGCTTAATGCACACAGTTGATGTGTTGATGCTGTTGATGTAACACATCACATTTTCACTGTTATATTACGATAAGATGCTTAATTGTATCTATTCCCTAGGTTGTTAAGTTTAATAACGTCCACCTGTTTCTCATTTGCCCTCTTACAACCACTGAAATTCATAATCTCACCATCTTCACACTTATTTCTAAATAATTATGTACATATCAATATTTGATGAACAACAAAGATGTTAGCACCCTGCAATACTTTAGGGCTTCAGCCATGGGATTATGTGTTCAACAACCTCATCTATGATTCATTTAATGCCAGAACCTAAGCCACTGCTGTTTTGCTCCTCAGAGCGCAATCATAGGAACAGCTAAGATCCTGCGCAGGACCCTCAGGCTACCAGGCCTCTGGTAGAGGACCCCAGCTTTAAGGAGACACAAGACCGCCCACAGAGGGCGAGGGGAGAATTTTTATATATATATGTATATATGCACATCCTTTTGAGTATACTAACTGGAACAAGACCTACTATGTAAAATGTTTGTGTAAAGTCTGCCTTCCTCAAATACTGTATTTTAGTTTTTTTTCTTTCAGGCCCAGTCTTGAAATCTATCGGACTTAATTTCCACTTCCCTACAGCTTTTCTTTTATCATGCCCTGCAAGACAAGAAACATGAGATAAAACTAAGCAGAGAAAAAGTAGTTGTTCCTATCAGTACTAGATCTGTGTTTTAGCTCATGATGAAAAGAATGTTTGGCTTTGTTTATTAGTAAGAAAGAAGTAGGTTGCTACGTTGTTGACTGAGCACCACTAATTACAATCCCTGTAGAGCCTTTCTAACTGTTGCTAAACTTTGCAGTTTCAATTGAAATTCATGTCTATTTTTAGATGATGCATACTGTGTCATCTCTGGCAAGCTGTGAATGTATTTGTGTGTTTAATAGTTGTGTCGTAGAGTTTCACAATTTTTTACTGCCAAGCGTGCACTTGGAAAGAAAAAAACGGATTAGTTTCTCTGAAAACAACATTTATTACATTATTTGTTCACCTTTTCATGCATAGCACAGGGTTGATAGTGTACATCCATCTGTATTGCTTATAATTTTATGGATTATCATTGTATTTAATATTTGTTACTATAACATTTTTTACTACAGGGGCATTGAAGGGAAAAGACCATGTTTTCCCAATGTTTACTGTATCAGAGCAAGCCAAACAACCACACAAAGACACCACTTGCACACCACTTGTACGGACATGGAAGAAGAAATAATGTGTAGTACTCCACAAGACAGGTGACAGCATGTCCTCTTCGCAGACCATAAAAGTTAATTAAAGAGTTTTTATTGTGCTCGGTTGCTCAAGCACAGGTATTTGGCCACTAATAATAGCTTCTCCTGGAGCCCTCAGCAACCTCTTATGAAGCTGCTGTCAAGAGCGGTGCACAGCTGAATAACTGCTGACTGCAGATGTGTGTACAGCACATACTGCACACGGGTATAAGTGTTTGCGTGCGTTCTGGAATTCTAATTCTTATATTCATCCTGGTTTTCTACCATTTTTAATGTTAGTAGTGCTGTATTAGACCTATATTAATGACTCTTCTATATATGGCATGATTATTTTTTTTCCAGAATCGTGACAAAAATGCTAAGGTTGGCAGATGTCTATTAAAGTTTAAACACAATGTCCATAGTGAATCATTATGATGGAAGATGGTATCATTTTTATTTTTTTTATTTTCAGCCAACTACTAACTGTTCAAGTCATATGGCACTTAAAACTATGTCATTTTAATTAATGCTAAATTTTGTAACCAGATGAAGTATTTCAGTCATCAGAAGGTTGGATCTTATGTTATCTGTGCTACACTTAACCTGCAGTTAACCTGGACATCCTGTGTATGTTGCAGCATGTCTGCAGTATCTCTTTCAGAGGCTTTGAAATAGGCTTGGAAGTTTTCTCTACAGTTTTTTTGTCAAATTTTTTTAGCTAGTCGTTCAATTTAATTTTTTTTTACATCCTCTCTTTGGAGTAGTTTACAAAGCACTAAATGGTTCAGGGCGAAAATGTATTTCTTTTTTTTTTTTTTTTAGTAGTCACAGTTCTTTTGACTACTTCACAAAAAACAGATGACAATTATAATGTTCAAATAATATTTATAATACATATACTAACACACACACACATCTGATATGGTGCATTCATGATGATGGTAAATTGTTTTTGACTGTTTTTGTCTTCCACGGGTGCTAACAGGATTTCTCAGTAGACTTAGACAACGTGGGTGAAATGTAAAGAATACACTTTATGGTACTTATTGGCTGATTGTGCCAATTTGACATCCTCAGACTAGAGGCCTCCATGAAGTTCAACTGTAATTACCAGAAAGAACTTGGTGGTGAATGAGTGGAAGGGATGGGAAAGTAAGGAGAGGTAAGGAGAGACCGAAATGAGGTTCAACAGGAAAGGATGCATTAAGCAATTAAAGATGTGGAACTAATGAATTAAGTGATGTGATGATTGTCCTCTAATTGTCATTGCTATCCTGCATTGATTGTAAGGAAGGGAGTAGCAAATGACAACAGTATGCTGTACGTCAGTTTGCTTCTTTGACAGTTTTTCATACATAATCACAGCCAGCTTAATGCACACAGTTGATGTGTTGATGCTGTTGATGTAACACATCACATTTTCACTGTTATATTACGATAAGATGCTTAATTGTATCTATTCCCTAGGTTGTTAAGTTTAATAACGTCCACCTGTTTCTCATTTGCCCTCTTACAACCACTGAAATTCATAATCTCACCATCTTCACACTTATTTCTAAATAATTATGTACATATCAATATTTGATGAACAACAAAGATGTTAGCACCCTGCAATACTTTAGGGCTTCAGCCATGGGATTATGTGTTCACACAACCTCATCTATGATTCATTTAATGCCAGAACCTAAGCCACTGCTGTTTTGCTCCTCAGAGCTTTGTGGAGTCTGTGTTAGAGACAGCAGCTACGCTTCAATATTTAAAGTTAGATATAAAAACGAAAATAATAAGATGGCAGAAAAACCTTTTGTAGGTTTTCAGACTCTGTAACTGGAGAATTGTCTCCTCTATTCTCTGTTTTTGCTCCTTTCTGTCCTTTGCTCCCTCCCGTACTGCAGGTCTTTCCATCCCTCATTAATGCTAATTTATGCAGCCTGACTGGCACAAAACCAGCAGGGAGGGGGTCCTCTCTCTTGATTAACAGAACTGTGTGTGCAGGGGTTTATGGGAGGCTGGAGCAAGGGTGACCTGAACAGACACCTCATTTAATTTAATACATTGGAGCATACAGCGGCAGGGGAGTTGAGGCGAGGGAGGGGCCCTTATAAATGTGCTCTGAGATGACATGTTAGAGAGATCAAAGCCAAGTGGAACACAATTGATTAATTCCATTCAAGTGATCGGAGCCACTGATGAGGAATGAGTTATTTTAATGTTTTCCCAAGAAAGAGGATCTGATAAGGTTTTTTAAATTTCAGCATAAATGGTTTCATTCCCTATTTCTTATTCAGCAAAATACTCAACAAGCATGCAAACACAACATCTGAAACATTGCTGCCTGATGAATCTTTGAAATACAATGGAGAAAAAAAAAACAGTAAAATATGTATTTCTCATAAGCGGTAATTACAATATTTTGTACTTATGGTCTGAGAAATCATTAAAGTCCATTTTTCATTTGCGTATTATCATAAATCTTATTTTGAAAAGAAAAATCATGAGAAAATCGTCATTCATGAGCAAAGAATTATGAATCGTTTCAAATTGTGAGTTTAGTGAATCCTTAGAACATTGTTACCATAAATATTAGCCATTATTCAAGAACTCTGTCAAAGTGTCAAAAAAAAACTAATCAAAAAGATCCATTGATAGTTTATAACACTTGATAGCGTTGTCATTTTCAATGTTACTGTTATCGGAAGATGGAAAACTAAAATGACAGAATTTAACATTATACAGGTTTTCTCTGAAGAAGAATTCAGTTAATATCCATGACTGTCTGTGGACCAAGTTCAGTACTGCAACTCTTTAACGATAGATAATACCAAAATCCCCATCTTCTTCTCACTTCCAAGGATGAGCAGTCCTATCGTGGGGCTAGGGTATTGCACCTCTCAAAACTTCAGCTGAGGATTGAAACATCACTCTCTCACCCCTCTGTCCATACTGTGACGAATGGCAGGAAATCAGATTGAGACCTTGACAGGCAGATTATGAGATCCCTCTGTCTACATAACTTAGCCTTCTTAATGCTTCTTAATCATTAAATGTAGTTAAAGCAAACAAACAAAGCATTATTAGATTAGTCAGAAGGACATGGAGTCTTTATTGCTGATTATATTTTCCTTTTTAATGAAATGCTGCAAAAAATTAAAATTTCTTTTTCACTAATTTGATTTAGCATTCCCCCGTAAAGTTCCAGACAATTCTTATTTGCCTGCAGACAGTTTGAGATCCTTGTCAGGGGCTCCAAATTAAATGTTGAGGCAAGGCAAACATGTCCCTTCTTCTGCAAAGTTCACAGGAGCTGATTGAGCTACTGGTGAAGCACTTTATGTCTGTTAAAGATACTTTTGAGTGAGCCCAGAGAGAAATGAGACACAGAACCAATCTGAAACACTGTAAATTACCGTAGAGTGAAGGTGTAAAATGAAAGTAAACAACAAGAAGTTTAATGAAATGCAAAAGTCGCTGTCCTATAGAAAAGAGTATTGTAATAGCCACCTCAATGAAAACTACTGCTTGTACTTATAGTGTGGATAGCGTGCATGAATGTAATTGGCTGCTGGTACTGCATTGTTGTTGAAACAATGTCCTCCTGTGTGAGGATCATTAATGGCTTTTAAGATGAGATGCAGTCCGTCTCATTCAGGCCATGTTTGGAGCTTCCCTTGGCTTTTGCTTCACAAAAGCCCTGCCTCATCAACAGTTAATGAAATTTTGTGTTTAGATTGACATTTTTACACTGCTTTTCTTAAATCCACTTCTGCTACAAGTTGTTTTGAAAGTGTTATGTGACACAGTGAGAGAGAAAATGTGTAAAACTAGCTGTATCAATACCCTACTATATGGATTCTATTATGCAGTTTCCGGTAAGGTTCTCAATCAGCTATATGCAACAGAGTTGTTAAATATTTTTTGTGAATATGTTCCTCATTTTACCAAGGCTTTTGAAACATAGACTCCTGTCAGGTCCTCCAAAGAAAATGTGCAGGAAGCTGGAAGCACTCAAGCAGCCCACGGTATGATTGAACAAGGCTTTTCTCTAACACAACCTTGCCTTTTCATTATTTTTTTTTGTGAAATCCATTTAGGATGGCCTTTGCAGCTTTGGTTGTCAGAGATACAACCTCTACAGTTGTTTAATAGCTATTCAGCATCTTAGCGAGTGTATTTTGGCTGTTACTGGTAATGAATGCTCGTGGAAGGTGGTGAATGTATCTGTCCCCAGTGTTTTAAAGAGATACATTCTTTGTAGAGGAACACATACACTAAGAACACAATCAAGCATTCACCCTCAATGGGTTTGAATAGTGGCTCTATACAGCTAAAGTATAATTATGTTTGGATTCACAATAATTACAATGTCTAACTCTTGTACAAATATTTCAAACTACTCCTGCAGTACAACCAACTATTATTAGAAAAAAAAACAACATTGGTTTCAAACACTTTTGTAAAAACAAAACACATTTTTACCAAAATATCGTTGTTTGCACTTAGGTTGTTTCTATTTTTCTATCATAACTAATTTAGTCTATTTTGGTCCAAATAGTATGCAACCATATTCTTTCATTTTATGTTTAAACCCATTTGATACTAATGAAGAGTACAATCGTAGTTAATGCTTATGAAATACATTTTTTTAAAATGCAAACTGACAGTTGCTTTCCTTCTGAAAACTCAGAGTGAGCAAATGTGAATCAAACTGACTTTGGGTAACCTTGAGTCTTTGATGGGCTTGTTCTTTTTGGTGTATATCAAAGACCACCAGTTGTAAATTAAAGAAATGTTAAAACTGTCAGATGGGGACACTGTTTCTGATTTTAACCCAGTGTCCCTGGGCTAAAAATCTGGGCTGTCACTTTAAGACAGTTGTTAGCGTGAGCATTTATGATGGATTTTTATTAAATCAATCATCAAACAGTCTGTTGCTAGTCCCAGGTGTTTGTTTTATAGTATATTTACTATACTGATTTGTTCTGTATATGTAAGGCATACAGTCTTGTCATCATTGATAATAATTCTGCAGTGTTATGCATTTTTCAGCTATATAATTTTGGTCTTTCAAGCATGTCTGACTCTTTCTTCCTCTTTTTTTTTTTTTCCCTGGCTGGTGACAGGAGGGCACTTGCCATGCATTTCACGTTGAACTCAGAGTATGTTGCTATGGTGGTTGCTAGGGATTTAGTCTAGAGTATAGTGGAAAGTCCAAATAATAAAGGTGTCCTTCTAATGCAGAGGCAATGGAAGCTGTGAGGAACGAGCAAACGCCTCAAAGAGAGTTTTTCTTTTTTTTTATATGCCTTTTCATTATCATGTCTTTCTCTATTTGGAATATAATAACTGATTGTCAAAACACAAGAAAGGACCACTTATAAAGGCACATGCCACAGTAAAAGCAACCCATTGCCTTTGCATAGAGTGGTCATTTATTGTCTTATTTTGGCTTGTAGGTACAGAATTTTCTATACATTATTAACACTATCATTTAATTTATCTGCTGAAATGACACCCGGTAACAGTAAGTTTAATGTGAACCAGGACTTGCAAAGATTTTAGTAAAGAAACTCTTTCTTTTGCCTCCTCAAGGGCCATTCCTAAAATGCAGTTTTCAATTATTTTCAATTGAAAAAATGTCCCAGGCAGGTGATGATATACAGAAGCTGGACAAAATAAAGTAAACAGACTTGTTAGAAAATCTTTTATGTATGGTTTCAAGAAAGAAACCACGAAACAGTCTATCATTTATTCACTTTACAGAGCAAAACTTCCCTGAAAGATCAAGTGATGTTTGGTTTTATTTGAAAAATGGACCATGGAAGATGTGTGAAGACACGACCTCATGCAGAATGCTTTGAAAGAACACTTTTTTTTTTCATACATGTAAGTGCACCTTTTGAATATTTTCTGTTTCAATTGATTTGGTGAATGTTGTCTGTCAGCTGAATACATTATATTGTTTCATCATCAACATAGCAATTTGCAAATGCACAATAGTTGCTGTGCTATTGTTTGGTTGTAGATATTTCTCAAACTTTTTCTTGAGTAACCAGAATCACTCAATTACGAAAAAGCAGCTTCTTGTAATTCTTTGAGAAGAAACGGGCCAGCAAAGAACAATGTAGAGTCCAAAGTATGGAAACGTTTCAAGGGGAAACTAAAACTTGTTACAGTGTATCTAATTTAAAACCTGCCAGCCACCATAGCACAGCATCGGGCTAGTAGCATCTCAGCAGAAAACATCCAGTTTACACACACAATCCCATGGAGATGACCTGACACAGAGCAACGTTGTAACTAACTAATTAAGGCCACATATAATAAATAGCATATGAAGAACAGAATTTATCACAGTGGCAGTTGTGATGACCTGAAGTCAGTTAAGCTTTGCTCAAGTAAATAACCACAGAAAATGAAATGATGCAGTCAAATTATTTGTAACAATTATAAAGACAGTCCCAGCATACCGAAACTTAAAATCAAGTCAAGCATAAATTATACCAAAAACCACAATACCAGGTTGGGTAATTAGCAGTTGAAGCCATAAATCGACCAGTCCAATACAGCAGGTAACACATTTCTGTTTCTTAATTTAACTTAAGTCTTGACCACTGAGCATTCATTTTAACTATAAATGTTACTTACCGATGCATATTGAAGAATGTCGTTTTTTGGCTTCTGTTGTGTATCCAAGCAGTTGTTTTGTTTTGTTTAGTTTCGTTTTCTGCCGCTTATCCGGGTCCGGGGTCACCAAGACGTTCCCAAGCAAGCCGAGAGATATAATCTCTCCAGCGTGTCTGAAAACAGCCTCTCAGATGGTGTTGAAGTGCCAGTGATGAATAAGAAGGACTTTGTCAGAAGACTAACGTTAGTGGGCTAACATTACCCTGCTAGCGCTAGCAGTTCCTAACTCTAATACTAATGTTAGCGCTAGCCAGCTAATGACACACTTGTCATGCTTGTCGAGCTGAATTTAAAGGAAATCCATAATCATTGGTAACTATTTTAATAATTGATTTTTATCAAATTTATCGATTCATTGTTGCAGCCCTATTAACATTGCTTTTCAAAAATGTAATAATATATTTATACAGTGGATAATTCAGTACTCAGTAACAACCTTGGCAGTGATGAGCAATGAATAATTACCAACATAAACAAGCTGAGGACCTATAGACAAGATGAGTTTAAGTTAGCAGCTCTCAGATCGCACCTGTACATGTCCATCTGACCAGACTAAAAAAAATTAAATCATTTTGTCCTATACAGTATAAAGTTACACTAAATATCTCCAAATGCATGTGAGGGATTAATTTTTATTTGTTATTGGCCAGTATATCCATTTTGTGGATCAGGTTTCCTCTGTTGCAATTATAACCCTTTCAGAATCTTAATCCGTAATCCATCTTTAAACAGAAGTCTCTTTATGGAGATTCAGCATAATAATGGAATACTTGTCAGTAGCCAATCAAAGCCAACCACCTCATGTCCAGCTAGACTTTGAATTGGTAAGTGGAAAACAGTGGAATGTGGACTGAAGTTGGCAAATATGAATTAAGGTAATGTTCACAAATGAGGTAATGTGCACCTGAGTCAGGTCCAATAGCAACATAATCTCATGACAGTGTATGTATAACATTTCTTCAGGTTATTCTTTGACATTAGTCTTGCTGATTATCCTTTAAATTGAAAACTCCAAACTCATAGCTACTATTTTTGATGCTTTGTCACGCTTTGTATAATGTCTTTGATAGGATATATGCATTATTCTAATTGCCTCATTCCCATCGTTTTTGTGGTTGACTGCTTGGTGTGAAGGTTTCTTAAGCCTTAGGTCATCAATAGAAGCATAAATGATCA
>KV751315.1:7764105-7775952 GCA_001698575.1 Mola mola
TAACACAACCTCAGGCAGGCTAGTTAGCCTTGTAAAAAGAGCTTGAACTGGATCAATAACTTTAGTATTGTCTGCTTAATTGCTCATTGGTTGACATCGGTGCCGGACTATATGTAAGTGTACGTTCCCCTGAGTGATAGACTTTGGCTCCATTTCCACCACTTCCCTTTCCTTTTTTCGTGTCCTTATTTCTTTCACCCATGTACAGAATGGAGACTTGAATGCCTGCCTATCAGGTTGACACCGTCCAGAGACTCCAAATACATGTGTTACTCTCTTGCCAGACCCTTAATATCTGGGTTTAATGATGAACTGAAGATTAGCAAGTTACTCTCACTTGCACTTTCAGTGAGCGCTGGAAATTAGCTGGGCTCTTTTGATGTTTTCCAAACAGCTTATTATATGATCTGATGCAGATGCTGTTTATGAGCATAGAGAGGGCAGTATTGATTGTGTTCATTGTGAATTATATGAATAAATAAAAGCGTGAGTGTGCATATATATTAGGCAATTAAGTGCTCAGGTGCTAAAAATTCTGCTGAATAAATATGAATTATGCTGCTCTCAGCATCCAAGTTGTGACAGGACTCATTTGAAAGGATAATTGGGATAGCATGTTTGCCTTTTTCTGATGAGAGGAGTTATTGTGATGGCTCTCCTCAGCCTAGATTTAAATGTGTATTGATCATTCTCACCCTCAGGAGCTCAAATCAAACTGGCAGTACAGCCCCCGCACACTTGCATATATTTCCATCTTTGTGATTCACATTATGTTATTAAAATGTTACATCCTGGAACATAGGTGTCAATGTCACTTAACAAAAAAAGCTTGTTTGTGTTTGTTCTCGCCCTCTTTTTCCAGCACTAGTGTGCTAATGTCTTGATTTAAATTAAGTATTGATCAGTTTAGGAGGGGAGAATAGAGAGAGAGGGAGCGATTGTGAGGGAAAGAAAGCAAGATCAGGGTTATCGGTGTGGATCGCATACAGAAAGAGAGTGCTAACGGATGAGACACGTTTTAAGCGATTCTGAAATGGATTTGTGCATAATCTCTATTTTTAATTTGGGAATAACCGCCAGAGTCTTTTGTTTGACTTATTCCGAGAAGATAAAATGGACACGGACAGGACACAAAGGCTTTCAAGAGGGCACCAATGGAAATAAATGCCTTTTTTGTTCTTGGATTTGTTCATTTCCATGAGCATATGCCAGCCTGTATTGAGATGGTTAAATAATAAGATGTCCTACTCTCTGTCTGGCTCTCCATCTTATCTGGGTATCTTTCTTTTCCAACGACAATGCTATAGCTGCATCAGGCATCTTGGGCTGAATTCTCCATCCAAGCAAACGAGCTGCTGGGTCTGTATATCTTCCTCTTACTGTCCTTCCTTGTTTCTACCAAGCTCCCACCTCTTCCCTTCTCTCTCTCTCTCCCTCTCTTACCATCTTTGGTGCTCTCTCTTTCGCCCTCCATCCCATCTACTCTTGTGGTTTAGCATGGCAAGATAATATTAATTATTACCCTGCTTATTATTGTTCATGCTCTTCACCAGGCAACTGTTCATCATTTGCTAGATACTGTAGCTACAGTACATTGTTGTGTATACTCTAGCTGTATTACTACAGTTTTGATTGTATTTTTCTGTAAAACAATAACGTTTAACTTTTGTGGTATCATTTCTATTAGTTTACAAATTGTGTGTTTTGTAGTTACTTTAAAATACAGTTTATCTTTAGTATTGAGTATTGAAGACTGCCTTCTAGCCATTTGTAAGTGTTTTGTTTGTTATTCAGACTCTGTTAGCTGTGAGAATTGAATATGGTTTCAAGAAAATTCCATTTTTCTATATTCCTCTTTATAAAGAGTCAGCAGATGAAGACCCTTGATTAGGCGGGAATTGAGCTGGGTTTATTTCCAAGTACCTGCTCATAGAGATTTTACACCAATTTTGCATCTTAGCCTTGGCTACAGTGTAAGCATGTTGGCTGTGCAGGGATGATAGGCTCTGTGTACTCGATTGATTTTCTTTCCCCCACCTCTCACTGCCCTGCCTCCTTCTGTGGTTCAATAGCTTGACATCTAGGAACAAGGATCTTTCAGTCGCTGCCTGAACTGCAGGAGAGTTGCTGGATCTCCAGACGAACAGAGTCCCATGCAACAATACTAAAAACAGCCTCAGAACCACCTTCAGCAAACCGAGGATCCTCAGAGTCAGGTACAATGCTATCTGCTAGGCCCGGCCATCCTCAGACTCGCACTCATTTTGTTTCATGTGCCAATTCCTGTAAATGTATTTTGTGCAGGAGAATTTTTAGAAACATATTAGAAATATTTCAATTTGTTTTTTATTGAATGTGGCTTTGCTGCTGCCCTTTGACTTTTGACAAATGCAGCTTGTGTCTTGTCACTGTAAAAATGTATATTTATGCATATTAAGGACACAGGGGTGATCAAACCTGCAAACATGGCATTGTGCTTCAATTATGAAGCTTTTTATACATAAATGTTAAGGAAAAAAGATATACCTCACAGATAAGTAGTCCACTACAAGACAATTGTCAAGAGTCAAGCAGGTTCTGTATGGCACACATAGGGACTTAATCACGTAAAGATACTCTGTGGAGTCTTTGGCCATTGGAAATGGCTCCATTATTTGGTAGCTTGATTCTTATAAAAATCCACAAGTAACCCAATAAACCTCATAATTTTGTGACTTAACAGGCTAAGAGTTAGCAGGGTTTGTTATGTAGGTTGGAAATGTGTTCAACATACTTCTTAACTTCAATAATAGATACTGTATACAGGTATAGCTCAAAACGTATCATGGAAAAGTCATGTTTTGCCATAATTTTAGTCAAAAAACTAAACATTACTATATTTTCTATTTTCATTACATGTAAAAAGAAATATTTACACATCAATGCTGATATGTTATTATAACCCAGGTTGTATTGATAGGGGTCGTTTTATATTTTTGGAGGATGTTTCTTATCTTCCTCTCGACAATAACAAATAGAGAATCTAGGGAGTGTTGTACGGTCAGACAGGTTGGCTGGCCAGTCTGGCATATTAATATCATTGTCAGAAAAACCAATTGGTAGTAGTTTTGGCCCAGTGGTCAGATGCTAAGTCCTGCTGCAAAGCTAAATCGGTATCTCCATAGAGCTTGTCAGCAGATGGAAGCATGAAGTGCTCTGAAATCTGGTAGACAGCTGTGTTGACTTTGGACTTGATGAAACACATTGGACTACACCAGCAGATGACATGGCACCTTAGATCATCACAAACTCCTTGGATTCTGTGCCTCTCCATTCTTCCTCCAGTCTCTATGACCTTGATTTCTAAATGAAATGCAAAATTTACTTTGCTTTGAAAAGAAGACTTTGGACCACTGAGCGACACTCCAGCTCTTTTTCTCCATAACTTAGGTAAGAGTCTTTTCTCATTCACAATTGGTTTCTTACTTACTTGTTGTAGCTCTTTCTTGAAGAGCTTTATGTGTACTGGCTCTTGATGCACTGACACCAGCCTCAGTGGACTCCTTGTGACACTGTCCAAATTTCTTGAATCAGCTTTTCTTGACAATCTTCTCAAGTCCGCAGTCATCCCTGTTATTTGTGTACCTCTTACTACCTCACTTTTCCCTTCCTTTCCAATAATGCTGTATGCTCCAATACCGCTCTCTGCAAACAACCAGCAAGTGTAAAAAAGAACTATGTGACATATTAGGAATCAGGTTTTCTGTGTTTCCATTCATGTTTTTGATGTACACATCCAAAATGTGCATAAAAACAGGTTTATGGCAGGCCACTGTAGCATCTTTTATGACTCTATTATGATGGACTATGCGCTGATAACAAGCTGGACGGTCCCTCTTTTTTTTTAGCCCAGAGGATGGATTGTCGATGATTTCTAAAATGAGTAACATTTGGACTTATCAGACCATAGGACAGTGTTCCATTTGTGTCAGTCCATCTCAGGCCAAGAGAAGGCACTGGCATTTCTTGATCTGCTTTAAATACAGTTTCTCTTTGTACTGTAGAATTTCTGCTTACATTTGTGGATGCAGTGACTGACTGTGCTCACAGACAGTGTTTTTTACAGGTAGGGGTGGGTCAAAAATAATGTAATATTGATTCAAAACATACCAAGATCAATCTGTTAATATACTATTTACGGTCTATGGCCTTTTCCTGTGAATGCCTTAACCTTGTTGAGCTCATGTGAATGAGAGATATGTTAACAAGGCATCACCCCAATAGTTATTCAGAAACAATGATACTCCCACATTTGTTGGTCATGTTTAATTAAAGGTTCATGCAGCTGCTTTATGTTTAATTCTTAATGTAAACATTATTTTTGATAATGTACCAGGTTAGATGGTTCCTTGTACAATTTATTGCATATGTTCTTCTTCTGATAGTTTTATTATATATCTAAGTAAAGTAGCGTGTTGTAAGTGAAGTATCCCTAAACAAATCAATATTGAATCAAATTAAATTAAAACAAAAATAACATTGAATCTAGACCTTATGAATCAAATTCAATCGATTCCAGAAATCAGTGATGGTACCCAGCCCTATGTGGTAGTGTTCCACAGTCCATGCAGTAATGTCCACTACTGACTTGTGTCTGTTTTAAATGCAGTGCTGTCGAAGGGCCTGGAGATCACAACCATCAAATACTGGTTTTTACCCTTGTCTCTTATATACAGAGATTTCTTCAAGTTCTCTGAATATTTTCATTGTACTGTATTTCTGAACTAGTTGCTCCAATGAGACCACAAGTTTCGATATTGCTTGAAGATGCATTTTCTTGCAGCACTTCCAATGACAAGAAAAGCAAGCACTGGAGTGACATTAACACAGTGAATGCAGTAATAAGACAGAGAGTCAAATTAAAACACTGGAGGTATGTCTCCTGAAAATACTTCAGCCAATCTCATGCTCCAGCATTATATGAACAGTAGTGACAAGCTACGCACAGTCACCAAGGTGAGGTGATTTTTGCTGGTAATTTTCATAATGTTTGAACAAAATGTTTGCATTTTATTTCTGTAAGTGTAAATGTGTATTGTTTACTTTTCTAGTGGAAAAAAATTATCTGGTATAGCTTTTTGAATACTTGAATACTGCACAATGAAGCATATTATGCACATTAAAATTTGGTTAGTGTTATTTGTTAACTAGGAGAATTGTGATTGATCTAAATATCTTAGCTTGATGGATAACATTTTGAATTAATATTGAGACAATTGAGTGAAAGTTTTCACTTTCTCTCTTTTAGCATTTCAGGTCATTTTATAATGTTCATAGAAATACTTATTTCAAAAGAGAGGAATGTTAATTAAATTGTTGGCATCTATTCATTTTTAGATTTTGTTTTTAAAAAGTTGCAGTTTGCCCAATAAAAACTGTTTATAAGGTAGTTACTCCGTGTATTCTTATTAAATTGTCAGCTGTTAAACTGTTAATTTCAGGTAGTTACAACCTGATATGCTGTAGCTAAAGCTGTTAATTGTACAGTTACCATATTATAGCATGTAGTACAAATGTATAATGGAAAATGAACATGCCAATGGTAATATATTTACTCAAGTTTTGTATATGCAGAATTTGATTGTAAAATGCCAATATGCTCATCTCCATCTTTATGTTTATATCATGTCATCCTTACCTGCACTAAAACATTGCCTCATGCAGACTCCTCAGGCCATAATGATTTCAGTGGGTGGAGCCTGGTAAATGATCACCCTTCCAGTACCAAAATCAGCCCACAACAGCGAAACTGTCCCGCTAGACATAACTGCTAAAGCCCATCTACTTGCCCTGTCAATCATCGCAGAAAGGGAGTAGGAGACCAAAACCACTCGTGTCAACAATTTGTACAACATAGGTCCTATGTCACAAACTATCCAGGGAACATGGAGACATGTGATTATAGGCAAAGCCCAGAAATGGTATCACAGACCCAGAAACAGAATGTCCAAGCAGTACATCTTTATGAATGGTCATTGTGTCAACTGTGCCTCCGCCACAAAGTTAAGTATTTGGACAATGACACAGTTTTTATCATTTCGCCTCTATACACAAGACGATGGATTTGAAATAAAACATTCAAGATATGATGAAGTGCAGACTCTCTGCTTTTAAGAGGTTTCACTAAATGTGGTTATTTTTTTATACCATTTTATTGTATAAAGTACCTCCATTTTCAGGGGCTCAAAAGTATTTGGAGGATGGATTGACTAGCAGTTTCATGGCTAAGTGTGGTCTGCTCCCTCGTTACTTCAAGACAAATATAGCAGTTAAAAGATCTAGAGTTGATCTCAGGAATTGAATTGGCATTTGGCAGCTGTTTGACTTGAGCTGTCATTAGCCTGAATAAAACAAATTAAACCTGTCAGAGAGACAGCAAAACCTTAGGGGTGGCCAATATAGCAATTTGGTACATTCGTAAATAAAGGTTGCACTGGTGAGCTCCACAACATTAAAAGGCCTGGAAGATCATGGAAGACAACTAAAGTGGATGATTGCGGATTCCTTTCCTTGATGAAGAAAAACCCCGTCACAACATAGAGACAAGTCAAGAATGCTCTGGAGATGGTAGGCGTATCATTGTAAAAGTTCACAATCAAGAGACGCTTTCAGAAATGCAAATACAGAGGGTTTAAAACAAGGTGCAAACCACTGGTAACATTCAAGAACAGGAAGGCAAGATTAGACTCTGCCAGAAAAATCTAAAAAAGCCTCAGAAGTTTTGAAATCAGATTCTTAGTACAGATGAAACCAAGATTAACTTGCATCAGAAGGATGGGTGAGGAAAAATATGGAGATGGAAAGGAACAGTTCATGATCCAAAAGATACCACGTCATGTGGCAAACATGGTGGAATCAGTGTTAGGGAATGCCGGATTTCCCCTAACATGCGGCCAGGTAAACATCAGGCCAAAAAAAATGTTTTAATTTTTTTTTTTTTTTCATATATGCCAAATACTGTCAAATTTTCACTCACTCTAAGGGCTGGGTAATTTGACAATTTATTGTGGGATGAGAGAAAATGTCAATAAAAACTTTCATCTATTGTTTATGTCACCATTCTAGCAAAGCAGCCGCTGCAACCTGACTCACGGCAGCTTTTTACATCAGTCGGCTCCTGCTTTATGTTCACTATGTGCAACCTCGAGTATCAACAGACAGATACAGGGAAGCGAAACACAGAGAATCCCCTGCAACAATCCTAGCAGTGTTAATTTCATTAATGAAATCTATGATGAAATTTTTCGTTCGCGACCTTTGATTTACAAAGACGAGATGTTGACAAGCTAAAAATAGATCATTGATAACAAAAACTATGAAACCAAAGCACAGCTGGAGGAAAAAGGGAGAGGAACAGATGTGGGGGATGAAATGAGAGACGAATTCAGTATGCAAGCATTGTGTCTATAAGGTCTTGCCACCGGGCCTAAGAAATTACCAGGGGAAACACTGGCATAGGATCTCAAATGAACAAACAAGCAGCAAGTAAAGGTGGCTGATGTTAAGAAAAAGCATCTCCACAGAGGACACCTAGCATTTTGTGATGTCTATGAGCTCCAGACTTCAAGCAGTTGTTGACCACAGATGATTTTGATCGAAGTATTAAAAACAATGGTTAAACTTATGTTAGTTTGACCAATAATTTTGAGCCCCCCACAATGGAGGCACTCTGTATAATGGCAATACACAGTAAATACACAGTAAATGCCATATTTTTCTGAAAGCTCTTGAATTAAAGCTGAAAGTCTGCACTTGGATCGTGTCTTGATTGGTTTATTTTAAATCCATTATGGTGGTGTTTAGAGACGCAATGATAAAAAACTGTGTCATTGTCCAAATACTTCTGGTTCTGTACATCCTGAACACAATCCCAATTGAACAAGGCAGTCAACACAGCAACACATTGTATTTGGTATGTGTGAACCACTGAGTGTCATGTCACCTCTGTTTATAGGCCTGAGAGATCAGCTTTAGCAAGAATAACCAACTGGCAAGATGGTTCTTGAACAGGGCTTTGCCAGCCATGCCATCCTCAAATCAAACTAACAATTAATACCTGCGTTCAACATAACATGCAGTCATGCAAATTCGGCAAAGCAAATCCAGATGCCTCCCTGACCCTGTGTAAGGAAGAGGGTCAAAAAACATACAATCAAGCAACTCTCAACCTGAATGTTATTAGTAGCAAAAGAAGTGTTCGGTTTGAGAAAAAATCCACAGCAACTGACTGCTCACTAACCTGCTCTGGAATTTTTTGCTTTTGTCTAAGGTTAAAACTAACAGCAGGACCAAGTTGAGACTGCCAGAGACAGGTGTTTTATAGGTCCAACACTAAAGCCTTCAGCACCAATGTAAACTCTCATTGAGTAGAGGAGCTATGCATCACTGGCTGGTCCCTCTTAGCACCCTAAAGGAAACACTTCTGTATAAGGTGGCTAATGACAGGTCTGTCAATAAGATTGTCATGATGGAAACATGGCTGCAGCATACACCTTAATGGCAACAACCTGAAAGCACATTACAAAGGGTTAAGGCTCCTCTCCTTTACCAGTGCCAGACTCTTAACCACTTCGCCCTGTCGTAGGCACTGGTTATTCCTGCCCTAGCCGTCTAAATGGCCTGTATTACAGAGAAAGACAACACAGCTCAGTCAGCCCTTCTCAGTAGCCAGACCTGAACAGGCAAATATGTGCCAGCCTTGTTCCCACTTCCCACATTAAGGTCCCCTAGAACTGGGGAAACATTCAGGGTCACAATGAGTGGTGCTTTGACGTCACCAGGATGACCCTGCTTCAACTTCACTCTCCTCAACAGCGGAGGAAGGCATGAAGAGGTTTCCTTAACATATGTGCATGAAAAATCATATCTACCTTCAAGGGAAGATTTTCCTGCTGTGCAAGGTAGAATCAAATTGGACAGTGGGTATTGCAGATGGTGGCAAGCAGATTTGATTTTGCCTCCTTTAACTTTGTGTAAATGTTCCATCTCAAAGGGGTAGAGCCTCCATTTGTCCGGTAGAGGAAGTAGGTACATCCAGGAGGTCACTAAATTTTGTGAATAAAAAATCCATCATATAATCCCTAGAAAAAAAACAATTTGTTAGTCTTTGCTACTTTGGAACAGTGAACGAGCAAGATATATAGTATTAATTGGGCTCAAGAGATGACGCTATTTGTTCTAAATTTTCTTTCTACTTTTGGATCACTGGCATATAGTAGTATAGTGATGGATGATTGTTCTCAATTTTCTCATCTATATATACTGGATAAAATGTCTGCCATCTTGTGTTAGTGACCACATTTGTAGCGAAATGTTCAGAAGTGACTGGGTGGTAAAAGTATGATATCAAGTTACTACCTACTAATCCACCCACTAAATTGTAAGCAGGGTTCAGCTGTCAATCATGACATTTATACCCATTGATACTGCATTAAAAAACAAATATACAAATAGTCAATTATAAATTAAAACTGTATTGAGCAAAACATGCACAGTCGCAAATATGGGGATAATAAGAAATACCTGAAATGGCCAAAACAATATTCATAAAATTTTATTTGACATATTGTTATAGATTTAAATGTAGCCCATGTGTCATCTACTAACATGGAGATTGCAGCATTATTACTAGTGCCAGCCAAAAGAGAAGAAGCAATATTTTGGATACATTTTGGGGGGTTTCTCATGTTGTCCTTTGATTTATTTTTTTTTCACATTCAATTATTAGAATAAAGCTGAGTAAAAAGGGATGTTTCCTGCATTTACAGTCTTTTTGATTTGGTACACTAACAATCTTCAATACCTGCAGCTTGATCTTAAACTGTCAGATGTGTTATGGTTGCAGTCTTTTTGTATCCTTCAGATATTGTAGTAGTGAGAGTGAAATGCTTTTTGTTGAGTTCAGCATGTGGCAGATGGAGCACACATGTAAATACCATAGCTTCTGCTACGGCGAAGTACTTCCCAGTTAACCAGGACTAGTATAGAACACAAGTAATGCAAAGATTTATTACTTGCGCAAATGAAGAAAATTCACAAAAATTGCAGATTTTTGTGCTATAATAAAATAAAAAGAAATAAAAGACAATAAAAGGAATAAAACCTATTCTCACAATTTCATGTAGAGGTGCTATGTGGGTAAAACAATTTTGTGTCCAAACGCTGTTGCAGGCAGACATGAGTAAAGGTTTGCAGTCTTACAGTAGATGTTTTTTTGTGCCTGCACATGTGGGTTTCTGTCAACCTTTGTTGACTTTGTCTCTTTCCTTCTGCTACGCTGTTCTCTGCGATTTAATGACGCATATATCCTATCTCCAGTTGCTGCCTAATCCCAGCAGCAATGGCTAGGGAACAGATTACTGCTTCCAGACACCAGAAGTGAGCAAGGGGTGGGGGTGGGAGGGTGGCGAGAGATACCTTATTGATACAGTGTGCAGATAAGAATTGAGGGGGCAGCACATGCATGTAAATGTGCACATACATACCCGTTAATCAGGATATAAGTAAGTTATGCTCACTGCCTGTGTTTGCTTTGTTCTTTTTATCGCATGCTCATTTTAATTAACTGATTAAAATGTAAATGAGCATAAACTATTTAAAATAAAAACTGTATATTTTATTTCATATAAACAATAGTTATTGTAAAACGCAATGTGCAATGAAAAACCAGTGAAGATGAAATATGAAATAAAAATGAGTATTTTAAAAATCAAGACACTTAACATGTTATTGATTGCTCAGCTTTCTTCTCATTCCCAGAGAGAAGAGAACATCCTGCTGCTACATTCAGTTTTCCATCTTCGCTCCCTCAATCAGCAGGTACAGTCCTCCCATCTTCTCAGCCCAAAAGAACTTGAGTAATTTTACAAGGTAGGGTGTTCTGCAAAGCAGAATAATAAGACCTCATGTTAATGTTGCATTTTGTATACATTATTCCCTTTGTAGAATCACTCATTGATGTTTTTATTGTTATAGTTACTTTCAATAATTACAACCCTCAGATACCCTCTGGCCTTTCTTAATAACTGGTAAACATGTATAGTCAGCTGCTACTTTGCAGTCAATTATAAGTTTTCTTATACACCAAATTTTTTTATCGTGTTTCAAATTGCATGTTTCTCTTTTAAACTTTTAGTATGTATTTTAGACCCTCTTCCCCTTTTTAAGTATGTATGCGCCTATTACTTTGTCACAGCATTCACCCTCCTGCCCATGCATCTGTCAAAGTTTGTTTAATCCACTAATTATTAGCACTAATTATTAGAGCTGGGACCTTTAACACTTTAATTTCAATGAAATTAATTACAGAAAAAATTAACACATTTTAATTGCACTTTTATTTGCAACACTGAACGTTTCTCAGCGCACGAGTTCCAGGCACACAGATTATACCGATGCACAATGTGATGTCAAAGCCATGGTAAAGATGATGGACAAGGCAAATGAGACTGCACTGTTGGAAGGGAAATGTAAATATAAAAAACTTACAGAAGGAAGTACAAACAAAAATGCTGTTTTTTGGAAATTTATGCAGGAAGGACTTTGCTTATCACAGGAGCACTTCCACCCTTAATTACCACCTCAACGCAAAACATGTTGGGGCTAACGAGCAGGTCGGTAACATTAACTTAGCTGCTATAGATTATAACTTTACTAGAACAAGCAAGCAGTGTCTCCAGTCAACACTCAACCACATGACATTGACCAGGAGACATTGAACCCCCCTCCTAACCCCGGAGGGGAGAGGAGAGTTGGGTTTGCTGCGGTGTGTCACCAACCACCGCCCCGCGCTGCTTAAGGTTCCGAGCG
>KV751315.1:7785671-7828777 GCA_001698575.1 Mola mola
TTGAATATTAATACAGCAACAGGCTTTTTATGAGCTAATAAAGCTTGTTTTCCTTGTTTTCACAGGTTGCCTCTCATTGTATACATAAGCCAAACCATAGAGAGAGTTTGAGTTTTGATTTACTTTAATTGGGTCACCCACTCCTCCCCCTTCTTTTCTCATGCAGGCTTTTCGTTGAACTCAGCTTAATTAGACCTACAAGATTGTGACACTACCTTTCTATTGATGTTCACTTTTTAGAAGTATTGATAAGACAAGCTATGTAATGACATTTGCTATAGTGTTATAGTCCATGATAAAAGACTCCTGAAGGTGGAAAATACTAGACTAGGCTTAATGACTGTTGTGCCAGCTGGTCCTCATTACCAAGGTCACAAGCATGAGGACCACCTGAGTTCTGCTAAGAGGTCTATAGCCTTTAAAATAGCCGTGAGGCCTTTCCATCAGCACTGCATTTGTGACACCATAAACTCTGTGAAAAACATGAGAAAGTCTTTGTTTTCTTATCCTCATTTAAAGTGGTTCTCTACAGGGACATGGTGGAAAAATGTGTGTAGTAATTAAAATGACTGTTGCCTGTTTACTGTGTTGTAGACTATAGAATGCTTTTTATTTATGCTGGTTGCTTGAGTGTTAATTATTGTCAGGGATATGTTTCTGTTCTTATGCACCACCAGCGAGGGATATGCGGTTATATTTCTGTAATTTATGAGCTCCCTCCAAACCTCATTAGTTTTTCAAATATTGACATATAAGATATTTTGCAATTTTATGTAAAGCTGTAAAGTATTCAGTGCTGTCTTAGAGAACAAAACAAAAAAGCCAAGCACAATGTTGGATTTATATATGTGATTTGGTTGGGGGGTAGAGGGAGGTGTCAGTAGAATTAATTTATTTGCCCATATTTATCAGAAGAGAGCGCCTAATCCCAGTTTGCATTATTAAAGATAATACCACAGTGGTTTTTGCAAGACCACCACACTGAATCAAAGTCTGACATGGACTGATGATGTATGGATATATTATTCAGAGCACTGCATGGGCCTCAGAACAGTGCTGCTCCTTTATCTGGCCTCCCAGCATACTGCCTCCTCATACATGCGCACACATGCACAGAACCACTACTCATCAACCCCTGTAGGGCACCTGTATTTTCAAAGTAAAGACCACTTAGAGAATAGCCCCAGGCATCTGAATACTGAAGTGCCCTGTGTTACACATTACAAAGTCTCTGTACAAGCCAGGAACATAAACACTCAATAGCCATCATCTCCTCCCAAGAATACCCCAAATACCTCAAAACATTGGAGAAAACTGCTGACAAAGACCAGAATATGTAACTGAGAGCCTGTAGGGAACCACATAAGGGACCACTCACTGAGATGTGGAGTTCATCAATCAGTAACCTGGCCAAGAACTTGAATTTTATAAGAAAAGCTGAACGTAAATAGCTCTCAAGCACAATGTATTTTACAGGGTAGTTAGTTTTTGGGTTTCTGAATTTCTTTCTGACAGGCTGACTTTATCCATCATCAATACTGGAGTTAGTGATAATTTGTTATGAAATTTATGATTAAATTAGAAAATAAAAGTAGTATTTGTTGCATTTATTGAGAAAAAAAAAATATTTCATTTGCAGTTACTAGTCCAAATGTTTACAATTACAAAGGAGTTATCTGCAAATATAGTGTTTTTGTTAAAAAGTTTATATGTAGAATATAATTTTTGTATTGCTTTGCATGTCATTGACCTGCAGTTATGCCATAATTTGTAGACAACACTGATTAGTAAAGCTGTTTGTACAAACATGATTTTAATGCCATCATGAGTAAAATGGCCTAAAAAGAGCGTATTTGAATTTGCACTTCTTCTCATCGTCCCATCAAATCAATATGCATGGCTTGCATTGATTGATTTATTTTATCTATGTTTTTGTTTTTCCTCATTCTACATCTAAAACATAAACATCAAGTCTAAAAGCTTCTTACTGTAAATAATTAAATGTAAGAAGTAAGATGTCATTTTTAAATTTCTTATTTTTTTAATGAGTAACTAGAAATTGTACAAACATCTGAATGTTCAGAAAGAAATATCAGCTCTAACTGAGGTGTACCAAAACCTTAAAATGTATAGGAGGTAAACAGTCACCCCTCCTCCAGAGGCAGACCTAGAGGTTAATGATCAAACATTTCAGTCAATCCCTCAGTTGTAATGAGGTTTGATCAAATGCCAAGAACACAGAACAAGCAGACTCCAGAGACAGCCTCAGAATCTGTCATAAAAAATACTTTAATATTAAAAGGAAAACAATCGGATTAACAAGCAGAGAAAGACAGGAGTTTCTGGGAAAGCAAGGAAGCTGTAATCTAAATTTTTAATGATTGTTCCTACATGATGACTTGTCTATGTATTTTGTTTTGTTTGGTAACGGAAGCGAGTCATTGCTGTCACACTTAATTCAGGCTACCCACTTGTGCTAGAGCAGTGGGTAAATAGCTTGGGGAGACATTTTAATGTCTTAATGGATGATGTAACTGCTTCATTTCTAAATGTGTTGAAATGGAGGCGTGAGGAATGGCATTATTAAGGTAATGTCTTCAGGAAACGAATGAGTTGCGCTCTAACCTCAGCTGCTCAGCCTAAGATGCGTTAAATGCACAATCTTTGGTCAGCTTAATCAGAGGCACTTTGCACCTGCATGAGCCTGTATATATCAGAAAAAAACCTACAGTGGGGGAAATAATTATTTGATCCCCTTCTAAATTGTTAAGTTTGCCTACTTACAAAGAAATTAGCAGACTCAAATTTTTATGATTGTTTACTGATAATGGCAATAGACAGAATATCAGTCAGAAATATTTCCACTTTCGGATAATGGCGCCAATAGATGTCACAGAAAAAGAAAGTAAGACGCTGATTAAAATATTTTACATGCAATGAGAGCAATCTTTCTCATTGCTTGATTTGGCTATGCCTAGCTGTGCTGATGATACAGTACACACCAAAAAGATGAGGGCAACTGATGCTCACAAATGTTCCCAAATGTTGTCAACTTGTTGTGTACCAGCCTTTGCGTGACTCCAGTTGTGCTACATTCTTGTCTGTGATTTGTTTCTACAGTTGCTGCAGTAATACCACCAAACTATTGTTTTACTTGACCAATGCAAAAAAAGTAAGTTATATCATGTTCTGTTTGCATATATAACTATGTGTTTAGATAGGCCAAATATAGAGGAAGATGCTTCTACTGTAAATTTCAACAATTTTTCCCAAAATTTGAGAGGAGACAGATTTGAACCACATGCATACTTCTTCTCAGCCCTAGATAGTGTTTCCAAGCAGAGCAAAGATTTCTTTCCAACTTTTCTTTTTCCTGTAAACCCTGCAGCGAGACTCCACAACCATTATTTTTTACACACATTTGTACTACAATGTGTCTTCTTGTGGAGATGGGAGCCCGTTCTTGTTGTGCTCCAATGTGTTTTGTTTGGGCTGAGTTTTTAGTGATAAATTTCACCCATCACATTCTCCACTATGGCTGACCAATGAGCTTTGTGAAAGCATGGCCTGTGGTGTTTTTCTTTAATAAGTCCAGAGTTGAGGCAAAGTATGCAGGCCATCAGTCAACCTGTCAGGATCTTACCCTCTGATTAGCCCAGTATATTGGTAGAGATATTTAACCTCTTACAGTTGCCTATGACAACAAATCTTATCCTTAGTGTAATAACATTTTATTCAGTTAAAATGTTATATTGCTGGCTTTTGTTAAAATAAGATAATAATTACTGAAGTATTTCAAAAAAATATTTTTAAATCAGTACACACAAACAGTATCTATTGCATGTGTATAGAAAAGCAAATTGATGTGGGGCTGGTCTTTAATAAAACATCTATCAATAAACCACAAGTTAAACTAGCCAAAATGTGCACAAATGTATAGTTTGTCTCTTGTTTAAACTCTAGAGCTCTCTTTTGTTAAATTGTGTACCTATACATTATCTCAGATGTTCCGAGATATGTTCATACCCGGTCAAATAATTCATTTTACTTAAAGTAATGATCTCCATATGCGACTAAACATAATGTGAATAATCATCTTTGGACTTCAGTTATGTCAGTTTTTCTTAAGAGAGCAAGAAATTATATACAATGTTCAAAGACTAACAGGCGGAAACTTTCACGCTGGACCCAAACTTCTTTTAAGGGAACTAAAATGAAGAAGAATAAAGGTCAGTCGAATGACTGTGTCTTTTAAACATACTGCAACTATATCCACATTATATACCTTTTTATGTAGGTAAATAAGTCATTTAGAACATGAGTGTTGGTCTTCAGGGAAGGCCACAGGAGTGCATGTGATACAGCTGGGGTTAATCCACAAAAGGTTAGGAAAAACCGCTGCACTTAACAGCTTTCTCCCCCTGCCCTCTGTCCCACCTCTGTTCCCTTGCCTTACTCACCTACTCATGGCGACGCTTGTGTTGTCCAGCAGGGCCAACCTGAAACAGTTGAACCGTGCCTTTGGGCCTCAGTTACACACCTCAGAATGGATCTTTACTTACAATGCAGAACTCGGAAACAGCTGGTCAATCCATTTAGCCTAAGGCCACTGATTTGTTCGTATTTACTACAACAGCAAAAGAAAAGCCAGGGTATTTTTTCCTCTCTCCTTCCTATTGATCCAGCGCTTAGAAAATCTGCCCTGCTGTCTAAACACTATTGATCCCTCCTTCTCAACGACAGGCTCTCGCACCAGTGTATAAAGGGACTGGATGAATTGAAATTTCATTTCCGACAACTTGTTCCTTTGATTTTTACCCTTTTTTCAATAGTGTGGAACATGGGCTGGCAGGCCGCCACTTGCAGAGAGTCGATCACTGTTTGGCTCAGAGGAGAGTGGAAAGACAGAGGTTAGACTGTTTAGATTACCTTAAGTAGGCTATTACAGGTCTTGCACTGTCACTTAGATCCCAGTCGCCATTAATGATTTTTAGAGCACGTTTGTAACCAGAATATAGCTTAGGACTTTAGAGTATACAGTCAGCACTGGAATTATTTATCTAACAGCTACATTTAAGGTCACCCAGCCTGGACAAGTAGCAGGCCATCATTTTTTTTTGAATATTTTATGCAAGTGATTTCCCATCTTTATATTCCTTTAAAGTAACTTCATATACACGTAACATTCTCATTCTGAATTTTGTACATGTTTGAGCATGTGCCAAAAAAATTGTTAGAGGGGCTTGTTTAGCATAGTGTTACAACTCTGTGTAGCGTTGTGGGAAGGGACAACACTACTTGTTAGAGTTTTGAAAATGGAATTATGTCACATTCCTTCTTGGGTTCTTACAGGTCTGTACTATAAATCTGTAGCAAGCTTCAAGTAAGTGTTTAACATACTGTAGAGAGAAGCATAAACAAGTTTTTAGGATCAAATAAACTTAATGGTAGGTCAGATATGGAAAATGAGAACCCTCGACAGTTTTCCTTTTGTATTAACCAGCACAAAGTTGTAGCTTGATACACGCGTTTGAGTTTTTTTTTTGGCTTATTTGACATTTTGTGCACTGCACTCTGGGCACATTACGATGTCAGTAATGAAAAAACATAGTGTGCAGCCAAAATGTCTTACCTTCGTATAACTAATGCTCAGTAACTAATTGTCTAGTTTCATAGTTTTCTGTAAAGTTTCCTCTTGAAAAATAGGAATGAAGCATGATAAAATGTTGAAAAAAAAAAAAAAGCCAATTCATTTGACATATACAACAATGATGTTCACTTTAAGAGATTTCACATTTCATGTGTTTGCAAATGGATTTTCTCAACTATAGTTGCATGAACTGGAATCAATGGTTGCCAGGAGCATACAGAAAAAAATCAATCTAAAAAAGTATTGGCTGTTCTTAAAAGGTCAGTGGTAGTTGTTTAGATAATGTGCGAAAAAAGAAAATCTTTAAGGTCTTTTTAAATTGCCTATACGCAGACATGTTGAAAATTTGTGGGTACCGTTGAGGCATCTTCCATACTGTTAATTACATATGCACATTCTTCAGTGTCCCCAGGTCTGTCACCAGATAGCTTTGTTTTAACTTGGAAATGCAAATTTTTTTGTCTTTATTATTTCCTACTAATTTCCTGTGAAACTGCAAAAAGTTAAAGTAGGTGAGAGAGAAAGATGTGCAATTCCACCACTATAGATAAGAAACATCGGGATTTAAACACATTCATTTTGAAGGCTTTTCTTCAACGTGATGAAAGTGCAACTCAGTTTGTCCACGTTCACAGAGTTCAACATGGAAAGAGCCAATGTGTAAGGCCCTCTGCATATGCAAGAGGAGTTGCACACTGCCCCACACAGGGTAAACCAACATCTGCTCCATTTGGCTCACCACCGTGTCCAACTCGTACCATTACAGCAAGACAGAGCGTTACATAAAGCAGGAGGTTCTGTTTTAATTAACATCAATATTCATGTAATGGTCATAAAGCCTGCCCACATTCCATTTCAAGCTCTTAATGTTAATGCATATTTTAATACATTATCATTGCCACCATCATAATTCTTATTATGATAACTGTATTTATTAGATTTATGACAGAATTATGGCTTTGTTCCCTGAAGGCACATATTTTGCAGCAAATCCAATTTTTCCCTGGTGTATAAGGCTTCCAGTGTTTCCCGTCCAAAATACTGAGCAGACACTGATAAAGATAAACACACAAACACCCTAGTGTGTCTGCTGCTGTGCCTGTATAACACTCGATCTGAATTGCATATCCGCCTTGCCACCAAGCTTGTCATAAGCTGTATTAAGAAAAATGGTCACATGGTTTGACATAAATTGGAAAATGACATTTGGAAAATGGGGGCTGCTGTGGAAATTAGAGATATTAAAATTATAAATCAGTGTCTGGAAGTGCAGGGGGGTGTGGTGGCTTGCCTTTTCTCTGTCTGCTACTCTCTCAATGTTTATCTCTCACATTATTTCTCCCTTTTCTCTCTCTCACATACTTTGTCTTTTGTGCTTTCTCTGGAGGCAGTGAAGGGTTGAAGCCCAAAAGTCAGTCCAGTAAAAGTGGTTTTAAATGCACCCACACACGAGTCTGCCCCAGAGGGACAACCTTCAACCTCTCATCTGGCAGTAAAAGGGAAAAATATTGTGTATGTGTTTTTGCGCGCAGTGTGATTGCGCGTCTACTGCATCTGTATCTCGCCAGCTTATTGCTCGGCTCTTTTGCTGTAACCTGCTAAAGAATCATCTATGAGGTGTGATATGTATTATGCAAAAGTAAAGTGTGCCGACACCTTTGCTTGAATCAGACAGCTTGAATCCTCTGTTCTCTTTCCTTTTCACTGTGTGAACATTAAGAGGCAGGAAGGCAGCAAGAACAGAAGTCTGAGCTACAGGTGGAGAAAGACAGGCAGGATAGGAGGCAAAAACAAAGATAGGTTAGTGGCCTTCCTGAAGCTCCGCCACCCCCCACCCACCCACACACTCACAAACACACAAATGAATACACATAATCCACGTGACTCTTTCTGCTGCACTATGCCGCTACATATACTGTAAGTGCTCGCACGAACCTTTGCCTTCAATTCTTCCTTTCCTTTTAACTGCACTCAAAGGAGAAGGTTAGAAAAGGCTTGGAGAGCTTGGGGCCTTCATTCCGTGACCTGCTGACATCTCCCTTTTGGAAAGGAGGAAAGGTCTCTGCCTCAAGAGGAACTGCTGTTATGTCACACATTCTACGTCTAATATGTCATAAGTTTCTTTCATCTCCAGCGCAAGAAAAAAAAATGTCAATCTTTGCGCCTTTGACAGGCTGATTGTTACATTTTTATGTACCTTTGTAGTGTTTTGACCAGGGGTACTTTTTCATTTGAGTCCCAAAAGTCAACCTAATAGTGAGCCTCTGGCCAAAAGCAAACAACTATTGCACTGTGTGGTTAAGATGCGAAATGAAATACTTCTATCCCAAGTTCAGTAACTGTAATCAAGTTTTATTCTCATGACAGAAAAAACATTTCAACATTTTCTTTGTCTCAAATTACTCATGCTCATCAAGACTTCCTGCATATTTAAATTAAAAGAATACTTAATATATGATAATAATGAAGTGACAATTGCATCTTTGTCAGTATGTGTTTAGCAAGGCATTCAGAAACACACTCAGGTACATACTCTATATTTTTACACTATATTGTCTAACTATATTTCACTATATATTAACCTGACTATATTTTTATATTTTAGTGACTGTATTTACTTTATATTTTTATATTTAAGTATTGTAGCTTGCACTTTTTATTCTTAGTTTATGTTGTTTGTCGTACAAGGTTGCTGCTATAATTTTGTTGTACACTTGTATGTACAATGATAATAAAAAAAGGATTCTGACTCTTTCTGATTACTGTCACCTTTTCTCTCAAAGAAGTCAGTTAAAAAGATATCTCTTTGAGGCCCCACCGTTGTGAAATGGGAATTATGTTAACACAGGCCTGACCGAAACCATGTGGCTTCCCTAGCAAAGATCTTTCCTTCACCTCAGTAGCTGATACATACTCACACATCCATGGAGTGTAATTTTAAGAATTTTTAAAATGTTGACTGCTGTTTGTAAGTTTTCATTTTCATAGGGATGAAATAAGGACATGGCTGTGGTTGTTTATTAATGACAAAGTGCTCTTATTCTTATTTCATGACCTAGTGTTAAAAAGAGAGAAGCTAAGAAAGTATTGCCAACTAAATTTACATAATCAAAGGACTTGAAAAGAGGCTTATACTGTATCTAACTCTTGCACAATGCTTAGGCAGGGCTAGTTACGGAGGTTTTCAACCCCCAATCAGTATGTTAGATTGGCATGTGTGAGGTGTAACTGGAGGCAAGTGTTGAGAGCTAAGATGATGTGTTTTTTACTGCAGAGTCTTGCTGTGCTTTGGAATGACAATAAAGCACAGCCTTCAAAGCACAGCAAAGCGCCACTTACTGTTGACTGCTTGTCTTGCGGTTGGACAAGATTACTCTCAAAACAAAATGCGGACAGCTTGATTAATAGAAGGGTCTGCAGAGGTGCGTGCTGCAGTATATTTTCACACCCGGCAAACACTCATTCATTTTATTCACATTGACTTTTATGGGGTGATACTGTCACTCTATGAGTTTGTCACTTCATAAAAATGGTCCCCTTCTTTGAGTGTTTTCCAGTGAAAACTTATCAGAGCTGTTACAGACGTGTTGTTTTAATGTTGAAGGAGAACTCTGTGGCTTGAAAGTACCAAACAAACCATATTAGCCCATAACAGAATTTATGGTTAGGAGACCTTGTTATGCCTCTTAAAATCTGCGCTAGATACTCCAAACGTGTTTACATAATCTGATGTCAATGCAGATGAGATATATAAATATTACTATTTTAACCTTTGACTGAGAGAAGGGATTGATAAAGGCTGCACTCTATACTGACCTTTGTGTTCTCTGTGCTGTTAGGTTGCTTAGCCCAGCTTTACTAAGCTAAGAAAGATGAGCATGACCAGAAGAAGGATCGAGAGTGCTGCAGAAGTATAAAGCACAGTTTATGTTGGCGGAAGAAGCTGTGTGACCTTTTGGTTCTTGTGTCTGCGGGAGTAAAAAGCCTCTGTCCCGTGCCTCAGAACCGCAGGACGTTGAGAGTAATAGAGATGAGGACTGTGAGAGGGTAAGCCTTAAAAATGTAGACAGCAGCAGGATGGGACCCTCAGTCTGAATGAAATGGGCCCCATCAACGGCAGAAATGATGAGTAGGCTCCGGATGATTGCAGTCATGGAAAGGACGGGAGGGGAGGTGGCAGCTTGCCGTTCGGTCACCCCCTCATCACATCAGATCACAGGGTTCTAATTAACTTCAGCACTGCATCAGATGATTGCAGATCAGCAGAACCACAGAGGAAATTAGATTTTTTTTTCCCATGGTGTTCAAAAGCATGGCATGAAAATGCATATTAGCCTTGTGTTTTTAATTAACATTTTGTGCTTAGGAAGCATGTTAACAGTATCCCTTAATGAGCTTTATGGAAAACGAGCCACGCAAAGGACAAAGGGCAACTTCCCCCTGTGTTTGCTGATGTGCCTATCTTTATTTTAATACAATGAGATTAGAAATCATTGTTTAACTCGTCATTCAATGTTGCCTCAACACAATTCCCACCCCTGCCACTGTTTCAGTAGAATAGGGCATTGATTGTGATTGAACGAGGCCTTTTTTATTAGAATTTTATGTTGTGGAATGGAGATCTGTCTTGATTTGGACTTAGTTTACTGTTTGTTGTTGTTGGAGCACGTAAGCACTTGCCATGACAATGATCCTTACTTCAGGATGCTTTTACTTACTTGATTTTCCGGGAAAAAAGATGTGAAAGCTGGCCGAAACAAGTCAAGAAACATACTCTTTTATCATACTGAGCCAAGATCTCTTAAGCGTGCTATCATTTTTTTGCACCCGCAAGTTGTGCACATTGTCAGCTTACACGTTACTTTTGAGCGAATAGTATCTTGCTTTCATGAAAAACTTAAGTCGGCCATTTATTTTAAATAGCTAGATTCATAATATCAACGCTTTAGATTACAGTTCACTACAACCTGTGTCACTACACTGCTGCTGGTCTCTGTCTCCATTGATTTCTCACTCCAAGGCACTAGCCTCCTTCCGTTCTCCTTTTTATGGCATTTATGCTTTTTTTATAATGCATTTGTCAGTGAACTGTGTCTTCCCTGTATTGCACACAGGGATTTGTTGCACCATCCATTGAGCCCTGTGTTGCTATTTATAATCACTGGGGAATTCCCTGATGGCAAAGCCTTTTCCGACCAAGTATAGATATTTATGCTAGTCATCGGTATTCCTCTGATAAAGTGTCTAACTATTAGTGTCATACTTAAGATAAAACTGAAATTTTGCACCATCCATTGGGAAGAATTGTCAGTATCTGAAAAAAACCCAAATGCTTCCATTAACAGCTGAGTTTGAGAATTCCACTTGTCACCACCCAACCTGCAGGAAAGTATTTCCTTACTAGTGCTTGGAAGTATTTATTTTTTTCTGTTCAATTGCTTGTTGAAATGTTTAGAATCCTGCCAAAAGGCTGCCAGCGTCTTGTTTGTTTATTTATTCCCTCTTGCATACAATTGGTCAGTTATTCGTTTTCAACAGTGTCCTTGTGTGTTTAAAATGGGACATACCTGTCACTTCAGTGCTGAGAGGCTGTTTTGACTTCCCTGAAAGATTTTTATTTATTTCATTTTGAATAGAGCAAAGCAGTGAATAATGCATCTCAACCCACTACATGTACTTTTTTTTATCATTAGAATTCAGTTTGAGTTATCTGTAGAATACTTATGAGTACCGGTGAAATGTTTGTGATGTTATTTATTTATGTTTCTCCTTTCAATTATTCATTTGTTTATTTATTCATGGAAGAACTAACTGAAATTGGAAAATTCATTTTTGCTGAAGGGCACTTGGCCCCACTCCATTCCCTCCCCACACAAAGGGAAAGGAGGGAGGGGCATATCAGGATTGTTAGTAATTGCTTTATGTGGTGTTCCTTTAAACGCACTAGAGGACATCGTCTTCATCCAAGGAGATGGGTCATCTCACGGAAAAAGCAAGACAGGAAGAGAGCGGAAGCTGAGAGAGAGAAAGCAGATTAGTGATAAAGTTGGGATGAGAAAAATTCTATTTTTTTCCTCAAGAGCAATTTAGCTCAATAAGAGGGCCAAGCCAAGGTAGTGATAGGTGAGGAAATGAAATTTTCTAAACTCCCATATTTAGACACCACAGGTTGGACTGCAGGCAGAGGCTCAAATTGAGAAGGAACATAATAATGCTGTGGTTGCCTTCGGTTGTATCCATGCCTTCACGCTCTCCTGGCCTCTTCGTGTTATTGTGTGCTCAGTGTGTTTTCTTTAATTATATGGAGTGGGATTTTGTTCAATTTCACACTTGCACAAACACGTAGCAATTACTCCTGATAAGTGATAACGATTCAGTGAACTTTAAGCGAGCGTGTTTGTGTGTGTGGGCAAGCACGCATGTATGTTTATGTTTCTGTAGTGCCAACTTTATCCTTGTGTCATAAACTTCTCATGGACATGGATTTAGATTTGGACCAAACCGTCCGTTTACAGCCATTTTAACAAAGATACACACAATAAACAAAATCAGCAAAAAATGAGCAGTCTCTGGTAAAAAATGTCCATACATGCAACATTCCCAGTGAGGCAATTTGTTTATTGCTGCAATGACAGAGGGCACAGAACTCCGGCTTAAGCAAGCCCTTCTCTTTTTTAAGGTCGTATAATTTTAATAATTTCTTTTGAAGGTTGACATCATTGGATGAGTTGAATTATACGTTTATAAATCAACAACATGTGATGAGGGACTGTTACCATGTTTACAGATACAATGGAAGTCAGTTATGATGATTATAGTATAAGAAATAGGGAGTACAGTTCCAAGATGTTTAAAGCTTTTGACCTGTCATACTGTTTTGGATGGAAGGTTCACTCATGTGATTGTAGACTTTGGGTCTATTCTTTTATTGTTTTCATGTTTAACTGCAAGCAGATGTCAGTTCATTTTTGTGTCCATGTGAAAATTGCAAGTATGACTTGTAATGTGGTAACATGTATCCAATAACTATTAGGTATGAATGTGCAAACAGAAGGTGATTTGCATGATTGTGCGTATCCATAAAAATCATTCATTTTGTTTTAAAAATGTTTTGTCCCTGAATCTGCTGTTTGTGTGCCTCTGCAGATTTAGCTGACAGAACAGGAATCTGCAATGAAGCTAAAGATGAAGGTGAAGAACGTGGCCAGAATGAAAGGTACAGTGGTCTCACATGCCTAACCAAAATTTTCAGCTTCAGCGTACAGAAACCCACCCGAAGCACTCCTAACAAGCAGTTTTTCACTTCATGGTTTCACATTCAGGTATCTGACCTGTAAAACTAACTGTCCAGAAGTCTATAGGCTGGAATTTAATTGATAATAATAGTAATAAAATCTCTGTAACTATAATTACTGTGACTTATTTATTGGCAATTTCAATTTTAATAAAAATTGGAAAGATAGCTGCCTCTCCACTAAAACTGAGTGCAGATGTTCTCCAGTTCCTTGTTCCTGGAATTTTGTTGATGCCTTTATCAGATCTCCTGTTCAAAACTAGTTTTACTCTAAAATGCTGAAAAAGTCAGAAAGCCAAAATATCACATAAATTAAGTATGGCGTTAGTTCAGGCGGGCCACAAAAGTCAAACTCAGTTTCCATCCCAGATGAATTAGCTGATCTCAAGTCAGCTCACTTCAGCTAATGGCCATACTGACTGGCAGAACTACTGCAGTTCTAGAACATGTGTGGTGTGTATTAGACTAACTTAAAAGTCTGAAAAGTTTTCTGAAAAGAAAAAACATATATATTCTTGTATACAATATTTCTTGAATCCTTGTAGCCTACTTTAAACCCAAACAAACATTTACCTTTTTACAAAACATTTGCAGAATGACTTTGTATTTGTAGCCCCTCAATACTCTTTAGCCACTAATAACCCACAGTGTTTCCAGCTAGTTGCTAACAGTGTCTTTTAGCTATTTGGTGCTCGATATGGGGTGTAAAGTGTGTTTTGTCGGAGCAGTTTTTTTTTTTCTCTACAGGCAGCTTCAGATTTCATCAGCAGATTATGTTTTGTTCACTGCCAACTAATTTTAGCAGCGGACAAAACACTAAAATTGTGGACCATTAAACCAAAAAAATGGTTTAAAGGTTACTTTGTAGCACTGAGGGGAACATAGTTCTCAATAGGTTTATCCCTACAGTTGACCATATTCACATGCATACAGTCATATGATAACCAGTTGTCAGGGCATCGAGCCATCAGTTTAAAGATGCAGCAGGAGAGGAGCTTGTAAGAGTGATGAGGCATGTCATGCTCTCTTTTTCAAGGTGTCATCAAATAACACACAGGCATGGAATGACAATTTGTATAATTTAATTAAAGCAGGCTTCTCTTGGCAAACTTCATTTATTGTAATCTTGTTTATGCATTGTGATTGTTTCACAATGTAGTTTTTTTAATTAGCTCATATTGATTAAAATGCATTGATTGTATCCTTATTAAAATAAACCCTCCCATCGCTCCTCTTCCTTATTTTTCATAATTAATTGTAGGGTGCGCTGCTTTGCAGGCACATTTTGTAATCAAAGCAGTGGTTATAATTATTTATTGTCTTGGCTGTCAAACAGTATAACATTGACAGGCATTTTATGAGTTTGTGGAGGTGTTGTGGCTTGCACAGTGTTACACACACATATGTGGAATTGCTGGTGACTCAAAGCGCCAGAAAAAACGACAAATTAAGCTGAAGTCCTAAGATGCCACTCAATCTATCCGCCCAGCACTGACCTTGGCTGTCAGGCCCACAGTATGTGAACATTTACACAAGTGTGCACACATGCATGCATACATGTGCCAGCTTATATAGAATCTCATTCCAAACCCAGTGCTCTCTTTTAATTTTTATTGATGACTCTGTTTATCTTGGGAATAACAATCCTCTGATACCGTCGCCTTGTCGACATCCTCCCTCTCTCCACATCGCAGCCCCTGATTCCTCTCCCGGTCAATCCCCCAGTATGAAAATGATATTAGAAACAAAATGAGATTTGAAATTTTGTGTTTGACAAGCAGCTTGATGAAAGGGTTTCATAGCTGGGCTTGATCCATGGAAATTGTATGCTAATAGTATTGCTGGCCAAGCAGTCTAGTTGGAAATTAATCAGGAGAGAAGAGGAGAGGAGAAGAGAAGAGATTGCTCCGTAAACACCCTTTCTCCTCCTCGCTCTCATTCCCCCTCCCCAGCTCTGAATCTCATCAGAAATAGCCATGGGGTGTTGTCTGTGTGATGGGGTAGGAAGAGAAATAGGGAGTTAGAAAATTACACTGCAGCTTAGCACTTATTGATGCAGTAATGTATGCAGCCATGCAGCTGGCTGCCGTATTATGGATTAGACCTCTCCCCTTCTCACGCTGTCCCCCTCCTGCATTAGAGAGGACATACACACACACACACACACACACACACATCTCTTTAGCCATGTCTGTCCTAGTATTATTCCATTTATCCTGTTCCGCCTTTGGTGGTCTTTTTCTGCATGTATCAGTTTCCTCTTTTTGTGTGCAGTTAGGTGTGTGTCTAAATAGCGATTTAAGCGACGGCCTCAGTGTGTTTGCCATTTCCACTGTCTTGTCGCACTCACACAAACACTTGTCCCCTCTTTCTATTTATTCTCTTTCTCTCTACACCTTAGGAGTCATCATTACCCTGAGTCACTAATGAAGTCATTATCAGATTTCACTTGTTTAAAACAACACAATTAGTACAGAGGCCTTACTGATGTTTGTGAGTGAAATGCAAACTAATTGCTTTTTCCCCCATTTCTCTGTCTCATTTCCTTTCACCCAGCTTGCCTCTCAGTCGGAATAAAGAGAGTAAATGAATCACCATAGAGTTTCGTAGATGTGGTTTGTGTTTGTGGGCACATACTTCTCAACCATGTTACAAGTCTGTGTGATTTATTATTTTTACCCCAAGAGACATCTGTAACATCATTCCTTATTTTTGTAATGCATCATCAGCCAGAGGAAAAACAATATAATCCAGTCGAGGATATTGTACTCTGGAGTCTAATAATCGAATGTACACTAGAGCTTGTGTCATTAAAGCGCCAGTGGAGCTGCAGTGAGACAGTTGGTACACATCTTTCTGTCTCTGAATCCCCACTGGTGATTGCTCTCCATCCCACCATCTGCCCCAACGCAAATGCACACATACCAGAGCTAAGCACTCACTCACACATTTAGTTTTGTAGTTGTTGTATTCTTGCTGTTTTGATGGTTGAGCCAGTGGGAGGCAGAAATGAGAATGTGACCAGACAGAAGATTCAGACGCTAAACAGCAACTTCCCTACCCTTCATCAAACCAAGAAGCCCAGCAAGAACCAGGCTTTGTCTGAGTAAGATGGTCCAGCAGGATCTCTTGCTCCATACACAGGCATGAACAGTCAGTAGAGCTGAGTGTCTTTTAAAATTGACATACCTGAACCATACTTGTACCCTTAAAGAAAAAACAATAGCAATGGAGCACATTATTCAACATCCATCATGTGAATAAAAGCGTTCACTTTTTTAAAATGTCACAACTGCCAACTGCTTTCAAATTTACCGCATCACAAACTGGGTTATAGCTGCTGCAGTAGTGAGTCAGTCACACACGGTGGTGGTATCACTCGTCCATCTCGTAGAGCTTATACTTTATACAGATCATTCAAGAGCAACTCTGACATACCCAGTTTTCTTTCTTCCCCAGTCAATGCTTCCAGGTTTGATGTTTCCTGTTCCAGTGTAATCATAGTGAATAAGCCATATAAATGAAATGATAACATTGCTATGTTCTTCCTACCGAACATGAATTTCTGTCAGGTAAATAAGACTAGTTCTTTATGAGCTGTGTTGCTGACGGGGTTGCTGGTCGTGAGGACAATGAGAATGGGTTGGGTAAGTGTTGTGCTAAAAAAAAACACTGATTGATTAATTGGATTTGGGAAGCATCAGTGTAGTGAAATGCATCAGAGCAAAACATCAGTTGTGTGTGGGATGTTGTAACTTGTTGGCCTCTTGTCAAAGACCAACAGGTTAATTCTTATTGTGATGGTTGTCAAGTGTCTTACGCAGTGTTATTATTATTTTACTCTTATTCAGTCGGTTTTGCATTTAGACTGGCTCTTTTACAGATGATTGTCAGAAAGACAACCTCACTTTGGTCCTTCTGCTTATATTCTCATAGATTGCAGTCAGAGCCGCCATACAGCGAGGAAGCAAGCCGTCCAGCCTTGATGATCCTTCAGAAGCTAGGAAATAAATTCAGGAAGGAGATTTGTTGTTACAGAAAGGCCTTGGACTACATGGTTCCGTCAGTGAATAGGATGAATTAATGTTTTGATAAGTAGCAAGCTGTATTTGTGTGGAAATGTGTGTGGAAGAGTGTGTGTAGGTAT
Organism: Mola mola; assembly: GCA_001698575.1. Lineage (NCBI taxonomy): Eukaryota > Metazoa > Chordata > Actinopteri > Tetraodontiformes > Molidae > Mola > Mola mola. Next base: position 7,802,763 of record KV751315.1, read on the forward strand.
GAATCTGTGGATGTGTTGTGTGTGCACATGCACGAGCCTGAGAAAAAGAGAAAAGACCATCTCTAAAGTGGAAAATCATGCTGAGGGAGAGATACTAACAAATAACGGGTGTTGGTGCCCAGTGGAGACCAGTAGTGGATGAGCAGAGGTAGCTAAAGGTCTGATGGCAAACTCACCTCCATTTATGATTGAAGTGTGGAGGTGCTGCTCCCTTAACACTCACTTTCACTCTCATTTTCTACTCCAATGTGAGCACAGAAAACACCCAACAAATCCCCAAGTGCTCCAGCTCTACATGTAAGAATGCAAAGCATGGGACTCTCTGGATGTCATCCTCTCATACCAGACCTCGATTACAAATAAAAAATATCTTTAAAGGCTCTTAATAACACACATACATTTCACACCAAGTAAAGTTTTTCCATTTCTGGACCACAAGCCAAAGATGTTTTTTCTGTACAACATGACAGCTTCTTTTTGATTAGCGTAAATGTTAGGAGGTTAGAGAGAGTTCTCACGACAGGATTAAAGGTACTGATTAATTAAAGAAACAAAAAAACAATATAAAATGTTCAGCTAAAAAGGTGAGAACTTGTGCTTATTCTAACCATGACCACAGCCCATTTTTAACAACACAACAGTTTTCCTAATAAGAATCGGTAATATTTAATTGTTTTGCCAGCTAGAGGAGCAGAGAAACGGCCCAGAGTGATCTTCGCCCATAGCATCACTGACTGTAAATAAAAAGAGACAAGAGGTACAGCTACTACAAAATAAAGCCTATCATGAAGTTTACATCTTTAACACATATAGAAAAACTATAGAGGAAGTGAAATAATGATGATTCCTGTGGAACTTTCTGTAGGTCTATGACTTTTTTCCCCCTGATTTATAGTGTTTTAGGAAATCGGATGAGTAGTCCCAGAACAGGATGATCAGAGAAAAGGATGAAATCAAATAGTGTTAGGTTACTATGACCTTAAATTCTCTCTGCAGCATGGCGAGTTTATAATAAACCTTATACATACAGCAAGTCAAAGTGCTGTACAGAATTAAAATAGAACATTAGAGCAAAAGAAATAAGACATTAAGCCAAATCAAAATACTGAAATTTAAAATCTAGGGAAACACAAGTTGTGTCATGATCAGTCAGTTACGTTCACAAAAATGTACCTTCAGTGTAATTGTTTTTGAATGGTTTCATAAGGCTTGATTCGTCTTTACTGGACAGTGCTGACAAAGAGATTGATGTTAGATGATAGTGATCTCAACAAAACAGAAAAGCCTGATTACTTAGTTGTACAATTAATCCCAAATAGTGCTGATCATGAGACAAAGTCGTAATGACTAGGTGTTAGATGATATATCTGTCACAACAGTAAATATCCTTTTCATATCACAAATGAACCAGCTGCTTAATGTTCGTCAGAAAGGAGGTGACTGCCTATCACCAGGCAGGCCCTCGGCATGTAAAGTCCATACCCACAGCAGTGACTAATTGTTTGTTATGTCAGTGCTTGTCGTGCCGGTTTGCCTTTAATGGAGTGTAGTGTGGTGATCCATCAGGCTGTCGAGCAAGCCCTATGTCATTTGAAGGGGCTGTGTGTCAGTGGGGCGAGCGTGCTGTGCAGATGTGATTTACTGCCCTGCTTGTGGCACAGCGTTGCACCTCACTTCTTACCCGGGCACGACTCTCATCTACTCTTCTCCCCTTTTCCTCTCATCTCCCCCCAGATTGATTACCCATGCAACTGGCTCCTGACACTCCTCATCTTCTGGCAACCTTTTAGTACCATTTTATAGTGGTAAGCGCACCTCATTTGGCTATTTATACAACTGTAAGTGGCCGTGAAATATAGATTTGTCTTGATGTGTGTCAACATCAGTGACACCTCGTTATTTTAATGGCGTGAGATAAAGAGGCCGCATGGCAGGAGTAATTTTCAACCATGCCCAAATTATACTGTTTTTATTTTCATTTAATATTTGCTCCCATATTTCACTCAGAGCAGAGCTCCTTTTTTCAGTGTGTGAATGGTTCTGAGAAATGGTACTATGGAGAAAAGTGATGGAGGATGGAAAAAGAAAACCCTGCCCCTCTCTCTTTCTCTATCACACACACACATAATCTAAACCACCTTTTCAGTGCGAATGTCAAGGTAGTTCAGAGTGAGAAGAACCCTTAACGGTAACATGAAGTGGGACCTGTCAGCCACATACATATGCACACATGCACGTGTGGATGACAGGTCACACACTCCATTTACACGCAAGGTCTCAGAGGTAATTAGGTGCTGGCACCCACTCATTGCGATGTGCTGGTTAATTGAATAGTTAACACATCAGTGGCAGGCCTGTGCACATTGGAGGTGACACTTGTCAGGAAGCTGTTCCCTTCCAACCCAGGGCATTTCCTGCTCTGCCTGATGCATAAGTCATCTTTGTGGAAATACCAAATTAGGGGCAGGTAGCCAAGCAAGTGGACTGCAATGGGTGTAGAGTGGGGTTCGGAGGTGGAGGGAGGCAGGAGCTCCTCTGCTCTGTCCTTCAAGTGGATTTATAAAGCTCCAGGCACATATCCTCCCTTCACCTGAGGCAATTTTCGGCAGCATTTGACAGAAAAGTGACAGCATTGTGTGTGTGCATGCATGAGTGCGAACACCTCAGTAGATTTTCCCCCAGGCCCTGGTGCTGTGTGCTCAAGGCATCCAGAAGTTGCGTATCCTGCATCATGCAGAGGTATGTCAGGTGAATAGAGGTGTCCAGACACGGCCGCCTAACACATAGACTGGCATTTGCAAAATAATCCAATATTAGATAGGGTTTTTTTTGTTTATATTTTATTTTTAAAAGTGCTAAGTTGTCTAGAGGTGTTGCAACCTAAGTGGGCAGAGGAAGGCCGCAAAGCAGGGGTCTTGTTAGATCTTGTTAGTTTATTACTTGTATGACTTTTATGTCATTCTGCACAGTTTCTTGACCTGAGTTTAGAGGGAAACTTATCAGAGACATGTCATTTTTGCACTACGTTCAACTTTTTATCAGTCTCTCTGTTTGTCTCAAGACTTAAAGACGAAGCTATCGAAATTACAAAATCATGAAATGAAAAATACAATGAAACAAAGACGGAATGATTGAAATGGTTCAACTCAGAAAGAGAGAATTTGGGGAGGAAGTGACAATTGCATGTTTTCATGTCAAGCTAGGTAGCCTTCAATGCTGGCTGTAATATATCATCCAAGTGTTGTGATGTGGCAGCCTCCTCAACCACTCACCTACAAGGAAATTGCCCTTCAGTTGACAGCCACGATATGCACCAATGATCAACAGCATACTTAAAAGAGCCCTCTCACACAAAATGAAAACCATCCACTATCCATATAATGACAATCTCAATACATTGAAAAAGTTCTGCAAAGGGAAGTCTCAGTTTGTTTAAATGGTCTAGCTTAGTTAGTTTATTTGCACCTTTCTGGAAACCATTTTAAGTGTCACCCAGACAAGGAACAATTGTGTCTGTAAAGCTTGTGTATTCATTTGTTTTTGTTTTTGTCTCATTTTAAATGTGTGGGGTGTTTTGGGGAAATATCGTCTCAGGAACATGCTTGAGAGTAGTTGAGGACTTTTTTGTCTGCAGGGGGGCTTCACTGACTCACCAGTAACTTAGCCGCCCCTGAGCATTAAAACACACAGCTACAGGTTTGCTTTCTTCCCTCGAGTGTTTAGAGCCTAAACCTGAAATATTTCTAATTCTCAGAGCATTATGATGCGAATAGTCATGAGACAAAATTTTACTTATGTTAAATGTTAATCCCTAGTCAATACGAAAAACACCAAGATATCATCTTTTTTAAAAACTATCTCTGTGCAGCTCCCAGACACAACTAGTGGCTGACAAATGAGACTCTCCTGTATCTTCTCTTCCTTCACCCCCTCACCCATTACATTCTTACCATACCAAACCAACGATGTGAGTTGTGTATGTGTGTGTGTGGGGGGGGGCAAGCACTCAATAGATGGATCACTTCAGGTCAGGCCCTCATGTGAAATCAGATGTTTAACTGGCCAGTTCAAGTGGGATGGAAACATCTTAACCAGCACCTTGCCAAAGGTCTCATGTTCATTCAGCCACTGGGGCTGCTGCAAGTACGCCTGCCACCTGCCAATAGGCATTAGGGAGGATTTAGTAATTAAGTGATAGGCTGAGGACTAAATTGGGTGTTTGTGGGCTGGGTAGCCACCCTAAGGTCCCTACGGCCATGCAGATAGGGGATTCTAATTGCCAGGAATATTGATCAGCCTGGCAAGGGGGCTGCAGGAATTCGCAAGCCATCGATTAGCTGTTACTGCACCTCACTCGTCAATGGATGAGGGAGATGAGCATTGGAAAGGCTCTGGGCCTTTCCCACAGTATCCATCACCGCCAGCACCAGGTCCTGACTCACACATGCAGTCAGAGTTGGTGACACAGCATGTTGATGAAACTTATATCCATTTATACCATTTATCCTCCACGTCTGTAAACCAGTTTTAATCTGTAATGGGCAGTGCAATAGAGAAAAGGGGAATTATTATTGTTTTAGTTTTTTTGTGCCACCCTCCACCCAGCCTTGTCTCTCATTACCCTCTCTGCTTTTTCCCTTTTCCATACAGCTTGCTTCCCTTAGTTTGTAAGGGTACTGACCCGTGGCCATAGTCCAAGATCATGTTGAAGTGAGAGGGGACCAGGCTCGCCTGTACTTTGATATTTAATTTTTTGCTTCACCTGACAGTAAATGGAATTTGGCGATTACGCTCTCTCACACACACATACTTCTCTGAGTTTAGTTCTACCACTTATGCCCTAGCTGGTGACACATTGCCAAGACAGAACAAAACAATGCGTGCAGAATCACTAAATATTCTCTCAATAAATGTTAAAGCTTTCTTGCTCAGACTGAATCTGTAGCACATGCACACATTGCCATTCATTGATTTAGTTCCATGTGTGACCTTCTTGCAGCACTCCCTATGACTTACTAGGAGGATGTGTTACAAAAGAATTAACAAAAAGGTTGAATTTGGCATTAACATGCCACAAAAGGAGAACTAAAGGAAAGTTGGGTCAGCAAATAATAAACTGATGACAAGTTGTAAACGGAATTAGGCATACAATTTTCCTCTGATTTAGTAGTTTTACTTTTTTTAAATTTACATTTCAAATTAGACCCAACGTTTGTCTTATACTGTGACTGTAAATGGCATCATCACCTCAACCATGATGCTTACACTGCCGTTTGGATTGTGTTGGGCATCAAAGGACACTCCTGAAGGTGACATGTAAACAAACCTGCATGCTGCTCGCATATGTGTCCTTTTACAGTCATCAACTTGAGTCTGTTTAGTTTAATCATCTCAGCTGGTGTTTTATATCAGCACTGAAATGAATAGCAGCAGCGCTGAGAGGGTTTGTTACACAGTAGTTTCTAACCTGAGTCATTTAGAGCCTATTACAAAACATCAATATATTGATTTAAGTAAGTGTCTCAATGTACTGCTCTGTAAACATGTGGTTGGTTTGGCTGTGCATGTTTTATCTGCTCGAATCTTATCAGGATTCAAATCTTTTCATCTTCGCTTCACTTAATCATGGCCCTGTTGGCTTTTGAGCCATAGATGCGACTCACTTTGATTTGTTTGCTTACTTCTCATGAATATAATGAAGAATAACATTAAGAACATAATGTTAATGATTGAATTTTGTTTGTTGTTGGGTTTTTTGTTTTGCTTTAACTAATCCTTGTTAAAGATCCTACATGCAAAGATGGCTCCAAGCCCTTTAATGCTCAAGCCTCTTTGTGCCACTTTAGTGAGAACATTAAATGCCACAAATGTCATGTATTGACGTCTTTAAGCAAGAACTGAAGTTTGCCTTATGTACCACTCAATAAGCCAAGCAGCAGGGGCAACAGGTCAGAGAGAAATTCAATTAGAGGCAGACAGAAAATAACTCAACACATGGTCTGACTCCGCTCACAGCCGGTTCAGAAGATGCTTCCAGAAATACCAGGAAAAGTGAAACTTTAGTCAACTTTGTTATTTTACTGGACTGGACCAAACTTCATGTCATATCATGAAACGGTTGTATTAAAGTGAACCAAAGCACGATGGCGGAATGTATTGATGTGTTGAATTTATCCGAAAATTAAATTTCATTTAAAATCAACATTTTTGTCAAAGCTTCAGGCATCACTTTTCCTGCTCACAGTTGCTGTGGTGCATTTAACGCCAAATGAGTTCAACTGTTGTAGCCAAAACACACCGCACTGGTACACAAATAGTAAAATATTCAAGTTCACGTAAAGAACCTTACACCAAATACCCCATTACATACTGTACAAGGAACTAAGAAATGTCTAGTAATTGAGCAACCCTACAGCGAAACACAAACATTTTAACATCAGAATTCAATTTTTTGTATCTAAGAATACTCCAATGAGTTCATTGCGTGAACCATTTGTGTACTTAATTATATGTAATTGTATTACTAAGGGAGACATAAGAAAGCATTGTTTAAAATATGTATCTATTTACATTTCTGAGATCCAGAAGCAGCAAACAATGAGTTGCGTAAAATGAATGGAATCTGTATTCGCATATGAGTATGAACTGTGACTTCTGAGGTCATTTCGTCATCCCTGAAGGGGAATGTTCCCTATGCTTGCCTTCTGATTGAAGCCTAGCGACAGCATTTACACACCAGTCATAGTCGCCCTCCAGTCATGCTCTCAAATTGAATTAGTTTCAGTCTGAATTTGTGTTTCAAAACTATTAATTATTTTTTAACCCCAGAGGATGCCAAGAGAAATGAGTCAGATCTATACAAGTCCTGAATTTTGACGATATATGATTTTACACCAGTCAAAGGGACACAAGCCTGAAGCACAGCAATTTACCAACCATTCATCGGTTAGCAAATTAAATCACACGACATTTGACATCTTTTAGAAAGTTAGATAAATCTGATGAAAAAGTTTCCCTCTCAATTACCATCTGAAATTAATCTTCTTAATCCCAATTTGATCCCTTTCATGCATATAAGCGCTATCTTTCATCTACCCACCTATGTGTTTTAAATCTGAAACGCCTTGTTAAGATGGAACATGACTGCCAGCCCCATGAGATGTGGAAGCTGATTAGAGGACAGAGGAGCGTAACTGACAGCTGCCCGTTATCTCTCTCTGAAATTGAGGGTGGACTGTAAAGTACTATGTGCCAGAGCTACAGAGCACTATCAAGAAGCTAGGATGGTTCAGCTGCAGTAGTGCAAACTAGAATAGAGACAGAGAGCTTATTTCCAATACAAATATTTGATTCGCTTAATTTTTGATTTTCTTTTTGCCCATCAGTTCAAACCTCAAGGCCTTTTATGATGTGATGTGCACCAGTAGTCTGCAAACAAACAAGAACCTTGCGCTATGTATTTTGTAAGTACATAAGGCAACTCTGACATATACATTAAGACACATCTTTCGAGCAGGTGGCATGTTGCATGGCAGCCTCTGCCACCAGTCTATGAGTGTGTGTGAATGGGTGTGTACTGTCATGTTATAAAGTAACTTTGGGTGATTGATAAGGGTCGCTGATCCTAACAGGATTTTCCTAAGAAAGGAAAGAGTTGGTAAGACTGCAGTATTAGCATCAGAGGTGTGTTAGGTTCTTTATGAAGGAATTGTCTTCAGGAGTGATAAGAAACTTGAAATGGGTGGCAAACGAAAGGAAAAACCTATGTAACTTCAACCCACAAATGCAAATGTTACTGTACAGCACACGAAAGATGTCTAAATGGTTGATTCATACAGTGGTGTGAATTATATGCTCTAATGATAATGATCACCCATGCCAGAACCACCAAAAACACCTACAAAACAGAACACCAAGCGAGGGAATATATTTCAGTAGCCTTGTGTCTTTGCCAGTGTGCATTTAATTTTATGTCAGCTCATGGTGAGCCAATGCTTCAGATGTTTTATGCTTAATTTGATCTTAAAAAGTGTGGAGAATGTAAGTTGGAAAGAAAAATAGACATGTAAATGTATGCATTTAGCTGTTTTACCATGTGATGAATTACATGTGTGCTACAGCAGAGAAAAATTGCGGGGCGGCGAGACTCCTCAGTGTTAAGTCTAAGCACCAAAATAAAGTAATGATCATTCTCGAGTTTCAGATTCAGAACATGCATTATTCTCCAGCTTAAACCTGGCCCGGTTACGCACCAGTTCTCCCCTCTTTTGGCACCATTTTGGCCACTCAATTCCAGACAAGCCCCACACAGGTATGAGCACTCTCCAGCAGCTCCATCTCCTTCCAGAGATGTTTATGTACCCAGAGTCAGAGAAGGGACGCAATGCTAGGCCCCATACAGAGCATTCATGTCATTACTGGAGATCACTCAGGTAGAATTGTAACCCTCAGAGGTCACACTGTTCACTTATTCTATGCTACAGGCAGCAATGTTAGATTCTGCTGTCAAAAAAAATGGGAGAAATTTTCTTACCCACTTCCCAACGATAGACCTCAATACTGCGGACCTCATGTATTAGTACTTGGTTATATATTTGTTTTGGTCTGGAGCTCCTGTGTACAGCTCATACGTCTTGTCATGACGTGTGCACTATGTGTGTATGCGTGCATGCTTCTGAGCCAAGAACTACATCTCCAGCTCATCTCTAAGTCTTTCCATCAGCCTCCTTAAGTGCTGTCAATGTCACATGGTAAAGGCAGCGCTGCAGTTATTTAATTGGTTTAGGTAAAACATCCTTGTCTTTTTGCGGTCAGTAAACTCCGCTTGAGAAGCGAGCGAAGTCCAAGTTGCTGCCACCCTAACAAAAAAGTAATGATTATGTGCCATGTATATTTGGGCATTCACTGTCTGTTTTCACTTTTTACTTTTAGAAATAATTGCTGTAGGTTATGCAGCTGCATTAGAGTAAAGGCATTAATGATTCTCAATGGTTTCAAGGAAACACTGCCCTTCAGAGGGCAACTTATTTTCTAGAACTAAACGTGTATGAGTGTCCATGTTTTTTTTGTGTGTATTTGTGCCTTAATGTGTTTGTGTAGTTTCCTCACTTAGTGGTGTGGTACCCATTGTATGCAGCATATAGAAATTGCTCTAGCAGAGTGTAAATAAATCTGTGTATCTGTAAAAGACTTTAATACATTTGTGTGTGGGTGTGTGTGTGTTTGTGTGTGCCTGTATGTGTGTTTGTGCTCATACAGTACATGATTGTCCTTTTAGACAGATTAGCTGGTGAATGCTGCAACAGGATGATCAGACTGGGAGCACACCAGGGTTGCTCTGTGATCACACAGGGATTATGGGGGATATGGAGCTGTAGTGGATTCTAGGGCCGCCTCAAGTTAGGCTCATCGCATCCACGCTCTCTTCACACACACACACACACACACACACACACACACACTGCCTTAATTGCTTTTGCTTCTTTCATTACTTTTATTACCTCCTCTCTGCATTACGTGCTCCCTGGCCTTGTGGAAAGGTCATTGTGATGGCGGCGGCGGTTGTGTGCTCATAGCCTTCGTCTTGAGCAGGAGGAAATGGCTGTTGGGCTGAAGCTCAGGAAATCACAGGCTGCGCACAGATCACAACGCATATGATTCATTTTATCAAAACAAGTCGGTGAAGTCAACGCCAGAATTGTTTTAAATGCGATCCACTGTGGGTGGTTAACGTGATAGAGGTCTAGATTATCAAACTTAACTGTCTCTGGCTTTATACAAACTGTGATATTGAGTTGACCGCCGAGTAAGGCGAATGCATAATCATTATTAAAAATGTTTTCATCACCGGACAAAGAGAGGATCCTTGCAGGCAGCCTTAATGGCATTGGCATGGAGTGGCGAAAGGACAGCTCTTGGCTGAAGGACTCAGTATGCCTTATTGCATCCTCTGTGCACAGTACTGAGGAGGATGGAGGTTTTAGTTGTGGGAGGATCTTAAAATGAGTTGTAACTGCATCTATAAAATGCACTTTCCTGTTAAGTACGTTTAAAAAATATGGGGGCATAATTATTTTGGCATATTTACTTTATAGTTACTTGACATCATTTTCATTGATGAAATATTTCCGGAAAATCCAATTTTGACTTTAAATATTTGATTATGGTATTTTGATTTAAACTCAACTCAAGAAAATTTTAATTTTTACACACAAAAATGTCAAATGCCCCATTTTCAGGACAATATGTGTAACTGATATCGTCTATACAGGCAGTGAAATCAGTGGTGTGCCTCCAGTCCTCTGCATCGTTGGTCTGTTTGCTAAAGAGACATTGCACACACTGACCATAGTGAATACATGATATGGTGACTTAGGCTCTGATCACTTTGTTACACTATCATGGCAGAGCCTAAAGACAACTGCCAGCCTCTCTCTGTGACTATGTGTGCTTTGGCTCTGGCTGATTCTGAGACAGAGTTGGTGACAAAGCAGTGAGCTGTCAGACAGAGCGCTACATTTCTAGAGTGGCTCGCCTGAAATACGTTGTCATATTTACAAACACTCCCCAGCGAGTCACGGACAGACAATATCACTGGAAAGCAAAGCCACTGCTTTGCTGGCTTCCAGGATTTTATTGGCTGTCATGTTGATTTTGCTTGTTCTGGGATTAGCATAGGCCTCAGAGTGTTTTTGTGACTAATGGTTTGTGTTTTCAGACTATGAAGTCCGCAGCCTGAGAGCCCTGAACACACTGTACATCAGTGTTTGAAGCTCCCAGGTTGTGCCTCTGGGTCTTGTTCCTAATGCAGACCTGCACATTTCTCTCTCTCTCGCTTTCTGTCCTTCATACAAAACAGTGTGTACCACTCTTCTTCCTCTGCACCCAGGAAAATCTCCAGTGTAATCTGTCGGAATCTGCTTGGGTTGTGGCATCCCCACCTGTGTGGCTGAGCCCCAACTGATGACTAAAGCTTGTTAACACCAAAGACGCATTTGTGCATTTTGCTGGGAAATGTTGAGGGCAGTTAAAGGTAGCCTGTGATCAAAGGACATGATGCGTTGGAGGAAAAGGTCTCAGTTTGAGCCTCAGACTTTTTACTCAGCCGACCCAAGGACATTCTCTCCTCTGGCCAGACAAACAGTAAATGGTTACCTGCTCTTAGTGCTCACCTGAGACCACACAGGACGGAAACATGTCACTCTGCCACACGCTTACAAACTTTAACATTTCCTAAATAAAATATGATTTTGATATATTGCTGGAGGAAAGGTTATTTGTTGGTGAAATGGTGCCCCCCCATATCTCATTTTTCCCAGCAGATACCATCTTCCCCCAGAGTGAGCCAGATTTCTGTTACCCAGCATTTGCCTGCAACACATTCCTCTTTATATCCTCCCAGATTGGAAGGAGGGAAATTGGGGCTGTTTGAAGGGATCAGTTTTGGTTCTGGAATCACAGACGAAGAGCGAGGCCAAGGTGGAAAAAGATGTGAACCCAATCTGCCATGTGTTGACTGTGCTGATTAGGGCCTTGTGCTAAGAACAGCCTCTCTAACCCCCTCATCCCTTCTGTTTACTTTGTGCCTCACCATCTCTCTCAACTCAGCTCCCGGAGTGCCCTTGTCGCCCTTCGCAGCTATATCACCTGCATCGCTGAGAGACTCCTTTGTACGTCCAATTAAAACGATGACAGCATAACTGGGGATAGAAGGGGTTTGCTTCAGCTTGTTATTCCATTACAGGAAGTGGAGCAGGCAGTGTGATTGCTAATAGGAGGAGATTTGCGACATGTCTGAATATTTGTTCCGTTGACGGTGGTCTAACGGATCTCCGTGGTTGTGTGTTTGTGGACACCAGCAGAGAACTAATACAGACTCAGCCCATTAAGGGCTGCGGGGTGACTGGAGCAGAGTCCAGCTAATGTTATTGGATGCTGAAAAAGCCTGCTGGGAGCCAGGGGTACTGAGGTGGGCTGAAAGCAAACCAGAGAACCAGGGAATAATAATAAATAGATAAATAAGTGGAGGAAATGGCATAAGAGAAGCTAGGGAAATAGCACATCTATTCTCACGCAGCATGTTTGTTTATTTATGCCGTCTGACGGCCCAGCCTGCATACCGGATGGGGCTGGGGGAGTACAAGCACAGGCTTTTCTGACTCAGAGCCGGGCTCCCCAGCTTTCATTAAGTGTCATTACCAGTACTTTTCGGAAAGCTGGCCAGGCTGAGACCTGACATCTCCTCTGCAGATAGTTTGACATGCATATGGATGTATTTCTGATCCCTCTCATCCACCACTGAGGACAGGGAATTAGGCCAGCAAGAAGGAGAGCAGGGGGCTTAAAGGGTGCATCCATATCTGACTTTAATGGCAAAGATGGAGCTATTACTTAGATGAGAGGGAGCGTTCATGCTTGGCTTGTTGCTGTGTGCATTTCACTCAGGTTATCAGCGTTGTTGAGTCTTTCACTGAAGATTTTCTTATGTCCATACAGGTCATGTTCACCCATGTCTGAACAATCAAATACATTTTACACCCTCATGGTGAATTGAGAATGTCCCCTGATTGATGGGAAGATTGGGGGGGGTGTCTGTTTATTTGTATATTGGGGAATGAAATATTCATATAGCACGCTTTTCCGAGCAGAAGTTATCTCGATTCAGTCAGTGTAAATGGTACTTGGGATTAGATTTTCACAGCAGATTGCTGTTATTAAGGGGAAAAAGGCAACTCCTTTGAGCAGTCATCTTCTTGGGAGGCAATCTATTTCTCTTTCACGCAGCCAGAGTGCTGGACCAGGCTCTTAATGCACTGAAGCAAAAGTGCTTCGGTCCGCAACCTTTCACGCCTTCAGCTCTCTTTTATGTGATTGAATAGTTAATAACTTCGCCTTTGAAAACTCTGTGCCGTCGCTCCTTTGAGGCCCTTCTCTTCTTTTTTTTGTCTGTTTGGCTGCTGTACCTGCTCATTGCTCAGTCTGTCTGCATGTCTGCTTGCCCCAGATGCTAAGTCAACAGATAGCCCGCCTCTTCTCCACCAGCCCCTCTCACTTTTATCTTTGCCTCTTGCCTGACTCGCCGCTTGTGTGTCTTGCTGTCTTAGTCTGTGCATCAGAATTTTGACGGTTAGGGATCAGCTTTTTTTTTTTTTTTTAAATCGTACATTTCCTTGTTGTCTTCTTATTCACACAGAGAGCAACACACACAGGCACTCGCTCGCACAGCTCATTAGCCCGTCCCACGCTCACAGCTCTGGCAGAATGTGACCCTGCCTAATTGTGTACCATGCTCATTTGTTCTCCCTGCATGATGTGACGATTGCTTATTTATTCTCCTCAGGGCTCCCATCTCACATTAAAATGATTGACTCTTTTCATTCACTGCACATTTCAAGCGTTGTTTGATAAGCTCATTTCACTTGGCGTTCCAATCCTTCCCTTTTTCCCGTGCTGAAAAAACTTAGAATGTTACTGAGGCACATTATTATTCATACTCCAGAGTGTTTCTCCAGCTAATTATCTCTGTTAGCAAAATAATTTTGCATGTGCAATTCTGTGGGTTTTTTTCCAGTGGAGTTGAGCGGCACAAAAGGGCACACATTAACGATGCAGTTGGAATCGTTGAGGAGCCAATTGTGTACACAAAGCTGGCAGACGCAGTCAACAAGAAGCTTAAGAGGGATTGGAACAATGTGGAAGCTCGGCCAGAACAAGCAGAGCAAATTTGCATTCTCTTACATATTACATCTGCTCAGAGACCCGCTTTACACAAAACCAAACCAATCAACCTCTTTGTCCAATCATGTAATGAGGGAATGTTTTGACACAGAAACGAACATAACAAGCGTTCGCTGCAGCATTGTTACGGGAGGATTCTAGCTCTTGTGATTTTGCCAGCTGACAGTCGATGTTTTCTCCCTGCAGCTACTGTACTAGTGTATCGACCAGGTCTTAGTGACACGGCAGCTGCCGGGAACCTGCTCAGTGCGCCGCTGGGTCAGTTTGCACTCAGACTTTGGATGTGGTTGGTTGAGGCCACTAACATAAAATACGCGAGGGATCATTCGCGCCATGTGTTCAATATCATCGTCAAAAAATCTGCCGAGTGCAGAAAATTGACACAGAATCTTTAGTATCTTTAGTTTTACTAGTTAATGAATTTAAATGCTTCCAGTTTTAAGTCCTGTTCACACCAGCCTTGTATGGCGTGGTTGACCCAAACCTCATGCAAATGTGTGAGTGAACGCTTGTCTTGTGGTTCTAACCAAACAACCAGACTCTGGTCCAAAGGGGCGGTCTCTCTCTGTTCCAAGGCAACTCTGGAGCAGTTCAATACCGGTCTGAGTCAAATATGCACCAATAACTTGAAATTAGCGTTCCTGTTTAATTTCAGTTCATTTCTGTTATTAATAGTAATTTTTAAGAACACCTTCCATACAAAAAAAAGTAGCTTTTTTCGAGCCAGCCTTCTTCTGCTTATGTCGTCTAATTTCAGAATGTGTTTCACAAAACCAATGTGGTATTAAATTATATAATAGACGCTGTCAGAGTATACATTCTGGTGTGCCATCCACTAAAGTCAGCTGATAATGCAGTCCAGAGCATGACCAGCATGAAAATAAACTGACTATTCTCCATGATGTGCAGTAGAAAATACAGTAGTTATTTCTATTTAACCTGGTGGTCTAACCAATAATTAAATTATGTTTCTAGTTACATTGATTGTAATGCAAAGTTTTGCAAAGGTTAAATAAAAAAAGTTACAGCAGCAGAGATACACACTTATACACTTATATTCCTACGGGTAACGCTCCGAAAGAACTGATCATTTGCATTTTTCCCATTATGTCTTCTATTGTAAAAAAGAAATCAATATTATTCTGTCTATTCTGTCTTTGCCATATCTTACAAACAATACCCAGTCCTTGACATCATCTTGTTGCTTTGAAGCAAAAATAATGAGTATATAGAGTAGATATATATATGTATAGTAGATTCTCTGTGGTCATCCATTTGTTGCATGTGTTGTCAAAATGAAGTCTCATGTGCTTCAGCTACACTCTGACTGCGAGAGGACTTCTGATTAAGACCAGGAGAAAAGTTCCTACTGCAGCCTTGTGTGTGGAGTTGAAGAGTTTCTGCTGGTCCAGGACACAGAGCACCGAAGAAGAAATGAAATCTTTTGACTGGACAGATTGGAACTCTTCAAATCCCAGACTGACATTTGTCTATCAATGATGAGCTCTTAAGAGAAGACCTCTCTACAATCCCACCAGGTTCTCAGTCCTGATTATGGATCTTCTGAGTCATACGACCAGGGTGATCCAATCACAAGTTGACCGTCCGTCAGTTCACTCTTGACTTTAACGTGCCTCCACGTCCCGACTGCACACAAGCATTTACATAACTGGAAAAACGCAGTGTTGGTTGTTTTGTTTTTTTTACAATGACCTTTATGTAAAACAATTGTTTAATTTCAAGACAGATTTTCACAAAATTTGTAATATTTGTCCTGACACAAATCACCAAATTTTTTTTTTTTTTTTTTTTTTTTTTTTTCCCCACTGCAAAACTTAACTGCATAAAGACATAAAAAAAGATCGCTCATACTGAAAACAGTGCAAAAATGGTAAGTTTGGGAGATTTTAAATTTTAATGCATCTGTTTTATTTTGGCACAATATTTTACAAACATACAAACATTTCAATGCCTGTGTTTCTTCTTTCAATTCAGTTTTTTTTTTTTTTCAAACTTTCTACTTTTAATCTACTCTCACTCTTTGTAAACTGTATACAGTGTTGTCTTCTTTCTTAAATGTTAGTGTAAATGGTGAAATAATTTGAAACAGTGCACACAAACTGCTGCTAATTTTTGCCATATTTGACAGGCAGGTACAGTGATGCCTTCAAACTTTTTTGACACAGAAAGAAAAAACAAACTGTCTAAACTAGTAAATTGCATTACAGAAACAAAACATGTGATTGTTGTGGCTTCATCTTTAGTTTCGCAGAGGATTGTGTAGTTAGCGGTCCTCAAAGTGGCCCAGAACACATTAGCATTCACACTGCTGAGAGAACGTGATCAGGTGACCTCGCCAACCTCAAGATGTGGTCGCAAATGTGTCCTCGTCACCTGTCAGGTGCGTGCACACCTGTGGAGCTGTCCACTTGTGATCAGATCTCTCAGGATGTTTATACCAGGTCTGAACCGTTTTTTTCACAGTGTGTTGTTTTGGTCTGTACTCTCTTTTAATGTAGTCTATGTTACGAATACCTTCAAACTGTGAGTGAACATTCAATCAATAAAAAACAAGTATTGAACCTACAGTAATTGAATTTTAATAGATTGACTTTCTCTATTTAAGTGTAGTTCTCTATTTAACTAATGTAGAATTGTCTACCTTAATAAACTTTGTTTTCTCTTAAAATGGCCTGAATCTGAACAGTGTTTTAATGCCATTAGTTTTAACACATGCAGCTTGAATGCATGTTGAACTCAAAGGGAATATTCATCTATTGTTCAAGATAAAGTTTCTGCACGGTGATTTCTACAAAAGAAAAGTGGAGCACTTGATGTGTTCTGAGTCACAGGCAATCAGTTCTCCTAGAGCCACAGACCCCACAAGCCAGTGTACTCAAAATCTTAATAAATATGGGCAGAGAAACAAGAAATTGCAGCCACATAAAAGAATAATACAGGCATCTCAACCCTAACAAGTCTGCCTTTGTTCTTCCACTCCACCCACCACAAGTTGGCTGTGTGAAAGCCGGCACTGTTGCAGCTTTGAGGGCAGCTCTGAGAGTTCCATGCCCATCGGCCTTCAATCACATGGGATGTCTGAGTTTGACAGTATAAAGTCTTTCTTCTAGAACAAAATAAGACCCCTAAGCAAGAGTGGATGAGCTGTTAATAACCATTCAGTCCACAGGGACGCAGACCAAGCATTGTTGTACAGTACACACAAATTGTTGGTTAGGGATAACACAATGGACGAGCAAAAACATTACTGCATGCTGGAACATTCTTAAATTTCCTACACTTGCTCACAGATGACAGTATCTGTTTTCTTTGGTAAAATTCCGTTTCTTTTTATTTGATATTTATTTGTAATAAAGTAACGACTTTTGCATTGTCACCTTGTCACCATCTTGCATGTGGTTTTGTCACCTGTTGTTTAGTTTGACTTTTCAGAAGGTATCATCGGGGCGGCTCTCCCATCGCTGGGTCTTAGCAGGTAAATTGTTCACTCACTGGCAGCATGTAATGGATTAATTCAGGCATTAGAGGAAGAGGACGCCATTTTTTTTCTGCCTGAGCCAGATCAATATTCAACATTTTTTCCAGCATGGCAGTCAATACGCCACACTTAAGGTGTCTGAGGAAGCTAAAGAATACCAGTAATTGTTATTAATGCCTCAGACATCGGCAAGCATTTTGTTAGTAGGCAGTACTTATCTAAAAATATTCAGTCATCACTTAATATCCCTCCAAGGCTTTTCCAAAGTGTTGAGTGAATTCTTGTAGATCATGCATCGCTAATTTAACACAACAGAATTTGAAAAATAAATTCCATTGCGTTGACACTTGAAGGGATTTTTAGGCAAACTACTACTTTGGATTTGATACACAGGCTTTAATCACCTTAGCCAAGGATATTCTGTGTATATTGACATTGGTTAGTTTATTTATTTGGTTCTAAACAGCATAATTCAAAAAAGTTATAGACAGTGTGATGACATTTTTATCAAAGGTGTGTTTTCACCCATCTTACAGCAGATTGATTTTGATAGTCAGAAGTCAAACTCGCTGAAAGGTTAAGAGTGTTTATTGGACATAACTCCAGACAGAATTGGCATAGAAATGTCCAACTAGTGTCATTTTATAGCTGACAGCACTGGCTACAGATGATTAACAAATGACTTGGGGGCTTTTTACAGTCAAGGATGAAAAATAGCTTTTTTGGACATAACTCCTGAATGAATTGATGTAAAGAGGTGCAACTGGTGTCATTTGGCACTGGCTATGATTAACGTGTTGTCTTTCTTGGTCACAGGTCACGGTCACTGACAAGTCAAACACATTTTTGGAGGAAGGGAATTCACGCACAGATGTGTAAATGGTGTCATTTTTTAGCTAACCCCAGGATCTATCACACGGCCAGAACCATGTGGCTCTACATTTAATTTGTCACACATCAGGCGGCGCCAACATGTGATAAGTTACCTTGACCTAAATAAAAAACCTTACATTTAGGAATGCCCAAAACAAAAATTAATACCACAGTCTGGTACAAAGCTGAAATGTGCCAGGGCCAAATGTTTGGACTTGGCGGAGGTCTGCACTCTCCCCGTGCTTTTTTGTACAGACATTGATTATCCCCAGAGGATGAATCCTTTTCCTCTTGGCCGACCACATTTTGTGCTTTTAATGTCTCCACAACTTTTGAACTGACTACACGAGACAATATTTAATTGAGGCATTCGTGGCATCCAAACAATGGACTGTAGAGCTGCAACTAACGATTATTTTAATCATTGATTAACCTGCCGGTTATTTATACAATGAATCAATTAATAACTTACTCTTTGAAATGTAAAAAAAACAAGTTAAAAAATGCTCATCACATTTTTTTTCATGACAAAAGCAGCAAATCCTGACATTTAAGAACCTTGAGCCAACAAACGTTTAAAAGTTTTGCTCGGAACAAGACAAACAATAATATAATTATTGAAATTGTTTTAGATTTTCTCAGATTAGTCAGGTAATCGTTGAGGTGGAAGAGTTACAGTTCACTTTGTTTGCCATCTTTGTTGCAAAAGAATTATAGTCTGATGATAGAGAGGCAAAGAAGCCAAATAAAGAGAGTGAAAGTCCCACAATGTGCCAACAGATTGGGCGGCACGTTGCTGAACTCAGCTCAAATCATGTTGTCTCTGCAAACCTCAGGATAGAAACAGAGCTAAAATAAGAGTATTCACTCATGGAAAAGTGCTCCTCAATCATCACTGCGACTGTAAAGGGTTCAGACTAGACTAAGTAAGTAATGACCACTTTTTACAACGCTCTCTTCTCAGCACTTAGACTGGACTTTGTAATTCTTACACTCTGTTTTGTTTGTGGACTTGTTACTGCTGCTGCTAGCACCAGTGACGGGGGAAAGGGTGTCGATTTTCACTTTCAAGTGGAGGACAGGGAATATTTTGCAGCTAAAACAAATTCATCTTTACATTTTGACAGACTGCTGTATGATAATGATGGATTTCCTGGACATGATAAGCCTAGAAAGTTTCTCTCTGTAATTTGAAACTGAAATGAATGACCACGCTGAATGCTTTTCTGTGGTTTCTATACTGTCCTTTCTCCGCTGGCATCCTTACACCATCAGGCCTAACATGAAAACCGCTGACAGGTACAGTGAAAAAACATTGTCATGTTAAAATGGCACCTGTCACTGGGTGAGATACTGGAGAGCCACCAGATTTGGTACGATGTATCACATTTTCTCTTACATCATATGGAGAGAACTTAACGGGAAGCTGTTCTGGCAGGAGAAGGTGGACCTACTCACCTTCAAGTAGCTGGTTATAATCTTTTGGCTGATATGCTGAGACCCTGTCTTTGAGTTGTTCCTTTTCCCGGCCAGCTTTATTTAAAAGTAACCAGTGCTGGATAATTTTAAACAACAAATGTGGTTTTACAGTGAAGAAATGTTTTGATGTCATACGCCGTGGGTCTTAAAGTCACTGAGTTGGTGCATTATTTTATGTTAACAAACTGGTTGCCACATTTGTAGTATTTAATGGTTGATGAAGCCAAGTTTTGTTAGATTTAGCATGAAGATGTTGGGGTCCATTTGGACCTGGTCTTTGGAGGGACAGGAAAACTAGTCAGTGTTAAGGAGATTCCAATGTGATTGTATTGTCTCTTTTATAGGATTTGCTAGACTTTATCCTGTTACAAAAATAAGAATAAACCTGTTCTTGTCCTGTCCAGGAATTCAGATCTGAGCCTCTTTTATATCAGTGAATATGCCGCATGTTGCAGGTATGTGACGCAGAAAAAAGCTTTAGGGCATCCGTGCGCGCCACCCATTGCAGAAAGCCACGTTATGGCTGCAGACAGTCCTCAAACGAAGAACAGTTAAGAGCAAACAGATGCTGCCGCCTGCTTCTGTGATTAACCACATGTAGGGTCAGAACTGGTGAAGGTAGCGACTGCAGAAGATGGGCTACACGTCGGGGGGGGTAAGATTCAAAATTCAAGCAAGCAAAGGGCGGCTCCAGCAGAGCAACAGAGAGAGGGGGCGAGGACGGGGGAGTGAAGGAGAGTCAGCTGAAGTTTCCAATGGGCCTGCTGTGCTCCTAATGCAGCCTTGGAAGTAATTGGGTCCCAGAAGGCTGTTCATTAGGGGGGGTGAGCCAGGCAACAAAAGAGAAAGAGAAAGAAAATGTCTCATTCTTTGCTCAGTGCCTCCGTCCTTGCACCATTATGGGACAAGAGTTAATTAAAAGAGCAGTTGATGCCTCTGTTTTTGTCATCAATCTCACTTCTGCTCTTATTAAGTTTGTAATGACAGCAGCACTCGTCCCCGTCTGCCACCAGACACACAATGGGGGGGGTGAGAGAAAGGCGGGGCGTTTAATGTGAGGGACAGCTCGTCTCCAACAAATCTGCAGTGGTCAACAGCTAACATTCGCCGTAATCCCTCCATCACGTCTCAGGGTGTCGTGCGCCCGTGAAGAGGCAGCTCCGGTGTTTGGGGTGTGGCAGCAGAGCCCATTTAAGAGGCGTGGCTTTGCACCCTAATCCGAGGCTCCCATCGCCACCACCTCGGAAGCCATTTTAATTCCTTCCATCATTCCCCGGAAAGCTTCAGCAAAGGTGACTGCTGACGCCGCTGTCATTCACAAGAACTATCTCAAAATGTCAGCCCGTAGCTGAGATTTGTCTCATTAAAGTTAGTGGAGTTGATTATATCCATCCCCTCCTCCATCTGCCACACTCAATCAACGTGACGAGGAGATCTGAGGAGGTGGAGGGAACGCTCATAATCACAAGGGTCACAGAAAGGCACACTGACTGTGACCAACAGCAAAGTGCTACAGCAGGATTCAGTGAGGAGAACAACACTGAGTGGTTCCACACAAAATGTGCAGAAATCTCAGGCAGGCCGGCGTCTTTTCCCTCCAAATCGATGCGAGGAGACATCAAGATCCGTCAGCCTAACTGCAATGAAGACACTGGAAACACCATCCAGGCTTTTTTGTTCTACAATCTTGTGACCTGAGGATTTACATACAGCTTCAATAGAGGCAAACATGAAGATCCACCCACATGCAGCCTGGCTTTTCATTTAAAGCACATCAACATCTTTTCCAGCTGTGGGCTTTCAAAGCCTGGGGATCACTCATGTACATGTGTGACATCTGCGGCTGTGAGCGCCTCAGAGAGGGAGGGACTTATTGTTTCTCTCTGATCAGTTTCACACGCCTCAACTCGCAATTGCGAAGCCGACGATGAAAACAACCATTGTGGCCGTCTGCAGCTCACACGAGGCTGCCACGTTTTGGCTTCACCATGTATACGTTTAGATTCTGTGCCACCGAGGCCCATCACCTCCCTGACCTTAAGCTGTCCTTTCACATGACCAGTGCCTTCCTCTTTAGACTTCATGAGGAGCACTTCAACAATGGAAAATTAATTAAATGCAATTTTTATAACTCGTCTCAGGAAAGATGCCTAACCTTGAAAACAGCTTCTTGTTGCTGTTTGAAAGCATTTTTTTTTGGCCAAGCAAGTGAAGCCAAAGCATAGCTCACACATTGATTATACAACTTTCAATTGGTAAATCCACAGAAAAAATAATTAGCAACTATTTTTAAAGGCCATTAATTAAATTAAGCTTGGGAAGTTTATTGGCTTTCTCATTGTCATGAATTATGTTAGCAATTTGAACTACAGCAGGAACTATTTTGATTACATTATTGTGTTTAAGTCATCAGTAATGGGTCACCTTAAGTTTAGGTTCTACTTTTTGAGGATTTACTATAAAAAAAAAAAATAAACACATTTATGTTATTGGCTTTGTTTGATGTGAATGCAAACCCAAACATCAATATTAAAATATATTCATTAGTTGGAAATCTTTAAGATCTCTGCAAGGGTTGTTGCAACTATTTTTCTTTATTAAATCCAGAACTAATATGCAGACACTCAATATTAAAACTAATCTTTAGCTTTTCAGTGGCAGATTGAATCTCTGACTGAGGAAAACCTAATTTACAACACTGCGGAATTGAAGGGAGACAAAAAATATAAATATATATCAAAACTATTCATAGAAGACAGCCATGACACATGTGCAGTTTATAGCCAAAACTAATTAGCATCATTTTCACTTATTGTGCCATCGTTTGCTTCACTGCAACACAAACTTTAAAAGGGCATCAAAATGACATAATTATATGCAGAGCACTTGCAGCGCAGAAAAAAACACATTAATGACTACAATATTATAAAAATAAAATCACCTCACATTAAAAGAAATAGCTAACATTTATTTATTATTTCTCCATTTACAAAAGATGTTGGAAGACAAAAAACAAAAACAAAAAAAATAAAACCTTTCCCTCCACTGCCTCAGATCCGTGTAGAAAAGACAAAAGAGAAACAGTCAGCATCCAAACATGGCCTTCGCTAAACTGTTTTGTTACTGTTCTGGTGTAATATTGTGCTCAGCCCAGAGGGCACGCACAAACAAATTCAACCGTTTAAAAGACACGTCTGTTCAGAAGAAAACTACAAAAGATGCTATTTCGAACACAGGGACCATGAAAATAGAACAGTTTAGTCCAGCGTGATGATGTTTTGTATGAAGCAAAGCTGTGCTCCGTTACACTGGTGGAACAAGGTTACCGGAAAGGAGAAAAAGGTCAATTGCCAAAGCCTGCATGAGTGTGTGTATGTGTGTGTGTGTTTATTGGGGGGTATCACAACACAATTCTAGAGTCTGAAGACAGTCGTGCTACAATTACAGTTAACAAAGTGCTTCAGTCCTTAGAGGAAAGCTTCATCGTGGCACAAACGCTGTTCGAGCTGGGAAACGTATGGACACAAACACACGTAACACTGACTTCAGATCACTATTTTTCACGTTTCATCATGGTGGAGAAAAAGCAACAGACTGCAAGAGATAAAGGTTTTAGCTCAGCTGATGTCATTATAGAGACATCTGTAAAAACACTCTGTAATGACCACCTTAAAACTGAATATTCACCAAAAAAAAAAAACGGAACAGCTAACGAATGATGAAAGGAGGGAGGGAGGGGGACGTTTGGGAGTCCTGTGCCTTATACAAGTTCTCACTCTAGTGGTCGGGACGTGAACTGCAGCAGCTAGATGCAGTTTTGCATGTTTTTGTGTGGTCGGGCTCCTCAATGGTGAGTCTGTTTGGAGTCAGTCCGGCCAATGGGCTTTAACCCTGAGCTGGCACACTACAGTCCAAAGCGGGCTGGGGTGCGTCTGGGTGTCATGGGGGCCTCTTCTTTTCTTCCTGGTGTGCAGATTTTTACCACCCTGAATAAGGAAAAAAAAAAGAACATTTAGTCATAGGCTAAACATCTGTTACATGAGGCGAGCAGCTGTAGTTCACTAATAATAAAAGGCTGAATATGAAGTCGGAAGCAGCAGGACTGAGGGGGAGCGAGACGGCCGGCTGCTGTCAGTGCACACTGTTGCTAAGTAGAGCCTGACGCCTCTGACAGCAAATCTATCATCTTTAATTACCGCAGTGTGACGCCGTGACACTGCCCACACGTCTCTGCATCTCTGGCTTCCTCACACACACACCTGCTGCAATTACAACCATTAGGCCACAACCTCCTCCTGTCACCCTGTTAGCCCTCTCAGGCTTCACAGATACTGTTGCACTTTACTCCGGGCTGCAGCAGGCTTTCACGCAGGCGTGCTGTATGCATGTGTGAGTAGGTGGGCACTGCACACACGGCAAACCCTGCTGCTGTGCCTCACAAAGTCCACGTTACTGTCCTGTCAGCTGAAGATCCACTGGGGTTTTAACATTATTTACACAATAAGAAAACCTCAAACCAACAAAAGCTGAGTTTTGAGCAGTCGATCAGGTCTGCATTCACCTTCAAGGCATCATCACCCCACAGCAGCCTCGATGAAAGTGAAGGCCAACTTGACACTCTAAAGGACTGCACGACTCGAACAAGCACCAGAAGTGCCAAATGACTTTCAATCCATACAGAAGTAACAAAAACTTTGGATGTACCCAGAAATCTATCATTTAGAGCCTGCACTCCTGTAACAATGTGAAACACACACACACCTTCTTATTTACCCTTTAACTTGTCAAGCACAAGCTAAAAGAACTTTGCCCTGAAAAAAAATGAATGTGTAAATATAATCATTATTCTGTTTAAACACAGAATACATATAGAACAGCATAAAAAACCGACCACACGTTTAAAGGAAACTTTAAGTACTTCACATTAAGGCTGCAACTGGATTTCCTCATCAATTATTTAGATTAGATAATTTTCAGATTATTTCCCCAATTACTTGACTAATTTGGCAGAAAATTGTAAATGAAGCGTGGAGGTGTGGTCTTAATTGGCTAATTAACACACAAAGACATTCAATTTTCCATCATATGTGCCAAAGAAAAGTGTGTTTTGAGAAGGCGGAACTAGAGAAAATTCCTAAACTTCACTTCCTGACAGCTCTTGATGTTCCCTGCATGCAGAGTTCAGTTGAACCTTAAAGTGCTTCAGTCTATATAACTTGACTTCTGGCTGTGACGACGGACTGATTCACAACATTCATCTGAGGCGGATCCGACTGAAGGTTTCATCCCGGTCACACAGAGCTGTGAGGCGGCGAGCCCAGGAGAGCAGCCGACATTCATCATCACGCATCCAGTTTCTCTGCTTAAATCTAATTCTTAATCCTATATCTCCAGAGTGATTATTTCCAATAGATCCGTTACAGGCGCAGTCACGCAGACAAGGACGGACAAAGCAGCTGATTAATTAACAATAAAAGTCCTTTTTTTTGTTCAAATATGTGTCTTTATAGCCTTATTTCTGTCTGTAAAGCTTGTGGATGGGTGTGAAATTAATTTTTTGGTCTAATTTGAAATTGAAAGTTCCCCACCTTTCTCTTCTCTGCTATGGCACAATTTAAATTGCTGCAGTAATGGGGGTCAGCCAGGAGTCAATATTATTTCTTTTTGTCTCGTCTGCAGGGACCAGAGGTGAGAAAAGCTCATCATGAAGAGTGAGAGAGGTGGAGCAGAGAGAGGAGAGGAAGGAGGGGGGGGTGTGGAGATATGGATTGGCAGCGTTGTAGGTAAATTAAACGTTTCTATCTCGACTGCGTTTGGAAAATGAGGGCCGCCAGGGAACCATTGTTGAATGAGACCTGGGTGTGACTGGGAGTGAAAAGAAGGAGAGATGGTCGCCGGCTTACCTGAGACTGCCGATGTTGCTCTTCTTCTCCTGCTCTTCTCGCCGTGCCCGCAGCTGCTGCTCTGCCAGAGACATCTCCTCCTCCATGTTGCTGATCTCCGCCTTGGCCCGCCGACGGTTCTCCTGGAGGAGAAAACCACGCAGAGGACACACAGAAAAACATGTTTCGGGTGGTATTAATATGCTGCTACAACAGTCCCAAGAGGATGAGTGAGGCTGATCGCTGTGTGTTTAAGCATTAAAGGAGAACTCTACTATGATTTAAAGTGTGCTTTTGACTCACGATACTCAACGATAACGAAATGAATGTTTTGGACAGTCAGTGTTTTTCCTACCTTTTGGTCTACCCAGACACATCTTGTCACTTACCAAAGGGGCACTTTTTCCAAAGTTTAAGAAAGAAACTAATTTATGTAGATTTATTCCATACTGTTGTAATTTGCTACATGAATCAGTCAATACTTTGGAAAACATCTTCAAAAATGCATTTCCTTTTGGCAGCTGACTGGTTGTGTCTGGGGTGCA
>KV751315.1:7828938-7889190 GCA_001698575.1 Mola mola
TATGCAAGCAGTGATTCTATACAGTATCTTTACAGTTATTGAGTCAAAAACACTTGACTTGACTTGCTCAATAACACTTCATTGTATGGTCTTGTCAGGCTAAATGATCCTAGAAAGTCCATCGTGGACAAGAGAAGGTCAAGAAAAGATGACAATTTGTGACATTTTTCACCGTAAAAGACTTAGAAATGGGGCTTATGTTGGGAACAAAATGCAGTTCTCCTTTAAGATTCCCCTGGAAAACCCCAAATATGAAAATCATCCCAAAACCAAGACGTACACAAATAAATAACAAATATGTGTATATGCCAGTTAAAATGTTAGTGAATGGCTCTAAAGTATTGTGTAAGTGTCAGCCTTGTTTCGCCTCACCTGTCTGCTTTTCCCTGCTTGTTTGACGCTATAAAACATGGGTCCCAGTTCTGCCAGCCACTCTCCGTCCACTGCAGTCACACACTGCATGTACTCCTGCAAACACGAGCCCCGGGTTAACGCACGGCCGGCGTGTCAGTCATCACGTTCACTGCGGCTAAATTTTACAAACTTCTCACCTTGGTGGTCATGACGAGCTCGTGGTAGATGATATAATCGGGGGTGTAGCCCATACCGAACAGGGAGCTGGTGGGATGGAGGTGGCACGGCATGCCCGTCCTCACGTTCACATATTCACCGATGCCCTGGGAGCAAACACAGGCATAAACAACACATTAAATGTGCGACTCATAATTTCCGGATGTAAAAGTGGGACCCCCGCGCGTCCATAGGTGCACTTTAAGTGAGAAACGGGTCACCTGGGTTAATTTGCTTCTCCACCTGGTTTCGACAGTGGGAAAATAAATTTCAAGTATTTTCAACTGTGCTGCGGTTGCTTGGCCCGGCCTGCTGCTCGTAAGTCAAAGGGAGACTCTTGATTATATAGTCATGATTTCAAATCCCCTTTCAGATTTAGCGCTGTATTAATGTGAGGCCAGAGGGGATACTTCACCACTCTGTAATTACGCTGCTATAAATCTGCCACAACCAGTTGCCACCAGGCGTAACATATTAAGAGAGAAGGACCTGCAGAGCAGGAAGTACCTTGAGCTTGGCAGCCTGGTGGAAGTAAGCAGCACAGATGCACTTTCTGATGACGTCCCAGTCCGACCCGCAGGACATCAGGTTCATCCGCTGCTGCACCATGATGTCCTTTAACTGGGAGCGGACCTCACGCACCTGCACAAAAACAACAACATGTATTTAAAATGGAAACACACAGAACGCTCGTCCAGCCTGTTGGCCTGAATCATATACTGCACACATCCCAGCACATCTTATTGGCATTTATTAAGCTCTGAATGACAGGATCACCCAGCAGCTGGAGGCTAACCTTGCGCATGGCCTTGGTGTGGATGAAATGGTCGTTGCACCAAATGCTGGAGTAGTTGTTGTTCTTCCACTGCATGTAAACGTTAAGGTAGGTGAGGTGGTCGCTCTCCGGGACTGAGAATTTCTCCCTCACCTGGTCACTCTCCTCCTCACGGCCCTGCGGAGACACCGAGGTTATATTTTATCATATAAATTTCAATCATTCTCTGCACGCAGACTATACATTTTAAAGTATGTTCAAAAAAAAAAAAAAAAAAAAACACAATTAACAATCCAATAACTACTTCATTGGCCACACATAGGAAAAGAAGCTATTGTTATCTCTAACGAGATACTGTAGCCTTTTAATAGTGACAGAATATTTGTTAGCAAACATTTGTATATTCACACATTCAGCTGAGCAGCATTATTTTTTGTTTTGGGTGGAGTTTCTCACCACATGCCATATTTAATCTAATATTCACTCTCTCAGGGACACATCTGGCTCCTCAGCTGCTAATTGCTGCACCGCGTGCGTCTGTCATTTGTTTCCTGACATGTATCATGTAGAGCCCAACCGATTCACTATCAGCCAATTTCAAACAATATGGTTTTAAAGAACACATAAAGGACACAGATGGAGGGATTTATATCACGTTTTCAGTGTTGCATATCTGTTGCATATCTTTATTACAAATACTTCATAACCTAGTTTGAGGAATCATTGTGAAAAATGTGTGTGTATCGGCCAATATTGGATATTGGAACGTTTTTCATCCCTGATTGGTATTGGTATCGGCCACATACTAGTCGCGCTCTATTATCGTGGTGGATTTTCAGAATTGTTTCACTAAAAACAGTAGCCTGCTGCTACAGAAACTCTTTTCTGAGGGGGAACTAAAGCAGTAACAGATCCTCGCTACAGATTCAGGAAAATTCATCATAACAAGGGACCATATTTGAATACATGTAGTCATTGTTAATTAGACTGACAATCAGCAGCGCACGAGCCTCCATGACGACCCAACAGGCCCCCTTAAATTAAACATCCTGCATCTGCCCCTTCAAATCTACACCAAAATTTTATGCGTTTCATTTTGGTCCATTTCCCATCCTCTCAACAAGTTTCATTGAAATCCATCCAATAGTTTTTGCATAATCATGCCAACAAACCAAGCAACCAACTGATGGCGGTGAAAACCTAACTGGTGGAATCGATTAAAAGCTAATTTAACGTAACCGAATACACAGACAGAAATGGATTGTTTGAAAAAAGACAATGGGTAGTAGTAAGCGGCCTCACATCTAATTTGCAGTGACACAGTACAAGTCTGAATGATGCATTAATTGCAGGCGCACCTTGGGCCTGTAGAAGATGGCCGGCACAGACAACATGGAGACGATGATGAGGATGTCAGCACTGCAGCCCATGTCACAGGACACAATCAGCATCTTGGAGAGCGCCGGGTCGAGGGGAAACTCCACCATCAGCCGTCCCGTCGGCGTCAGAGCACCTGAAGGCACACAAGGAAACACAGTTACAAGGTCATGTGTGAAGAAACTGAAAGAGCGCAGAGGGGATGAGTGATGCGCTGCTTTTCCATCAAAAGCTGGCATGACGGAGAAGCCACCATCATGTGACACTTATTCGTTTATCACCGTGAGAGAGGAGGATGGACTGCTGACAGTTAAGAATACTCGCAGATCAAAAACTTTGCTAGTTCTGATTTCAATGATTAGAGGACAGAGATTAAGAAGCTTATGATGAGCAAAAGCAGAGAACCAGAGGAGCCAGTTTGGGGCAGGTAAGCCTTAATCAGAGATAATCTGCTGTTAACACACCGTACAGGGAATCATCAAAAGTCCCCCCTTATCCCCAAATCCCTAAATCCCCAGGAATCTGGCTAGGGATGAGACAGAAATGAGACCCGACCAGTCAAATCAAACACAGGATCAATTACTAGGCAATTACTGCACTGGCTAAGCTTCACAACTATCTCCTCCAAGCCTTTTTGCAACTGCAGCATCCTTTAAACAGCTCGTCTCCTGCCTGTGTTTGTGCTGTCAGCATTGCTGGGTAGCCGCTCGAAGCAGCCTGAGGGGGAAACGCAGCCCTCAAATACCCACAATTCTCCATCACAGCTTCATCTTCATCTCAAAAAGGGGACAATTTATGTTGTCTGGCCCTGCCGTTTATGACTGCTGGAGAACTTATGAGGTCAGCATCAGAGGCAGGAAAAACAGACCAGATTCATGCCTTAATCTTTTACAGTTTATTAAAATTTTTAAATTCAACCTACAATGATTGGTTGAATAACAAATTATCCAGTTTTGATAATAACATATATGGCAATATTTGGGGGTATGTAGCTGTACTACAGAATAAAAAAAAACAATGAATAGCACAAAAATGCTAATTGTATTCTCACTTTAAATGTACTCTTAATAATTTTGCCGCACACATTAATCATTTTGTATTCAACAAGAATGTTGTATAGAAATACAACCAGTTCAGAGCAGTTCCAGGTGGATTTTTAATCAAATGTAGGGCACTTATAATGAATGTGTCACAATCCATCAATTTAACAATCTCATTATGCTGCTTGGTAAGGTGACCAGAGTACAGTTAAAATATTATTGTTTTGTTAGATAAAGAAGAAGTCATAATTAGCTGTCGAAAAAATTACATTACATTACAATAGTCCCATTATTAAATGTCCATCTCTGTCAGGAAAATGTGAGTTTCTTATTAACATTATATTAAGGTGCCTTTGCTGATACGCACCTGTGTTGTCCAGAGCTCCCAAGATCCAAAGTTGGTACATGGAGTTGAGCATGTTGTCCTCAGGTGGTGGGTCCATGAAGTGGAACAGGAGCAAATCCTGGACGCCCAGAGACTTCAACAGCAGGACTACGTTGGCCAGGTTGGTCCTCTGGATCTCTGGTATGGTGGTCGTCAGCATCTCATTTTTATAGGCGCTCTGAGTGTACAGCCTGAGACAGAGACGGACAGTGTGAGTGTGAACGCTACGCCACCAGGTATGGCTTTATACCGATACTAAACTCTGAAACACACTAGGCCCAGTTGGTTAGGTGAATGATGTGAATTATTTTGTTGTCCAACAAATACGTGCAGGCACGCACACGCGACATGTAACATGCACTAAACTTTCCGATCTAGAACAGCTGCAGAGGGAAGTTCAGAACAGTTTATTCATGGAAACATCCAGAGTCCACAATTACATCCACAATTACAGCTGACTGATGTAGGAGCTTATAATTACAGAATGATTTGGATGTACAGTGGGGCAAAAAAGTATTTCGTCAGCCACTGATTGTGCAAGTTCTCCTACTTAGAAAGACGAGAAAGGTCTGTAATTTTCATCATAGGTACACTTCAACTATGAGAGACAAAATGAGAAAAAAAAATCCAGGAAATCACATTGTGGGATTTTTAAAGAATTTATTTGTAAATTATGGTGGAAAATAAGTATTTGGTCACCCACAAACAAGCAAGATTTCTGGCTCTCACAGACCTGTAACCTCTTTAAGAAGCTCTTCTGTCCTCCACTTGTTACCTGTATTAATGGCACCTGTTTGAACTCAACTTATCTGTATAAAAGACACCTGTCCACAGCCTCAAACAGTCAAGACTTCAAACTCAACCATGGCCAGGACCAAAGAGCTGTCGAAGGACACCAGGAAGAAAATTGTAGACCTGCACCAGGCTGGGAAGAGTGAATCTACAATAGGCAAGCAGGTTGGTGTGAATAAATCAACTGTGGGAGCAGTTGTAAGAAAATGGAAGACATACAAGACCATTGATAATCTCCCTCGATCTGGGGCTCCACGCAAGATCTCATCCCGTGGGGTCAAAATGATCATGAGAATGGTGAGCAAAAATCCCAGAACTACACGGAGGGACCTGATGAATGACCTGCAGAGAGCTGGGACCAAAGTAACAAAGGCTACCATCAGTAACACACTACGCCGACAGGGACTCAAATCCTGCAGTGCCAGGCGTGTCCCCCTGCTTAAGCCAGTACATGTCCAGGCCCGTCTGAAGTTTGCCAGAGAGCATATGGATGATCCAGAAGAGGATTGGGAGAATATCATGTGGTCAGATGAAACCAAAATAGAACTTTTTGGTAAAAACTCAACTCGTCGTGTTTGGAGGAAGAAGAATGCTGAGTTGCATCCCAAGAACACCATACCTACTGTGAAGCATGGGGGTGGAAACATCATGCTTTGGGGCTGTTTTTCTGCAAAGGGGACAGGACGACTGATCCGTGTTAAGGGAAGAATGAACGGGGCCATGTATCGTGAAATTTTAAGCCAAAACCTCCTTCCATCAGTGAAAGCATTGAAGATGCAACGTGGCTGGGTCTTCCAGCATGACAATGATCCCAAACACACCGCTCGGGCAACGAAGGAGTGGCTCCGTAAAAAGCATTTCAAGGTCCTGGAGTGGCCTAGCCAGTCTCCAGACCTCAACCCCATAGAAAATTTGTGGAGGGAGTTGAAAGTCCGTGTTGCCCAGCGACAGCCCCAAAACATCACTGCTCTAGAGGAGATCTGCATGGAGGAATGGGCCACAATACCAGCTACAGTGTGTGCAAACCTGGTGAAGACTTACAGGAAACGTTTGACCTCTGTCATTGCCAACAGAGGTTATGTTACAAAGTATTGAGTTGAACTTTTGTTATTGACCAAATACTTATTTTCCACCATAATTTATGAATAAATTCTTTAAAAATCCCACAATGTGATTGCCTGGATTTTTTTTTCTCATTTTGTCTCTCATAGTTGAAGTGTACCTATGATGAAAATTACAGAACTCTCTCATCTTTCTAAGTAGGAGAACTTGCACAATCAGTGGCTGACTAAATACTTTTTTGCCCCACTGTATGCGGTCGTTCTAAGCTCATGAGTGCCCACAGTCAGAGCTGAAAGGGTCTTTGAAGAAAGAATTCCTCATGTGAGCAAAGCACACCAGTGTGGCTGACTCACTCTGTTGTTTAACACATAGACACGTTTAGCAGCTCAAATTCCTCACCTGGGCTCGCTGTAACGCCGCTTCAAAACTGGTTCTTCATAGATTTGTATGAGCTCATGTGTAAGAGCAGGCGGGCAGAATTAATCCAGAAATATGTGCGATTTCAGAAGCGTCTTAGCTCATTAGCAATGCAACACGTATGTTGTATGTGTGTGTGTGTGTCCCTCAATCACTGCTTAGATTGCAAAGCTTCTGCTTTCCTCCTCTGGCAGTTAAAGTAATTACACAAACACTGTGCTCATGCATATGACACCACAGGCTGTGACATCCTTTCAGATGCTGTTGCCTGTCGCCCACGGCTGTGGCCTCCTTCATCACTACATACACTTCTGTTCTTTCCTGCTCTGGAAAACCAATTTTTGCCAAAATATATCATGGCCAGTGAGCCCCAGTCATCAGACTCTGGCATGCTGCAAAATGCAGAAATATACAGTATCTGCGCATGATCGCATCAGAATTGTGTGAACTCCTTTTGGCAATATTCAAATGAAAAAAAAAAAGTCAGGCACATCAGGTTTAAGTAGATGTGGCAAAATAGGGAGAGGTCAAGCGTAACTTCTCACAGGCTCTTTGTAGCACATTTCCCCTGCTGTAAACAGAGGTAAAATGCATGAAATCCTCTCCAGATTAGAGTTCAGCCCTATTCTCCTGTTGCCGGCCTTTGGCTAAAAGAACGGTCACACATCCAGAGCCCCGAGCAAACTGCTGGAGGACAGCACTAATCTCAAATAACTGAAGGCAAAACACACTTTAACAAGTCCTGATAAAGTGATGTAACATTCTCGGGGAAGCTGGAATGGTAAAACATTTCTGGGGGGTTTATTTAAGAATTCAACTGGCAAGCAGTGGGTTTTAAAAGAGACTGTTTGGAAGAGAAAAAAGCTGATAGCTGATTACTTAACAGATATCACCTACTTACTCCCTCAAAATATAAAAAACGCTGTCAAAAATTAAGAATCTTTTACTACACTGGAAACTGGAAAATTGCTGTATTAATTTAAAATAAAAAGTACTCCATCTTAAAGTAGATATTTAATAGAACTGTTAATGAGACATAATCTACAACTGGTTAAAATAACTTTTTAATTTTAGTAATTCCAGCTGAGTGGTGGAGGCTGCAGAGTGATCAGACATTAGTGAAATTTGGATTCTGTTCAATCACTAATTTTTCAAAAGTACTATGGGCACATGGGGTAAGTTAGCCTTGAAAGCTTGAGACTGAAACACACGTGTGTTAAACCTTGTGAGAGTGTATTCATAACCCAATCCATGACATTTTCCTGAACATAACCAAGTGCTTTTGTTGTGTGAATTGAATGAAGTGTTTGTGTTGCCTCAGCATAAACAAAGTGCAACCCGAACAATCAAAACAATTACATATATATAAAAAAAAAAAAAAAAGAGAGCGCCTATTTCTGGATAAAAACTTGTCAAAAAGCTGCCATGAAGCTGCCAGATAGAAAGACTTACAAAGCTTACTTCTGCATTCTGCATACCATCAGCATCAATTAATCTGCCTGTAGTTAACATCACTGAATGGGAACTGATAAAATTTTGTAGTCTTGCAGGAACCTGAAAATGTGATTGTTACCATCCAGTGACCAGATCAGGTTTAATACTGGTTGTAGTGTGCTCACAGATGCGTGTGTGTGCTGAGAGAAGGCTAGCACCATCACCTGTAACACTGCCCCGGTCCTGTACGTCCCGCTCTGCCAGAGCGCTGGTTAGCATTAGCCTGGCTAATGGGATACACCTGGAGAGCATCCATTCCGATGCGTGGATTGAAAACCTGTTGAGAAAGAAAAAAGGGAGTAAAATGGTGTCCAATTGGTTTAGACTTGTACTAAGAATAGCAATCCTTCAAAAACTGCAAAGGGTAAAACAAATATATAAAACGTTGCCATAGCGTACCTTAAGTTTGCAGTATCCTGAATCCACGACAAACATGATTCCATCCACAGTGAGTGATGTCTCAGCAATGTTTGTAGCAACAATACATTTTCTCACACCATCTGGAGCCTAGTACAAGAAAAATTACAATTTTTATTTCAGATGTGTTTCTTAAAAGTGTAAAGTGTAAATGCATACAATATCATGGGCTGTTGTATGTATAAACCTTCTGGAATATCTTGGCCTGGAGGTCAGAAGGCAACTGGGAATAGATCGGCAGCACAGCTAGTGGAGGAGCATTTTCCAAGTCCTCCAACCGCTCCACGATCTGATCTGACGTCACCTGTAAAGACAAAAATAAGCTTTACTGCAACTGAAAGCACAAATAGGAAAGAAACAGTGACAAAACAAGGCTGGAAGGGCAAAAAATGGCTGTCATGTCATTTTGAGAGCAGAAACTAATGAGAGACACAAGTCATGACTGAAAACAGGGATGTGTCACCCAGAAGGGCCAGCAGTTGAAAATAAAATGTATTTGTTTTTTGTTTTTTTATTTTTCTGTTTCAAAGACCTTTCATTACATTTATTTGAATGGCATCTTTTGTACATGTAATATAGATCACAGTCCTTAATGCAAAATGAAATATTCCACCAACATGTTAGTGATACCAGCAGCCATGTCTCTCACCTCAATATCCTCCTGTCCTGGCATGAAGATGAGGATGTCTCCCACCAACCCACTGAGGTGGATCTGCAGGGCCTGCTTCACCGCGGCCTCCACATAGTCCTCCTGAGGAGTCTGTAGGGCACGAAAAAATTTAAAAAAGAACAGTAACTCACCCAACAACGTACAACAAAACCACTTAAATGACCTTAAGGAACAAAAACTTAAACCTGGCACGTGAAACTTCTTCTATACACAATAAAGTAACCCTTAAGTCTGAGCTGTTGTCAGTACATCACAGTCTTTAAACTACCATTGATGACAACATTTCTAGTTCTGTAAACAATCAATGGATAGAGCCTATTGAACCACAAGCATGTTACCATTTTGCCACAAGAGGGAGACAGAATTTCCAAGCTTCGGTTTAAAGTCTTAACGTGACACCTCAGTAAAGAAAGATTTATGCCTTAACAGGTTCCAAACATTTTGTTTGCACTACATTTTTGTTTACAGGTTATTTGAAAATTGACTTTAAAGCTGTATATTAAGGAGAATATATGACTATGTATGTGTGATGCATAATTTTCATTTGCCTAAGTCACATCTGTTATTTCTTAATTTCAAAGAATTTTTCAAATTAAAGATTTTATTACATTCTGAGATTATGATGACAATTTAATGTGTTTAAGATGCTGTGTGTGTGTATGTGTGTGTGTGTTTGGTAAGTGCCTTAAACTAAAAGTGGAATGGAAGAGAGACATACCTTGCTAAACAATATGTCTACTGGAAAAGTTCTTCCTGGAATGTGAAATATGGGTACGTTGCCAAAAAATGCAGCAAACTTGTCCGAGTCCATGGTTGCTGATGTAACGATTAGTTTCAAGTCTGTGCGTCGAGACACGACCTGAAGGAAAAAAAACAGTAGACAGGGGAGAGACAATTTAAGGAAAGAAAAACTTTACATATTAATTTACACACTCAGCGGATGCAGTTATCTGCATGTTTTGAAGCCAACAAAACAAACTGAATTTTTACTGAGTGATAATTTGTTTTGCACAGACCTCGCGTAACAGGCCAAACAGCACATCAGTATTTAGGGAGCGTTCGTGAGCCTCATCCATAATGACAGCACTGTAGTGGTCCAGGTCTGACTCCCTCAGGGACTCCCTGAGCAGGATGCCATCTGTCATGTACTTTATTACTGTATTTTCTGAAGTGCAGTCCTCAAAACGGATCGCGTAGCCCACCTGCAGGCAACAATGTCGGAAAAATTAACTCAAAATGATATGTACTTTACAGAAAATATCACTTTATGACACGTGAGGGGTTTACAAAAAACAAAAATTAGTCCTTATTGAAATCAAATTTACTACCCAGTCTCTGTAATAAAGCATTTTATGACAACCAGGCAGCTTCAGTGCTCCCTCTTTGTCCTCTGTTCAGCCCTTACCAAAACATTATATTTTCCCTCTTCTCCACTAGATGGAGGTGTTACACAACGTTTGACTTACATTCTATTGTTTGTATGTGTTTAATGCTGTTTCTCAGTGCAATGAAAATTTCAGACATTTTAATTCACTTTTAAATCAAATTAAGTTTACTTTTACTGTCAATAAAATCATGTCTGATCAAGGAACACAACGGAAATTAGACAATAAAATATTCTCAAAGACAGGCAACACACCAAATTCGTCAGAGTTTAAAGAAGCAAACTAGACAAGGCAAATTTCTCGACTGTTTGCTCGAGCATCAGGCAGCTGTCTCACCTCCTCACCGAGGTTGGTGCCAATCTCTTCGCTGACTCTCTTGGCCACACTCATGGCTGCCACTCTTCTGGGCTGCGTACAACCCACCATGCCGTAGCTGGTGTAACCATCCTCGTGCAGGTACTGTGTCAGCTGTGTGGTCTTCCCACTGCCTGTCTCACCCACAACAATCACTATGCTGTTGTCCCTGCAGATGGCAGGAAACGCAATGAAGTTAGAACTCAGTCAGAGTAACAGTTTTACGTGATATAAAACACTTTTAGGTGAATTCTGGTGATAGATTTGGATTAAAGAACTGTGGATATGACTACCTTATTATGTTAAGAAGCTGCTGTCTGACAGCAAAAATAGGGAGGTACTGTCTCTGTTCCAGAAGACTCTTCTTCTTTGCAAACTCACTGCTGGCCTCACTTTTTTCTTTCATGTGGTCTGCAAATTTCTGCTCTGCTCTGTGAGAGAGAAAAAGCCCCAAATGAATGCCCTGTCAGACATTACAGTTATATGAGTTCACCCTGTGAATTAAGAAAAACGTCATCCGGATTTTTAAAAAAAAAAAAAAAAAAGTGTGGTCACCTGTAGTCTACTTTGCCATCCTCTCCAACTGGTTGGCCCCCGTCTTCTTCCTCCTTCTTCTTGATCCCCATGATATCCCCCAACTTGGTGCCAGCCAACTCCCAGTGTTTGTGCTGTGCCTGTAAATATCATTATTACAGTTACATCATATGATGTTGATGTTCAGTCAGTCATATCAATAATTAACTTTGAGGAAGTCAGATAGCACTGGCCTTATCAACAAGGTGGGTGCACAACCTCCACCCAACAAAACCCATCACCTTTTCTCAGCAGTATGAAGATCGTACCTGCTTTGTGTTTCGCCACATTTCTCCATATCGATAAAAAAGGAGTGAATCAATCAAAAACTGTTTGTCTATAATACTGCAAGCCCAAGTGACGACTTCAAAGTGCTTCTTTTGTGTCATTAACCAAAACATTCAAAAGCAGCAAATCCTCACATTTAAGAAGCTGCAAATAGCAAATCTTGACATGTATAAATCAACTATTAAGATACTTGGCAGCTTGGCAAATGACTGTTGAATTAAGCAGCTCAAGTTCATCCTACAGTACCAACCTTCTTACGCTCTTTCTGCTCACGGTGTTTACGGACAAGTTGGCTGCCTTTACGAGATATGATTGCCATGTCAGAAGTAGCATCTTTTACAGGGATGACAGGCTCAGGCTGCAGCAGGAAAACACATAAACAAAGATTTAAATAAAAACAAAAATAAAACCGTTTGATTATTGTAAGAAAATCTAACCTTGTGACTACAGCTTGTACCAAGGTTTATGTTCAGATTTTGCGTACCTGCTTGGTGAAGACTATTCTTCCATCCAGAAAGGGGGGAACCAGGTTGTGAACCAGCAGGTGAACCTTTGCAGCATTGTCCTCTTCAAAATCTTCATCCACCTCCAACCTCTGCACCACGCCACTGGTCAACATGCGGTTGGTCTCCCACCGCTCATTATCCTGTAACAAAAACAATGATTTGAGATAGTATTCTGGCACAGACAGATGTGCAACTACGATAAATGCACAAAATAAGTACACACATTCACACACATATGCCCATACTGATAAGGCTACTACCTCATTGATCTGTCGCTTCTGAGCAGATATTCTTTTTTGAGTCTGCTTCTGAAGGATCTGCTCTCTCTTCTTTACATATTCTTCGGAGGTGGAAGTGAAAGGGTTGTGGAACTCATCATAACCTTCATCCATCATGTACCAATCTCTGTCAGCTTGCTGCAAAACCAATGCACAATTAGAGATGTCAAAAACAAAACAAAACAAATAGATAACAGTGTCCTTAAGACATGATTGAAGAGCACAACTCACCCTTTGATCCTCCTGCCACTGGTCTTTCTCCTCCTCATTATCAAACATAATTCCTCCCTCACCATTTTCTTTCCTACCTGAAGGCAGAGGAGGCAGAAGAAAAGTTAGAATACTAAATGCAATTAAAGTTGCATTTACTGCCTAGTAAGCTTTTACACGAGCAAAAAAAATTGTCTTGGCATATGAGTGCAATGGTACAGAAAGTTATATATCCGTAACAGGAAAAGGAAGATGTTAAAGACAAAAAAAAGATTAAATGTACAATATTGATATCTTGCTTGTTTTTACAACAAGAAAATGAATGCAATGTGCAACTTCAACAGCCCAGTATTTATTTTTAACACAGTATTTAACTCTTGTATATTTTGTAATTTTTCATCAGCACAAAATTGCTTGTTTCAAGAATTTTACCTTTTCCTAGTGATAAACGAGGTGTAGAACCCAAATGCTTTCTGTCATGGGCCCACTCGTTGTACTTGTATGATGGGGTTGGTAGAGGAGTGTCATCAGAGTAACGGCCTCTTACCGACCTAAACTCACAGCAGACATACGTTACATAAGCATCAAATATCACAGGCTTCTCAGCAGATTAACATTTTATTTTAAAAGTTGGCAAGCAGAACATATATAATAGGATCTATGCAAACTACTGACATGTCTCAGTGACAGTAATAATATTTTTCAGGTATCCCTGCAGTCACAATTATTCCAAGCTTTAAACCATCATAAATGTTTTGCTTATTACCATATCAGTTGAAGTATATCTTTAAAATTAAAAAAAGACTTTCAAGCCTGGGGGACTGAGAAAATGCAGTAAAATAAGGTTGTGTACCTGTCCCTCCTCTCACTCTCCCGGGTGGAGCGATGGCTTCGCTCTGAGCGGTCTGATTCTCTGTGAGACAAGGCAGGGGAGGGAGACTCCCACTGGGAATGCCGTGAACTGGAATAACCGCTATCATCCTCTTCCCAGTTGGAGCGCGAGGGTGTGAAGGAATCTATGCAAAACAAATAAATCTAGTCAGCCCATTAAGTAGAATTTTCCCATGAATAATCCATTGAAATACAAAACAAATGAATAAAACAAAACTACCTCTGGGGCGATGCTGTGGTGTCAGGGGTTCATCTCTCTTAATTCCCCGGCTGATACGATCAGACCAGCCGTCTCTCTGTGAGCGCTCACTTCTCTCACCGCGCTCCGACCGACTGCTGCTGCTACCACGGCTGTGGCTGCTCCCTCTCTCATCTGTGGGAGGAGAGAAAGTAACTCTTATTAACTGACTGGTATAATAGTGGCTTTCATTATTGACTGACCTATTGATTCTATTTTGAAAGTTACTTTAAAAACAGACCTGAAAATTAAAATAAGAAATTTAAATGTACAATTAATTTTTGAAAATATTTTAAAAGATAAAAAGAGATAAAACCAACTACATATCACATGTTGCCTCTTGATCTGACAACAGATTGCAATAAAAAATAACATGTTTAAAATTTACAGTAAAACGTGCAGAATATTCAAGCAGATCCTTGTGATTCAAAGGTATTACCAGCAGTAACCTTGTGACCTTTATATTTACCTGTTTCACTCCTTCGGTCTCTACCCCTGTCTCTGTTCCTTTCTCTGTCTTTTTCTCGATTTCTGTCCTCTTTGGAGGAGGCATACACTCCATGCTCACGTCTGTCTTTCTCCCTCTGCTGATCTCTGCGCCGGAACTCTTCACTGACCCCTCCCGGGTTTGAGGGTGTCTCTGAGCCAGTAACACGATACTTCCTGCTAACAAGACAAGTTAAATATATCATGTATCAGTTAAACTACATAAATTTGTAAACTACTACAGTTAATAATGCAATCAATGTGTAAAAGGGGAACAAAGAAAATGCAAGGAATACCTAAAGATTAAGAGAAAGGCTAAGTATCAAATTTCTGTATTTTTTGCAATTAATCACAGTAACAGTCCTGGTGTAATATAAAGATTAGTATAGACTAGTTTATAGACTGGTTTATGTATAGGCTAGTTTAATTAGGTTAAATCCTTCAATGAAAGGAAACCAGAAAAATGTGCTTTACAAATTCCCACACATAGAAAAAAAATCTGTTTAAAAAAATACAAAATTAAATAACAAATAATCAACCAAAATATATAACTATATGAAACTACAATGTTTTATGCAAATTAACTTTAGCAGTTTTTATTCTAAAATGTCTGTTTCAGAATGTCACGTTAATTCATAATGCAATTAATAATCTCAATTACTTTGTGGCTTTAGAAAATAAAATTAGATTTTTTTGGTATTTATTAATGTGTTTATTTTTATCTTTTCATTTAATACTGAGCACCAAAAATCTCCGTACACATGCGACTCTAATGTACATCTGATTATTCTATGTTAAACACTGACACTTACCTCTCCTTCTTAGCACCTTTTTCCGTATCGTAGTCTTCGTCATCGGACCCAGAGTCACTTTTACCTTCGTCCCAGTCCTTGTAGGAGGACACCTTTGACTTCTTGCTGTTCCTTTCATCACCATCAGCATCAGCCTGCTCTTGACTCTCACGTTCTTTCCTTTTCTCGGCTGCAAGCAGATCCAACCCCAGCAAGGAGGTGCGTGGGGTGGGTGCCCGAAAAACATGGGGCTCTGCAGCAGCACTCTTCTTCCTTACTATCAGCCCGCCGATTTGAGCCGTTGGATCACTCCCTTCAAGTCTGTGTATGGACACGTCATCATCCATTATCTGCAGGGAAATAATGAGATGTGCCAAAGGTGAAAATGTGTAAAGACAGTAAATTGTCTAATTGTTTCTGACTACCGGTTAGAACGTTTGAACTGTGGGGAATCACCAACCTAGGACAGTAGCTACCGAATATTTTTAAAATGAATAAGATCCATGAATCATTTCAACTACGGCAGTTCAGAAAATAATGATAAATCATCCCAGAATCAAAGGTGACCATA
The DNA here is from genome assembly GCA_001698575.1 of Mola mola. NCBI lineage: Eukaryota > Metazoa > Chordata > Actinopteri > Tetraodontiformes > Molidae > Mola > Mola mola. Next base: position 7,844,509 of record KV751315.1, read on the forward strand.
TCAGGCTAAGAAAATCAGCACCACTATTGAAAAGCTGGATTACTTTGTACTAAGAAATTGAATAAAAAATTCTGCCAGTCAACTACTGGTCTCTAATTAACATTGGTATATAAAGAAAAGTAGCAATACTTTACAGTGGGGAAGCAAGAAAATATCCGCAAATACATCCTAATAAAATCACTTAAGTGACTAAAAAAAAAAATTGTGTCCCTACCTGTACTTTGGAATTGAAGACTATAGAGATATAGAGGACAGACATTCATGTCACGTAACACTGCAAATTTACAATATGTAAAGCTTTGTTTTAATTTAACATAAAAGCAATTGCTTGTTGTGCTAGTGTTTTGTTTTGCTCAATTCAAATCAGTAAAACAACATCTAGTAATCTCAGGGAGTAGCTCAGAAAAAAAAACCAACAAGACACTGATCACTGATGTCAGGTATGAAGTTGCAACTTATGCAAATGACATCCACATAGATAACAGACTAGCCACATTTATCACCTCTATTCTTAGTATGGTACTGCAAGGACACGTAAGGGGCTCTCGATATCAGACTAATGCCCTGTTTAAAACAGTTTCGATTAAATTAAGTTAGAAAATGCCTATGGATAACGATTGCTAAAATAAATTTGTTGTACACGTTTGCTGAATTGCAGAAATGTGACATAAAGAGCCAAAGAAGTCATGAGCAGCAATGTAACTTGACATGTAAGCATGTTAGCTGAATTGCAAAATACTTAAAAGCTACAAGGTGAAATCTGTCCGAAAAGCTAGAAGTTAAACTTTAATACTATCAAAAAAAAGATAACAATGAAGAGCAGAATAAAAGGAGAATAATTTAGATTATTTCCTCTGCATTCACACTAATTAAATCATCTTGTACTATACGTAGCTAGCTACCTCGCTAACGTTAGCTGGCTCGGTCCACAGCGGGCCGCCGGCTCCTAAACAAAACCTCCGCGAAGTAAAATACAATGACACTTAAATTGAGTTTAAGGTTTTTACGTTAAGTGATGTTTAGGTTTCTAGTCCAAAAAAACTCGGACCCGTTGCTGGAAGGTTGTCAAGTCGCGGATTTCGTAAACACAACGCGTATGTTTACAGACAAGAGAGCAGCCATTGATCTCCCATAATCCTCGGGGCGCTACGCAGAACATTTACAACTTTATTTAAAAACGCTGGGTTGACATTGATTGTATGTGGAGCAGAGGTACACGGCTGTAAATACTGTAGATACAGCAGGCAAAGGTTTAAATCTGTAGTGCTTTAAACTATTTAAACAGTAATTTTAAAAAGAAGAAAATGGTGAATGGCCAATTAACCTTTATTATGTTTTGAAAACTGTGAATTCAGCAACAGCAAATCTCAAAGTTAGATGTCTATAACTTCAACAGACATGTTAACACATGTATTATTTCCCCAATAAAATCTAAAATAAACGTGATTCTTGAAGGGTAACAGCGGAACTTCCATGTTTTTGTGTGGAGAATCTCAAATATATCTGAAAGACTTACACACCAGGATTCAACTTTGTAGCCTGTACTATGAAAACTTTTTGAGGGCAATTTCTATTCAAATGTGCATCTCTTCTTTAAAATTTGGATGAAATTACAAATATTTTACAACAGTAAAACTAGATATATTGTATTGTGTGTTTTACACATATCTTTTTTTGCCAATATTCTCTTGAATTCAGGCCTAGAGCATGTCAAACCTGTCTGAGTTTTACTACAGAGGGTGAAAATCTGGCTTTGTGAGTATGTTAAGTACTTTTCTGGTACATTACCAAATTATCTGCATATATGGTCTTGTTGTAAGCACAAAAACAAACATTCTCATTATCTGAACATGTTTACACTAAGGTAGGCTCTTTTGGGGACAACAACTTAATGCTAACTAGAAAAATTGCATTTACTGGCAAAGATGTGTGTGGATGCTGATTGCTGAAATAAAACTGCTGAAATACCGAAAGTATTTGTTGAATTTCAGAAATGTAAAATGGAGAGCCAGAGAAGTTATGAGCTACAATTTAAGTTGACATTGTTACATAAAAGACAAACTATCGTTAAAGAAATTAACAGATCACTGCAGCGCCAGAGAAGACAAAATCGGGGGAGGGGTAAGGAGATATATATATAAAATAAAAATACCAGAAAAGGCTGAATATCAATTAATGGAAATATTACAATACCTCACATATTAGCATATTATGTATGCATTATTGCAACGCACAGTTGACAACCGTTGCAAATTTCCTAGTCTCGTGATCATGAGTAGTCGAATTTGATTGGTCAACACAACACAAATTCGCAGCGCCATTGGTCAGTTGTTGTGCCTGCGCGTTATGGTGACATAGCGCGTCTCCCATAGGTCATGTTCACATGTCTGCTGACGTACCAGGTTAAGGTCTTTTCGTTACCCAACATTGTTAGACTTCGGCGTGTTATTACTGTCGTTTACGGGAGCCTGTCTCTGCGGTGACAGCGCGTGCTTTTCGGACCGCCGTATTCAAAGTTGGAGGGAACTAATCCATACTTAGGCAGTTTAGCGTGACGCCTATATGCTCTCTGGCTAGCACGCTAACGTTAGCTAACCACTCCGTCGTTCTCAGCTAGCTGCGTTATTTGCACTAACGTTACCAAGACTAAAGTCAAAATGAACGAGAGCATAGACAAAGATGCTACAGACACCAACATTGCTGAGGACAACTGTGAAAAAGTAGAAGATGGTGTAAAATATTACACGTTAGAAGACATAAGAGTACATAATATGAGCAATGACACATGGCTCATCATCCATGATAAGGTTTATGACATCACAAGTTTCCTTGAAGAGGTAAGAAATAATCAATATTTCTTGGTGGCAACTATTAAAGCATTAATGCAATCACGGATTACGTATTTTGATTCAAGTCTGTGGTTATAGAAAGGTTATTTCCTGGAACTGCAAAAAGGTTGTTAGCCTTTTTGAGTAGATGTGTTGGGTGTCCTGACTGTTTTCACCCCGGCAGTTGAACTATTCAGAAGCTCGCTATATCCTCTAGTCGATCTAAAGTGAACTTTTTGTGTTGTCTATGGGTTAAACGAGTTTTATTTTGCGCAAACTGGCATAGCCGGATTAAAGTATGTCAGTGTTATCTGATATAAACACAAACTTCTCGTTGCTCACCATTTACACTGCGCTACTATTGCTTAGAAGTAAAGATTCATGGATGTCTGGAGAACATAAACGTTGTCAGTCCAACATCTGCAACTCCCTGCAGGAACATGAATTGGGATCATTCTGAAAATTACATAGTGTGACATAATCTAGCCACAGATAGTTATGTAGTTGTAAGATAACCTGAGGCAAGAGTATAAAAATTGCAGTGAATAGAAATGCCTTAACATTGTCTTGGTGTAGTGGGATTAATATTGTAGATACTTTAACCATATGTATTAGTATAGTGTTACTTTAAGTATCATTTAAAAGCCAATTATGATCTTAAATGTGTTAATATAATATCACAATCAGCAACGTAACAGTTAATGTAAGATTTAGATTATAGTGGAGGAAAAACGGCACAATACTTCACATAAAAATATACTAGTTTGAACGTTTAAAGTGTCATTAAATTAATTAGATTAGTAGTTAGATACCTCTAATTTGCATATACTAGTGCATCTCAGAAAATGTGAAATTTTTCTTCCGTTGTTTACAGGTAAACTAAAATGTTTTAAGCGTTTTCAAATTTTCGATTTGTCCTACAGCTCAAAAATGTCACTGCAGCTGTTTAAGTCATAACCAGAAAGGCTATTGTGTATGAATTTAGAATGAATGAAAGTGTGGATTAAATTATTATAAATTCTATTTTCCTAAAAAATTAATAGCATTCTGCTTTTTTTGAGATGTAAAAAATGTCTTTTTAGTTACTTTCCACCAACCAAGTTTTTAAGTTTAAAACTCAATCAGTCATATGAATTAGCACTGCGATATTCTTGGTGTGGGCAAAATCAACCTTCCTAGTACACTGTTAATGCATTCTGTGCATTCAGCATCCAGGGGGTGAGGAGGTTTTGCTGGAGCAGGCAGGTGCAGACGCCACAGAGAGCTTTGAGGACGTAGGTCATTCCACCGATGCAAGGGAGATGCTCCAGCATTACTTAATTGGGGAGCTTCACATGGTAAGCATGGTTGCCTTTATCTATCCTCATAAAGCTGAGTTATTTAACTTTAACACAAGATCTCTTTGACAAAAAACACAGCCATTTATTGGAGTCACATGATGATACAATAATTTACTTTATGCATGTCTAATTTCAAAACTGGTGTATAACATTGTTATACACAAAAATTGTGTCAGGTGAGCATTCATTTTTTTTTCAGTGAGAAAGCGGCAAACTATGACAATTGTTTTTTGGCTGTTTTTATTCAGTCTCAGCTTACACGTTTTGTTATTCCCTGATAACTAAAATTAAAGGGGAGCAGATTCATTTATTTATTAATCCCTTTCCAATAATTTTGCCTTGTCTCCTAATATTACACATAGGAATTAATGTTACTATGATTATTATTCTTTAGTTTTTGGGTGTTTTTATCAGTTCAGATTTTTCTTAAATGTCACTTTGCTGAGGAAAATAGATGATAGTAATATGATAAACAACAAAATGTGTAGTTGGTGTGTGTAAATGCTACAAAATACAACATTTTACATACTGATACCGAATTCCTCTTATTTAGATTATGTCATTGATTCTAAACATTATCTTAGTATTTCATTTGATTACATCGTAGTTTTGTTCAGCACAGGAGAACCAAAGATGTAGACTTCATTATTTTTCTTGGCTCGTTCATGTAACAATTGTCTAATTTGTCATCCTAAGAATGAAGACAATAATACAGTAATATATATGTGTGTGTTTTTACTTTTTCTTCTTTGTAGGATGACAGAAACAACGAGGCAGCAAAGGTAAGCTGACAGAAAAGTCACTGAAACAAAATTAACAAAAGTGCAACAATGTTTGTCTGTTGATAAATTGTGCAATCTATAAATGTATGTCCTCTCTTTTCTGCTCTAGGAGGTCCATGAAACAAATTCAAAAGAGTGCAGGTCAGATGAGCATCATGACTACGCTGTATCATGTTCCTTGTTTATTGTTTATTACTGCAAATCAACATCGATCACTGTAGTGTGTTGTTTGACTGAAATGAACACAGATAAATTCAATTATTAGAAAAGAAATGAGCTATAACCATGTTCTTTTTTTTTTCATTTGTTTTGTCTGTAATAACCGCTCTAGTTTAAAAACTGTATTAATTCAAATTCTTTCCCTCCTCAGCTCCTGGACGACCTGGTTGATACCTGCTATTGCTGCCACTGTTGTTGGTATATTGTGCCGCATTTACATGTTGGAACACAAGTCCTCTTGAGTGCTGGCATCCTGTCTTCATCCCATCCTTTTCATCTGGAGGCCTTCAAATGTTTGACCAAATCCTCCTTACACTGAACACACACAACTGGAAGTGTGTGCATCCTCTGCAGCAGAAACAGGGGGGAACAGTTTGATAAAGTATGTTAGTCCTTGTCTGTCTACATAGGGTGTAAAAAACAGATAGGTGGGCAGAGACTTTATTAAATTGTCTGCCTTCAGTTTCTTTGTATTTCATTGTTACTATGCCTGTCATTCATTTAAATGTTTTCTTTAACTTTATATGCATTATCCCAGTTTGGTCTCTGTAACTATTTGCCTGCTGATAGGTTTTGTGAAGAGCCTGGTGCACTCATACACCATCATTACACAGACTAATGCTGGCATGCAAAAATGCAATAGAGGCAAAGTAATAGTTATCAGTGACCATTGTACCGTTTACACCAACTTGCTATGGCTTATTTTCGATGCAGTGAGAAATGTTATTGGTGCCTAATGCTCAATCATGATAACAACTTTATTCCCTACATTCCCAAATACATATTTCTGGTATGAGTGTATGATCGGTCGCATTTATCAACTGACTTAAAATGCATATTAAGCTATAATTACATGAATGCACTGTCAAAGCCGTGCCTGTTCCCTTTTTTGAAATAAGTGATTAATTATATTACATCTGATTATTTATGAGAAATTTACTTGAATACTCCATCTATATATTAATATAAATGTACGTAGTCCAGTAATTGCCCAGTGATGTTTTATTACCCAGATAAAATAGCTAAAAGACTATTGACTTAATTTGTTTGTTTGCTTTTCATTGTTTCTTACTATGCCAATATTTAACTGATGTTTTTCGACATTGTAATGCTCTTAATTCTTTAAGTTGTTTGAATGGTCCGGGAAACTATCACTGGAGGCCTTTACATGCAGTCACTGAAGTCAGCCAGTAGGTTCTAAGAGCCTTAGAGGGAACATTTTAAGGCTGCAGTAATCATAATCTACTTTCATTACTTTTTGAATTCCTCAGATTGGCACTGGTTAGGTGTAGGTAAGCTTTGGATAGCATTTCTAAAATCACGCCTTTTATCAAACATACAACATTTATTTTACTATTGTATTAAACAATTTGCAACTACAAAAACCATGGCAATTTGATGTTCTTATCCCAACTGACAATTAACAAAAGTTCTGGATACTTTTGCAGATATTGTTACATGTGGCCTCATTAGTTACCTGTTAATTGGTTGATTTTTAAAGTCAAATGCCATTTCTTTGCAACTGGTATTTCCTGTCATCAAAAATCTCTTGAATAAAATTAATCTTTAACAAAGTGCAAGTCATAATTGTTTGATGTATGTAACATGTAACATCTTGATAGGTTTGTTAGTTGGCTATTCCCTGTGTTTTTAGACATAGTAAAACTATTCTAACAAGGTCAATTTTCTTATAAAATGTTGATGTGTTATGAACAAGGAATAAGCCCAAGCAAAGGGTAGCTGGAGCAACAACTGAAGCTTTAAATTCAACTCGTAGCTAAAGAAGACAGCTCTATAAAAAACACCTGCTTTCATATTCACCTTGTGGTCATTAGAGGGGCGACTACAGTGGATGAATCTGCCTCACTATTTAGCCGGGTTTCTCTGGATGCATTTAGTCTATTTAAACATTGTCTCAGCCTGTTACAACAAACATGACTAACTGGTAGAACTGAGAAATATCCACCAAATATGTAATTCTACCTTTCAGAAGAAAGGAAGACAGTTATTGAAAATTTACCAGCTGGGTTTAATTTTACTCTGGGGTCTGCTCTTTTCTTTAGTAGCTGAGACAGGTGGGGTTTTTTTTCATTTTTTCCTTGGCAAAGGTATTTAAGAATAGCATAATATGTATATCAATTTAAAATAAATAGATAATTATAGTTATTATCAATCAATCACTGTCATTGTTAAAGTAAAACATTGTTTGTAGACTGACGATGATGTTGTGGTTATTCGCTTAACTGATTTCATTTCAATGACCATTTTAAAGTGAGATATACCAGCACGTAGTGAAAAACACCTAATGCTCATCTCAGCTACTGTTCCTGTAGAGAGGAGCAGGAAGCTGCTTGGAATTAAAGCTTCTCTATCTGCAGCCTCCACAAGAGCCTTCACAGCGCAGAGTGCTCGTGAGCAGCACACCACATAAAGTACAGGTAGAAGCTTGGTGTCCTCATGTTGCAAAGTGATCATTTTTGCTACCTTGTTCTTGGCTTTCCTAAATGCATAACAATACCACAGTTTAAGCAACCAGAAACATGAGGAAACTGTAGACAATAGAACAAGTCAACTAAAAAGTACTAGTGCATCTCAAAAAATTAGAATAGTGTGATATTTTTGACATTAATTTTGATAATTATGTCTTACAGCTAAAATACAAATCTCAAATTATTTGAATATTTAACTTTGTGATAACAACTATATGACAACAATCTTGAAATATTTCACTTTACACGTTATGAATATGATTTTTAAATCAAATTATTAAGAAAAAAAGTCACCTTTTCCTCAATATTCTAATTTTTTGAGATGCACTAGTATAAAATGACAGGCCCCCATGTACTGTTTATGATGCAATAATTCACTTAGACACAAGGTGGGAGTACAGCCTCAAGCTCATGAAATTTGGTCTTAACAGGAAGGAGCGAAAAAAATCCCAATATTACTGGTGTGCCCACTCTCATAAATTCATTACAGAAGGCAGCATTGTTTATCTCCATTGCTCATTAGTATGGAACAGCAGTGCACAGGGGTCAATACTGAAGATGCAATTACACTTGGTGATAGAGATGTTGTTCAAAATGAAAAATAACTTTGAACATTATTGCTGATAAATACTTTGAACAACGAGATAGTTTACATAATAACCAGAGACAATGTGCTGACAAGGTACACCCCCGGACTGTTTTTTCTACTGCAAAAGTAGAATTTCTGCATGGGTAACAGATTATATTTTAGATCATAAGCTTTCTGATTGTTGTGTCTTCTGCCAAAGTACAGTGTTTAGAAGCACGCTGTCTCAGTTTAGAGTCTTCCCGCTTTACAGCCATTGGCCATTTATGATAGCATTGCTGGTGTGAGAGTAGCTTTGACCATGCAGAGAGATGTGCTCATTTCAGACAGCATATTGTATCTGTGGGAGCACATGAAGCCCTTGCACTGACATCATTCCCCATCACTGAATTTACTGTCCTCGTCAAGGAGCCTCTGAGGCTGCTAATGCACACTCTGTTGTCCTGGGAGACCTGCTTGGCAAAATTCTCAAACGGCTGGAACAACGCTTTTGCATGCTGCAGCCACAAACATACTCTCTGATAAGTGGCATGAGTAAAGCTCCACCTTGCAAAATATGAGCCTATATATGATTTGTGTTATATGAGACAAGTCTGAAATCAAATCTGTGCCATTTTTCAGGGCTGCAAGGATCGCATAGATACACCATACATACAGCTAACAGAGAACCGGTGTCAAATTCTGCCTGCAAAGCATCCAAAGGGAATCGCAGATTTGACAACTGTCTAAAAGGTTCTCTAAAAGACTCTCACACAGTTTTATTTTTCCCCTGAGGGACCCATTAAAAGCTTAAATTCATGGAATTTTCTTCCATGCTGAGTCACGTTTCCGTGCCCGGGTCCTTTCATTCATTTATATGACTTAAAATACCACGAATGTGCAAACCTACAAAAATAAAGGGAAATATAATGTAGATTGGAAAGCTATAAAAAATTTCTGAACAACGTAGACTTGTTTTTAAATGGCTTCACATCTGATTATATTTTTTTCTAGTAGAGGATGAAGGTGTTTAGGATAATTTACTCTTGTAAAAATTAGACACACTCCACTACAAGTCCCTCAAGATCTTACTTGGTATTAAATATACCATCATCAGCAATATGCACTGAAAACAACAAAAGTAATAAAGCTAATTAGGCAGAAAACTGGTGTCTGTTTTTCATTCTTGTGGAATAATTCGACAGTCACATTTACTCCTGTAAATGTGTAAGATTGAGTTAACAGTAGATTATTCTACAGCGATATATCATATTCTATAAAATCTTCATCACTTTGTAGCACCTTTTGAGAATCACTAATGTATAAACGGTCAACTTTACATTAGCTCAGAAAATCTCCTGTTTTTAACTATCAGTGCATTTTCCAGCTATTAAAAGAGGGTTTTCAAATTTTATTACTAGGGACATTTCGGATTTATATAAACGTTTAATGACCTTTTAAAAGATGTTCTTATGTGATGCCACTCATACACACTGGCAGAGAATTTCTTTTATGAGTATGAATGTTGTCATTATGGATGCCATGGTTATTCTTTGTGCGCATTTTAAAGCAGAGTCCATAAAACTTCTTTGCACTGAGTATAATGACAATAAAGGTTTCTATTCTAATTTAGCCTAAATAAACGATTTTAGTTAGAAACCTTACAAATAACTGGCTCCCTATAACTTTGATCCCAAGTGTTTTCAAGATTAAATCTGCTTCACACCCCCAGTGTCAAGCAGTGAAGTCACTTCAGCTTTATGACTAAACGGTTGTTCCATTAGCTGATCACAACTGTAGCATTCACAGTATTTGTACTTTAATTATGTAATGTACTATAAATTATAGTACAACAGTAGATTGGGCATCAAATTCCACTTACATTCTTATTTTTATACAAAATATATACACACAACATATGAAACTAATTAAATTTCTAAAAAAGTAAACAATCCCCTGGATTGAATTTCTGCACATTAGGTACCGAATAAGCATTGTACCATGAAATGCAAGGAACTTTAAATTTCAATTCCCATCTCCATCACTACAAATTCAATGATAAACAAATCCACAACAGCAAACAGTAGTTTGTGAGGTGTGTGTAGCTCTGTGAACAACTTAGATTACTCTCCATTGTTCCCTGGACAGGCCCCTTCTGGTAGTAACGGGAGTTGTTTTTTTTAACTGATGATATATTTACATACTGAAACACCAAATATTGACACATTTGAAAAGGCATAATGCTTTATTAAATACATCATTCATAAGCAAATACATTGTCAAATGTTATTCTTTATAAAATTAGGAATTTACAAACATAATATGTATACATAAATTGTCATGATTATGTTGATCATTTTCTGACATAATTTTACAAACCTTTTTTTGCAGTTCTTTTCTTTTTTTTTCTTTAAAGGGAATGCACAAACTTCATTGCTAGAGACACCATTTTAAAATGTACCACTTTTCTTTTACCAAGATTAACTATGAGCATTCTGACAAAGATGACATAAGCACTGAGTCCCTGCTGTAACGGGAAGATCCTGAGAAAAGCATCATGGTCTCAAAAATATACAGCCAAACCTTTACAAGTTACCAAACTTATCTATTTGCCAGCAAAAATGTAATGACCTTCCTACAGTGTCTCTGCTTAATTACTTTTCTCCTTGCATATGCCGAAAAGGCGTGACTTAAAGGTTAACTTCCCCCAGCTGTTATCTGCTAAGGTCTTTGCGGCATCATTTAAATGAAGAAGAGGTGGATGCCCTCTGGCCTTCAAAGTGCTTGTTATCTGAGAGATTGTTACTTCACAGACTTATGAACGTATGAAAAGAAGTCAGAATATCAGTTTCTTGTGATAAACTAATTGACTGACCTAAAATGTCTTAAGAGAAATATATTTATCCAAGCAAGTCAAAGCATGAATGCGGAATAATTGTAGGCATCTCTGGGGCACCGACAAGGTTGATGGCTATCTATAAAACAAGTAAAAGGTGCTTTAAGAGGCCATCTCTGACAGTAAATCAAATCTGGTGTTACTAAAACAAAAAGCAAAAGGAAAATGGTTATAAGCCACGCCTGTGTTTCAGTCAACTGCACATTACTTTGTAAATTTGATATAAAAAAAATAAAAAATGAAACATATACATGTCAAATTATAACAATGAGATCTGTACAGTGGTTCTTCAAATATCTGCCATCACATCAACCTTTGCATTGTTAACCATGTGGCCCATTTTTCTAATCTTACCCTTTCACCTGATGTTGGGAAATGTCAATAACCTGGCTTTTGTGAACCAGCTGAACCAGACACCTGAAGACATCTCAGGACGGGCTGACCACTTACTTCACCTGGTGTGGACGTCCTACGCCAAGGTCAGAAGAGTGCAGGTGGAGGACACGCTGGAGGAGCGTTCGTGGACGCTGTTGTTATTATCCAGAATTCCTGACACACACTGCGTACTTGAGGCGCTGCACCACCCAAGAGCGTTGGCCAGGTCAGGGCAGAGGGTCATGGCCAGTCTCTGGAGGACCAGGTAGAATTTTCTGCGGAAGCTACGGTTCATCCAGAAGTAGAAGATGCAGTTGAGGAAACCATTGGAGGTTGGCAGCCATACCACTACAAACTCGATCCACTCTGGTACGCTGCTACCCGAGACCGCTGTGGGAGAGAGCACAAGGCTGAAATCCAGAATCCCCAGCACGACAACACAAGACAGCAGCTTTTGACTGAGAAAAGTGCACGACCTTTTGTTGACTTGACCAAATCGATACAATTATATTAAAACCATGGATGAATACATCGACTGATAAAACGGAAAACAAACAGCAGCCAACAACAGCCTTGTGTGATGTGAATCTTTCCTCCAAGAGAAATAATATTCAACTTCGACTTCACATTTACACTGTGGAAGTAACTGACAGATTTGGTAAAGTGGAGGCAAGTGCTCCGTGTTTGGACAGCAGCTCTCTTTGAAGTTTCAGTTAAGGCTGCCAGCTTCATTTCATCGGGATTTTCATCTATATCAGATGAATCAACGGGCCTTTTTGGAAAGGAGGTCTCAACTTCTAAAAATAATTTAGCTGTGGCTCCAATTTCCGTCAAGATTTTGCCAAGGCAGCACGTGGTTTGGGTGAATGAGAAACAGTCAAAAAGGTTTGAGTCACAAAAATCAGAACTGCATTAATAATGAGGACAGCTATAGTGCTCAGCAAAGTTTGCACTGAATTCGATGGCAAGTAAGTAATATTAGATATTCAAGTTTTGGAGCTCTCTTGCCACTTTTAAACACAGAAATATTTAAAGCACAGGCTGAACTGATTTTTTTTGTTACTTATTTTAAAAACATGTGACCGAAATCATCTTAAAGCTCAAAGATTGCATGTTATTTACTACTCTACTGCAGGAATACAAATTTTCAAACCTTAAACTCTCGTTTAATCAACCTGACTACCCCAAAAATTGTCTTAGAATTTCTGATTTTGCCATTTCTCTATAAATAAACAACACAGGCTGCGTTTTCTACAGCTTTCTCCAGGTTCCTTCGTTCTTTAGTGTGGTGTTGTGGCTCATAATTTACACTTACTGAAAACTGAACACATTATTTGTAACTAAGTTCAAGTAGTAAAACAATTGGCACTCATCCATCCGTCCATCAATGTGCACAGTGACCAAATTTATATTCTACTTGAGTAGGTTTAATTTTATCAACTTATAGTTTTACTTCACAACATTTGTGTCAAAACATTATTAATACTGGACATCTGGTTACTCCATAAAATCTAAGTGTAGCTGTCAGTCGCCAGAAGTGGTCAGAACTGGACTGTGCACACTCGCACAAACAAAGGACTGGTGTGTTTTTGTGCGTGCGCGCTCTCTCGTGAAGACGGGTCAAGGTGAATCCAGTCATGTCTTACTAAGCTCCTGAGACTGGATGTTTTGAAGAAAAAAAATGCAATCACACACCTACAGTCCATCTGTACACAGAAATAGATGTAACCTTTTTAAAGTTACAATGGCCTGTTTCAGAAGAGAGCAGGTTCCTCTGTGTCTCGTTCTTTTCCACACTTTTCCCAAACAAGGATGAACACTCACACTCTTATAGTGTGGAACAAGCAGTAATACTATGAGTTCTAAGTGGGGCCCAACGTTTTATAAAGCGATACATTTTTGTATTTGTTTTAAAACAAAATCTGTCTTTTTACTGATCCTTTTTGATATTCTAACACCAGATTCTTTAATAAGTAAGTGCTTTTAAAAGAGTTTCTTTTTACGACGGAGTTTTAGGGCCACATTGAGGAATTATCTTATCTTATGAAAATAAAGTAATAAATTTAAGGTTAAAAAAAAGTGGCAAGTTAACTACAAAAAAGACTTGTAATTTTGAGACAAAAATATTCGTAGCTCTAAGAAGGCCTAGCTTTATTTTGTGCAGAGACAAACAGGACAGGCTTCCTCTTTGGAATAAACACTTTCGCGCAAATTCGTTTCCAATCGTGGTACTGATGATAATGTGGTGTTTATGTAGTAAAGCTGAAGAAGTTTCCCATTTTTGAACCCTACGCTGAAGAACTTCACAAAGTTCTCCATCACATTTTTTACTCATATTTTCACATAGAATCATGATTTCTCGTAAAATTACATCATAATATTATTACTTTTTTCCTCTTAAGCTTACGACTTTATTCTCAAAGTCTTTGGATACTTTTTCACTAATACGCCGCTGTGTCTTTAGGACTTTGACTTGAGTATGTCCGTGAAGGTTCTCAGTCATCCAGGTCATCTTGATCTCGGAGTGTTTAGTAGGAAGCAACTGGACTTCTTATCTTGTTTGAAGACGTTTCGCCTCTCATCCGAAAGGCTTCTTCAGTTCTGAGGTTCAGTGCGGGAAACCCTGGTATTTAACCCCGAGTGGGTAGAGACAATCACCAATCACCAACAACGAGGACGTGTTTTGAAACCAACAGCCTCCTTTGTTGGTGAGACAATCACCAACAAGGAGGACGTGTTTAGAAAACAACAGCCTCGTCTGCGGTCGTCTGGCTCGGCATCGTGTGAGTCATTAAGGTCACAAGAGCCCGGGTGTGAATCACTCGAGAGTGTTTGCCCCTCACCCTTGGTTCCGTGTGACACCTTGGGTTCACATGGCCCCAGGTGTGTGTGGGGGTTAAACCGCCTGGGGAGGGCTCCCAAGGTGATTGTCTCACCAACAAAGGAGGCTGTTGGTTTCAAAACACGTCCTCTTTTTTGGTGATTGGTGATTGTTTCTACCCACTCGGGGTTAAATACCTGGGTTTCCCGCACTGGACCTCAGAACTGAAGAAGCCTTTTGGATGAGAGGCGAAACGTCTTCAAACAAGATAAGAAGTCCAGTTGCTTCCTACTAAACACTCCGAGATTTGACTTGAGTAGTTTTCTCAGGGGGGTGACTCAACTTTTACCAAAGTCGCTTTCCTGCACCGTACACATCCGTGACCCCAGCAGCACCACAGGTCTCTCACCGTTGTATATCATCGCTGCCATGCAGGGGGTCCAGCAGGTGAAGTAGGCGGCCATCACGGGCACGAGCACCCTGGACGCCACGTGGCGCCTGCCCACAAGCACGCAGCCGCGCCTGCGCAGTTTGAGCCGCTGCCTCTTGGCCGCGCACCACACTCTCAGGTTGGCGTACGTCATGACGATTGAGCAGGGAAAGAATATGACACATGTCAGGCTCAGGGAGTATCCCACGTTGGTAGAGTAGGACGGGTTGCACACCAGTGACGCGGTGGAGAAATGAACCTCGATGATGCCACCTGGGAACGATATTGGCGAGAGGAGGCAGGGAGGGAAGCACCAGGCGAAGGCGATTAGGAGCAGCGTCCTCCTCCTCGTCATCAGAGAGGAGTACTGCAGCGGGTAAAACACCGCCACATATCTCTCCAGGCTGATCATGGCCAGTGTGTACATGCAGGTGGAGTAGACAGAGGCGTTGCAGAAGGCCACGACGTGACAGAGCGCGTCTGGCCCTTCCGTGTGGTCCTTTAGCAGACTCACACACAGATTCAGGGGCATGACCAGCAGTCCAAAGGCAGAGTCTGCAGCAGCGAGAGAGAGCAGAAAGTACCGAGAGTTTCTCGACCAACCAGCCACGGAGGAAGTAATAACCAGGAGAACTGCAATGTTTCCCAAAGTGATCATCACTCCCAGAACGATGATCATGCTTACTTTGATGGAGCGGTGCGTCAGCGCCTGCGCTCCCTGAGGGTCGACGCCTGACAGGTTGTAGTCGCCGTGGGCTGACAGGTTCATTTTTCCTCACAGTGCCATGAATGCAACAAAAACATTGAAATATATAGATAAATAAATGGAAGCAAAAGTGTAAAGAGGATGTGTGGTTATGTTTGGGAGCAGCGAGGGCGGCTGCTTGTTGCTTTCTACATCAACAATCAGACACACCTGGCGCAATCAGCGTTGGGTGTCGCCATCTTTCAGCCTCCTGCTGTCGTCATCTCATGTCAATATATCATATCATATATCATTGTGTCATCATATCATCACTTCATCATATCATTAAAACATCATGTCAATATATCATATCATTAAATCATGTCAATATATCATATATATCATTGTGTCATATCATCACTTCATATCAAAACATGTCAATATATCATATCATCATGTCATCATATCATTAAATCATATATCATATCATCCATAAAGTTTACTGCTGGTTTAACAAGGCTTCTTATATTTCCAAACAGTCAACTCTTCAACTTCCCCATGCGGAAATGTAGCATATGACATATGTTTCAAATCACTATATGATGAATTTTTATGTGTTTGTATGTTATGACTGTATGTGTTGATATGTTTAATTCATACAAGCAAGTTTAATAAAACAACATAGTGACAAAATTATATATGTGTACATGCATATTTTCTTATTAATTGTAGACATGCTTGTCTAAAATATAGTGATGGACTTTAGAATCAATATAGTCCTACTAATATGGTCGTGTGGTGGTGCAGTGGTTAGTGATGTTGCCACAGAATAAGAAGCCCCTGGGTTTAAATCTCCTTGCTAGCTCCAAAAACCTCTTAAATTAAAGCTGAAAGTCTGCACTTCCATCACATCTTGATTATCTTGTTTTATTTCCAATTCACCGTGGCAAAATGATAAAATCTGTCACTGTCCAAATACTTCTGGATCTGACCATATAATACATTTGTCTATGGGTCATGCTGTATGGCTTCTTTACATAATTATTTGTAGTCATTTAATTGTATTTTATACAATTATTAAAGCATGACAAATCACCTGAAAACCTCATGTTTTTGACCTTGTTAACATGTCCAACACGCACGATGACTGAAATTAGCAGTCAACATCATGGCTGTGGATTTCTGCTTTCGTTCTGCAGTTGACTGATAACATTTCAAAAAATCCAATTCATTTGGACTTAAGTCTTTTACATAGAAGATTTAAGGAACCAATCATGACACATTGTGTTGGTGAGCTCAGTGTTGTAGAAACTAACCATTCTGATACATCAACCTGTAAGCAACCTGGTATGAGTAGTTCTTCTTCTTCCAGGGAATCTGTGTCTTGTTCAAACATGTAGGGCACATTTACTCCAATGTTCGCACTTGTCACCGTGCAGCATATAATAGTACTAGTTTAAAAATCAGAAGATGACGGGTAAGATCTGGCTCGCTCTGCCTACTGGTGAGCGGAGATTGTTCGGGACTAAATTAGCATATTCATAGATCCCCACAACCAAGATGATGCAAAGGTGTAAAATTTCATTCCATTTTAAGGCCGTGAAAGGATTTATTTTCATCTAAAAAATTCAAAACATGCAATTTTACCAAATTAAATGAGCTTTTAATGGTTAATCAATGGAGGGAGCAGGACTTCAATTTATCAAAGCTATGAGAATTCAGCGGGCCGGCTTAGTCAAAGGAATTGACCTCTAACTGCCTCAATGTGCTGAGGGGATCTGAGTAATGCAGTAAATTATTCGAAATAGATCTGAACCTCCCCCTTAAAGTAGTATTTAAGCACATAGTCACATTGTTTCACACTAGCTCTGTTAATGTGAAACAGAAATCCATTAGCTCATTATAGGCTACATACGTGCAGGGCTAAGCCACACTTCAGTAATAACATACAGAGGCTGACCTGTTCTCCATATGGCTTTATTAATTACACTTAGCAAGGCAGTTTCAGCCCCGCAGGGCTTTCTTCACATCCAAGGGCTGTTTCTCTAATGTGAATTGATAAAGCTTTGATGTGAGTGTAAATTGTGGTCTCTCCAGTACATAATATTGAGAACTGAGTTAATTGAATGTCTAATATGACAGAGAAGAGTGCAGTTAAAAAAGATCCTGTAAAAGAGCTATTTTCATCAATAGTTCTGGGTGGGAGCCAATAAAGAATGCCTCATCACCAACAACAACAACGAGTCAATCACAAATACATCATCATTAAGGTGCCACGGCAGACGTACGCTCAGCCACAGCCGAGGAAGCCTGACATCTCACAACCAATCATGGTCCAGTCTCCACGATCACATACCTTCAGTATCAGGCCTCCCTCCACCCACTGTTGCAGTGACAAGCATAAATGTTTGTGCGCACTCCTTTCAAAAGAACTACATGACATAAGGGCAAAGGAGAGGGCAGGAAATATTGCCACTGACCTTTCCTGCTAAGGTAACCATCTGTTTCAGGGGTATTCATCTGGGTGACAGTCGGTCCATTAAACAGTACATACAACACAGTCTTCACAGCCGCCGCCCACTGTCCTGCATCCCAAAGGACATTAATACCCCCATGATTGATTACATCAGCTAGTCTTGGCTCACTAGCATAGCATTCATTCAATATGTTACTCTTTTTTCCGCTAACGTTCACTGTGATGCAGTGGCAAACTAGAATGGCACTCAGTAGAGCAGAGTGGAGTGGATCCACCCCTTTACCTGGATCCACACCAAAATTTAATGACTCCCTTCTTGGCCTATTTTCCATCTTAACACCAAGTTTTGTGGAAATCTATCCAGTATTTTTTGCATAATCCTGCTAAAAAACCAACTAAACAAACAACTAATGAACAGTGGTGAAAATGACACGTGCTTGACAAGGATGAATTTTTTTGTTGAAATGAAAAATAATCTCCAAAAGCACATTGTAAGGAAATATTCTGAAATAATAGATTTGGATTCACAAGGAAAGTAGTGATGCTAAGATGAAAACAAACTGAATTGAACGTGGTGAGATCCTCTCCCGGCCCAATGTTTTAATGTTGTTTTTTACCACTGGAGATTATTTTTTCACCCATGTCCATTTGTTTATTTGTTTGTTGATGAGATTTTTGTGGTCAGAATCACTCAAAGGTCAAAAAGTATGTTTTTTGGACCATAACTCCATAAAAGAATTGACATACAGAGGTCCAACTGGTCTCATTTTGTAGTTGACAACCCTGGCTATAGATGATTAACTTTTGAGCTCTTAAGGTCAAAGGTCAAGGTCACTGAATGTTTCTCCTGAATGAATTGACATAGAGAGGTCCACCTGGTGTCATTTTTAAGATAATCCCAGGATCCACCACAGAGCCAGAACCAGCTGATTCATGTGTCACCCGTCACAGGGCACCAATGTGTGCTATTTTTTTTTTTACCAAATGACCTTGACCTAATAATGACATTTAGGAATGGCCAAAACAAACGTTAATAACAGAGTTGTTATTTAATTTAAAAGTGAAACTTTTTATAATATTTTGAGATGATTTTCTTATACTTTGAACTGTTAGCCATAATTATAAAAATTAAAATAATAAAATGCTTGAAACATTTCACTTTACATGTAATGACATGAGCTCAAAATATATTAAATGTTTACTTTCTTGATTAGCAATGAAAAAACACAATATTAATTTTTTTTGAGAAGGACTAATATATATGGACTATATTTTACACTATGCTTCTTATTTATATGAAGAATCTTATTTCAATGTGCATCAAAAGAATGAAAAAACATTTCGACTAATGAAAAAATTCAATATTTGTATCATAGAATTCGGCCAGTGAATAATGAAAATAAAAATAAAAAATACATGATGACCTCTGCAGAGTTTTGAAGCATCTTCAAAGCCATTATACTTATTTCCAAAGAATCCACCAAAAGCAATGCTTGAACAGCCACATGGCAGCTGCAGTGACGTGCCACGGGAGCTATTTTTTCCTACAGTATACAATACATATAGGATAAACTATAAACATATATGTGCAATATATGGCCCACACAAGACACAGTTTTTCCTCTCTGCTACCATAGCTGAATTCCCAAGAGGAGAACTGACAGTGATCTGTGTCTGATATATGTGTTTCTCACTGCCCTAATGAGCAGAGTTCTCTTGGTGATGTCTAACACAAGGCATGGAGGAGGGGATGGAGTCAGGCTCTTGGGTTAATATGCTCCATTCCCCTCCCCTGTAGTCCTCCTTCATGTTCGTTGCACGGCCAGTTGCTCGCTCTTCACCTGATTCTGTCTCAGGATGTTGAGGAATCAGATAGAGACAGATATAGCACAATATGCCACATAAATTACTGTGCAAAGAGGTTATGGTAGGCAGAATGTCCAAGTTTTGCTTCATTAATTGTAAAATATCCATTGCTTGTCTTTGTGTCACAACAGAAAATTCAACCAATTATCTGTCGATGTAGCCTAAAACTTGGGGATATTTTTAAAGACCAGTCCAACGTGCACTTGGGCAGAAAAGGTGCACTCTGAACCATTTTATTCTCCTCTTGGTTCATTCATAAATTCAGCTGCATTTGGAGCACTTTTGTGTGCTTCTACATGACAGAGAGGGAGTGCTTGTATGTTTTTATATTGAGTCTACATATGTGGGTGTGTGCACACAAGTGGTACTTGCCCAAAGGTGCATGTGTAAATGTAGCTGATCCCATGTGAGTGAGATAGAGAGTGGATGAATTCATACATGCTTGCAATTGAATATCCCGTGAGTGGGTGGACTCCTGCAGTGGCCACCTACTGTACAGCACTTCCTGATGTGGAGGAAGGTAGCCATTGATTTTGATCCGTCTGTGCATGGGAGCTTGTTTGTGTGTGTGTGTGTGTGTGTGTGTTTGTGTGGGCAGCAACACTAAATCCATCAGTGAGGGTTGACGCATGATGTTTAGGAGAGATAGTATAGCAGGGCGGTGTGATTGTGTGAAAACCTGATGGCTGTCCTGACAGTGTGTCTAACTGATAACAGGGCTCTGCCAGCACAGACAAAACCAACCTGGCAAGATGGAAGCTATTAAAGTGCCTTTTTGTGCCTACACACAAACACGTGGACTTAAAAAGGGAAGACTCTCCCATGCTGTGTGCAGAGATAAGTGCTGGAACTGAATGGGAAAAGTAATGTAAATGGACTGCTGATATTTGCATTGCATTTCAAAGACAGAGGAAATGTAAATTATACATACTCAAATGTACATGTCTCATATTCTTCACTGTCTGCTTGAATCTGAAAACTGACTCCAATATAATCCCTAATCTTTAATATTTTTTTTGCTAAATATGAGTGAAATGTGTGCAAGGTGTCCATTATGTTTCATGAACACATTGGAAGATACACCAGAGGGGAGAGAGAAGCAACAGGAAACCGTGGGAGTGTATTGACTGACTGATTATTAAGCCCAACCTATTTCAACTAGCCCATCTAAGGGATGTGCAGGAAAACATTGCTAAATGTTGTGTTTGGACCAAAAGATAAGCAATCCAGTGTGCCATATTCTTAACAACAATCCTGGGTGATTTAAGCAGCATGTATTGACCCTGTTACACAATGTTTGTATGTCATAGTGCCTCAGCTTTCTCTCCCTTCTACAAAAATACTAACAGTGAGGCTCCAATTTCAGCCTTGCATAACAGCTCTTTCATTTAAAAAAAAAAAAAAACGGAGAGAGAAAAGCCTTTTTACTTTTTGTATTTTTCTGAAATTCACCATTGAATTCAGCTAATGCACTTCCTGTAAACGATACAACATTTTTAATTCTGCGCCAAAGATGCACTGCTTAGTACTGAGCTTTGTAGCATTATATTATAGCTTTAACTATATCATTAAATTAATAGAAATGTTGTTAATGTGAATCGGATGGAGCCATTATTAAATGTTGTGCAAAGACTAACAATTATCTTGTGCTGCATGTGTGTGTGCACGTGTGTATAAGTGGGTGGTAAAGTGCACTAAATTTGAAAATCTCTTGTTCATGTCCAAATTTAAAGTGGGTGTATATGCTGCAACTTTTGTTGAGAATTGTTCATACTGTAAATTAATATTATTTGGGAAACATTTTAAAATTCAACATTTTAATTAGCTCAGAAAGAGACCAAACGATGAACTTTCCTCAGCCGCTTATCTGAATTGACATTTCCTGCTGCCATTTCATCCTTTCAAGATTGTACACAGACCTGCCTGCCAGTGCAAATGAGCAAGACAAGCAAAGAGTTTTGTTCATGGCCTGCAGTTCAATGAATTAAATGCCTTCTCTGATTGAATTTGTGATTTTAAAGTGCCATCA
Organism: Mola mola; assembly: GCA_001698575.1. Classification (NCBI taxonomy): domain Eukaryota; kingdom Metazoa; phylum Chordata; class Actinopteri; order Tetraodontiformes; family Molidae; genus Mola; species Mola mola. The sequence goes on from KV751315.1 coordinate 7,866,310, forward strand.
GTGAAACATAGACCACGACATCTGCAAAGATATCCTTCCTCAAAACACTCTCTTCTCATGCATTTTAGTGTGAAAATCCAGCAAAGAGTCATTGTCTCCTACAAATATGTCTCCCACTAAATAAGTCTTTGTACAAACAGAGCAACAATAAACACTGCAGTTGGCTTTACAACTAAACCAAGTTACATGCAGGAGAAAACTGTGGTATGGCTCAATGAGGAATATGTGCAGTAGTAATTATGATATCTGTTGATGCACAGTGTTGTTTGGTTCTCTCTGTGCTAGTAGAGGTCTGCAATGCTCTACACTCTATTAATGCATCATCTCTAACCCTGCATGATTCACACCACCCTAGAGGAAATGATAAAAATTTCTGTTGTGTAACTGCAAGTATAAAACTTGTTAGGGGAATAATAGAAAACTGAACATTTACGGTAAGGTCTTTGCAAACAGTATGTATGTCCTTGGCCCACTCACTTTATAAAATCTAACTAATCTTTTTTCTGGGTAAGAAGGATAGTAAGAGTGAGAGTGAGAGTAATAATACATTTCCTTTTTCAGCATGCAAAACATGAGCAAACATGCTCAATTACAGCGTGTATCTTTCTGGAAATGAATTTGAAATGTAGCTCTGTCAGAGACAGGAAGCAGAAATATTTTTGAGGTTACTGAGTCAAAAACACACTGGAGTTTTACTGTTGGCATCTTTTAACAGATACTTTAAAATAACACTTTTTTAATAAATAATTTTAATAAACACTTTGTGCATTGTAAGTGTCAAAAAATGATTTCTAGCATTGCGTTGTGCTCCGTGTTGTTGCATTGTATCGCCTTGGCAAGCAAAATGATATTAGTGATTGAACTCTGTACTGGACTAATTTGAAAAAAAAGGATGTACTCTGTGAAGTTTTAGACCCTAAAATTTAGGACAACAAATCTGGAATTCTCCTTTAACAACGGAAGGAATTTTGAATAACTCCTCCTGTTTTTTCTTATCTATAATTTCAGAAAGATGCACTATATGAATGAATATGTTTTTGCCTATTCACCTTTTCAAAGGAAATGTATCATCCTGAAAAATACAAGAGTTCTCTTTTCAGCATCTGTATAGTCCTCGGACTAGACAGCACCCATTTCTCCGCCATCCTGTCGGGTCAAGAAAAAATAAGAAAATCAGCGTTAGAGCAACAACAGGTAGGAGGAGAACATGCTTTTACTTAATACTTGGATGTGTGAGCATTTCAAAGTTGTAGTCACAAAACAGATGCAAGAGTGAGACTAGTGCAGTCGCCTATGAGATTGCTGTCTCTGCAGACATTCTTTCATGTGTGGTTTCCTGTTGACTGGGCAAGGAAATGTTTATTTTGTGACGTCACTCATGCATGCGTCAAACTCCTCATGAGCAACGTGTTGAATGTCAATGAGCCACTGAGTGAAAAGAGTGGCTGAAAGGGCTACCTGGTACAATAATGGCAATAGATTTCTGCTCAGCAGTTGTACTTATCTACACAAATGCAGGGTTTATTAGGCTGTCCCTCAGTAACCACCTCTATATAACTTGCATCAACAGTTTCTAACAGAGAGGTTCTTGAGCAATCAGACAACCACCCCCAAACATTTATGTTTTCAGAATGATTGTGCTGCATGGCTGTGCAATTTTGCTGTAATTACTTCTAAATTCCAGCCTATGTAAAAATAAGATACTTAAGCAATCACTCAAGTGCAGTAAAGATTATGTGTAATATCACAATGAGGGACAGATTTTCTACAAAAATAGTGTTCAAAATGTTCTATCACCAGAACAGTCAAAAATGAAAATTCAGCAGCCATTATTTGCGCTCCACTATAACAAGTTTCTTATTTTCCATGAAACATAAATTGGACTTCTATTCTTACGTTATAAAATAAATCTCCATTTTCTTTCTTTGTTTCAGAGGATGCTGCAGTGTTGTTTTTGGTATGAAGTTCCAGAACTGTCTTTGTGGACCAAGAAACTTAAGACTTTCCGTCAACATGAGGGTGATTTTATCATGACTACTAAGGTAAGCTATGATAATGATAACAACACCAGAACTCTCCCCTTAGAAATGAGATTTAAAAAACAAAAGCACTTAATACTGTACATGACACTGTATATCACAAAGAAATATTTGATACCTTAGATAATGTGCAAATTCTATTAATGGAACATTAGTTTTAAAGAAAATGTATGTAAATATCATAATAGCTGTAACCTCTGATTGCATAAACATGACAATAGTGACAGCTGTAGCTTCAGTTTGTGAAAATATCACAACAATACGAGCAGTAGCTTCAGCTTGTACCTCTCACATTAAGCATGAATAGAGAAAACATAGATTTTGTGCTAATTATCCAAAGATGTATCCCTTTTCTCTGGTATCATAAAACACAAAACATGATCTGCTTATAACAGACTGTGCTATATCCAAAGCTTCACAAGATATCCAGCGTTGATGAATTACAAGCATGTTAAACAGCAGGGCTCTCACTAACCAGAGTTGGGAGAATTGATTGACATGACTTGAGTCGGGGGGCTCTTACTCAGTGCAGTGGTTGTCACTGTAGGACATATTAGGGACTGTTTTATGATTCTTAACAAAAAAAAAAAGAATAGGACTACACCAACTATACTTCCTGTTGCCAGTGTAATTGGTGCATTGGCTCTGACTCCTAAATTATACTGTATAAAGATTTCTTCAGGCCCCATCATACATAAGAGCACAAAGGAGTTCCATAACATGTTCTGTTTTATAGGAGAAAAAAAAAGGAAATTCAACACCTCACCATCTAAATGGACCATTTTACCACATAGACCCAATCATAAACGAGATTAAGGTCTTAGAAATCAGCATCACGTAGGCATTTGGATTGCGCTGACTGGATTTGAGCTGGAGAAGGTACGACAACGACTTTGTTAAATACACCACCTACATAACACAAAAACATGACTTTCTGTCCATTCTGACTTCCTGTTGGGTTTAAAATAACCTTTAGCACCTGTAGACAATTTTAGAAGTGTTTATCCCTCTAGATGAAATGCATTGCAATGGCATCTTTACAATTTTCATAATTCTGCATCAGGACCACCATATATAAGTCCAATAATAATTGTATGTATGAGTACTAATGCAATACATTTTGGAATTTGTAATTTCATTGTGTCCATTATGTGCTACAGTGCAAACTACTAAAATCTGTTGTTTTGCTTTTTTTTTGCTCTCCCATATTGTACTGTATCCCCCTTAAACACAGGCGCACACACGCACACACACACACACACACACACACACGCACACCATTTCACAGGTGTCTCTGCATGTAAAGTGTGTCGGAGTCGAAGGCACACACAGATCTGGTTTATCTCAGGTTTTTAGGACCACAGGAGAAGATCAAGAGCACAATCAATTCAACGCACATGTCAACTTTTTATCTCCAGCCTTAGAACTGTTGTCAAGCTTAATAACTATAGCACTTATTAAATCTGTCTGCAGGGAAGATTCACTTTATTCACCATGCTAAAAGAAAATCAGATTATAGCAGCCACAGATACAGTCTTGCCGGAGAAAAACAAAAACAAATTTAAAAGGCTACTGAATGAACGTAGGACTGCTCATCAGCCGCCCCAGCGTTCAGCGGCAGACTTTGATAAGAGACATCTTCGGATTTCATTTGAAGGCTCAGAAGGAGAAATGTCACTTGTTTTATTACCTGATAGTATATGGTTCCAGGTGCTGTTATTAATGTTGTTGGGCACTATAGCGTTTGTATTGCACATAACGAAGGATCTCAAATCAGTGCTGTTACATTGTTGGTAAATCTCCTCAGTTTCTACAAAAAGAGTATTTAGGAAATTTGCACTAAATCAAAGTTTAAAATAATGAAACATAAAACTTGAAAAAAATGTTTTCAAATCCATGTGTGTAATGTAAGTAGAGGAATTAGAGGCAGTACAGATGCTGTTAATTTTAATGTAGTGGCCATAAATGTGGAAATATATATGAGTAAGGTCAACAGGACCTTCACTAGTTATTAATCTGAGAAGGTGGATAGAAAGGTAAAACATAAACTAGATGAGACATCAGGCAGAGATGAAGCACTACACCCTCATGCACAACATATATCCTTGCTCATTCTTCTCCCCTCCCCCAATATACAGTACATCCCCTCCTGTTTGGACTTAGTGCTGTTTATCTAAGTTGGAGCGGGTGCTTGCCAAAGAATCCCCCTGGATTTCTTCTTTCTCTGAAGCTTGTTTACCATTCCCATATTTGTGGCCCATTCGCTATCAGTGCGTAGCTGTCGCCTTGAGTATGTCTTGAAGAAATGGGGAAAGATGGAATTCTGGTGTCCAGTCATTACAAAATGCAGCATGTTCTATTATATTCCATCACAGAATAAAAGGAAGACAGACAATGACCCATTACCATGTTGTTCACAGTAATGTATATGATGGGGTTGTCAGCCCATTGTTGAGAAATAGCATGTCAGTATTACACAGTTATTTTTTTCATATCTACCTTATCTCTTGATAAATTAACCTGGAGATATTCTGTTTATACACCATTTCTCCTTGTTCATAACCCCTATCTGTGGCTCTCAGGTTGCAGAAAACCACAGATAGAACTACAGGAAAGAACCACTGCCAGAGAAATGATTTAACTGTGTATACTGCACACATAAATTCATACAACAATGAGTTTCACAAATCTCAGGGGATGCAGAGGTTGCTATTTCAAAAAAAGTGGAATATTTTTTACTCAGCTGTTTAAACTTTTCTCAACAAAACATGGCAGAATAATAATGTAGCCCCAAGGGAAAATTTCAGAAAATACCTCTCGGCGTTTCAAGGAATTTAAGAGCAAATGAAGAACTTTTAGATCTGAAACTCATTTCGAATTTTGGCGAATCAGGACTCGGTATTTTAACGAGAAAATGGAGGAAGATGATAACAGACAAAAAGAAATAAGAGATAGAGAAGAATCCATCATCAGAATTGTCTGCACCAAAATCACTTAAAGCAGGACGTCAGGCCTGACTCTGCTGAATGTTTTTAAGCTTGTCGACAATCTGATAAAGAAATAAAAACACACAAGGAAGGGTGGATGTATATTTTATTTCCCTTTAGTTTATCCACTTCATTTCCCTTAAAGACAATCACGCGGCACCATCAAACTCTGTGTTAATTCATTTGAATGTCTTACAAAGCTCATAAGTTTTTATGGTTTATTGCTTTACTGTAATGCCACCTTTACAATACAGAGTTTGTATTATATATTTTAGAATGAAGAAGAGAAGTCAAGAAGCCAGCAACCTAGAAAGAGTGACTGACTGTTCAATCTTTTCAATTTATTCAATTTATCTTGTGTAAATTATCGACATACGGCAAGCCAAAGAGTCAAAGACATGTGGATCGAGAATTATTCTAAGAGGTGTTTCCAGTCACATAACTTAACTCATGTCAGATATACAGTCTCAACTTTGACAGCTTGACACTTGCTTGACAAACGTTCATACAAGACTTGAGTATTAAAATCTTGTATTTTTCTACATGTTGAAGTTAAGATTTTGATTATGAAACGTATGATTATGACTGACTGTTTGGCGCTTAGGCACAAGCTGTCATAGGGAGTTAGAAACATTTGGATGAAGGATCACCTCACTGCATTATATGATACTATATTATATTATATATCTTCAAACGAGTATGAGAAAGAATTCCACTTTCAATACTTCAACAATTAGTTTCTTCAGATCCCGGACATTTACTGAGGGTTGTTAGAGGAAAAAGGTGATGTAAGACAGTGTTAAACGTGCTCATTTCCCAACTTTTTTGGAATGTATAGCAGGCATCCAAATTAGATTGTGTGTGTATTTCCAAAAAAATAAAAATAAATATGAATTATGATATGATATGATATGAATCAAATATTTGCAAATCACTGTATTCTGTTTTTTATTCACATTTTACAGTGTCCCAACTTTGTGGGGAATTGGAGTTTGTAGTTCTACATAACTTAGGCAGCTACACTGCATGTCAAAGTGTCCTTGAGCAAAACGTTGAAACCCAAACTGCTCACTGATGCTGCGCCATCGTTGTGTGAGTGAGCGTTAATAGACATCACTGCCATCAGTCTATGAATGTGTGTCTGAATGGGTGAATCTGGATTTGCGGTGTAAAGTGCTGTGAGTGCTCAAGATGTGCAGTGCTGTAGAAATGCAGTCCATTTAAATAGGTGCTAATATCCCTTATGTGCTGATTACAATAAGCATGTAGGTTTAATAAACCACAACTTGACAACGTGTGAGTTTTACATAGACAGAGAGATTAATGATGTACTGATAGATCCTTAAAACACCCCATCCACCATCACAAGAGGCATTATTTTGTTTTTGTTTGTATTTGCCTGGACCGTGGCTTCATTCTGCATGGCCATCTTTACATCTCTGACAAGCTGATACCAACCAACGAGGTTAATATAAAAGATATATGACCTCATGTTCTAATGGACAAGGCTTTAAAGTAACCATGCTATCTATCATTTCTAAATGAGATACCTAAACTCGGCTATATACATGTTTTTTTTTTTTTATTATTATTTCCTTTCATGGACTTCTGCTTCAATCACAAGCATGAGCTCAAAAACATAAAAAAAAAAAAAAAAAAATCAAAATGTCCTCGGTGCATCACAACAACACTTTTTCCCCTGTTATGACATTTGGCTTATACAGGCTGATATTCCAGCAATAAGTCGATTAATGAATCATTAACACGCCAATACTCTGGCAGCCATGGTGTTAATAAATATGGATGTTGGCAGCATTGCTTCTTCAAATGGGGACTGGGGCATGTTGGCAAAGAGCGAGAAGTGTGTTTTTTTTGGCCGCTGCAGCTGCTACTTCATCCCATGTGTCACAGACTTGACAACTCTCTTTCATCTACTCAATTCACTGTCATTTCCACACACAGTGGCCAAAAAGAATATTAGATCAAAAAATGTGTAAGTTTATGTTCATGCGTTAATTAGTTTGAGAGAAAACAGCTCTTACACAAAACATAAGCAGAGTTTAAACACAGAGATAATCAATAAAATGGCTTCCATACATTAGTTGTCCCAGTTGTACTTCTCAGTGAGAATTTACATTTCACCAGAAACTGCACATTTCTTAGAATATTCAAAAAAATGTATCTACCTTATTGGGAGAACTTGAAGAAATACAGTTTCGATGTTATGTCTGACATCTTTGTATTGGATTGTAGAGATATCTACTGACCTTAGCTTGCCAAGCAGCTACACCTGCCAGTCCTGTCTCATTAAACCACTTGGTACCTCAACAGGCTGTAGTCCCAAAGCATATTGTAGTTTCAGCTGAGAGACGTTACATGCATGCTGAGTTTTTGCAAACCAAGTTTCACAAGCTCTCTTAGCAATAACTCTTCTACTCTCTACTCTGTCATGTCTCAGCATGTGTGTTACTAACTTCACCCCAGGGAGTTTCTCTCCAGAGTCCCTCTGCCTTATTGTCTCTAAGCCGCCTGGTGACGTAGGCGTGACAGTTCTGGAAGGGACCTGCTATCCGTTGGAGATGTGACCTTGTGTTTGAGATCATGATCAACTTCACCTATCTTACCCAGCAAAAGACAGCGTGGCCTGGAATCCTGACCTGGATCACCGTCTGGTTCCTGGACTCTGCTCTTTAATAACACATTTCTGATCCCTCCTCTGTAGTTCTCCCTGAGGTTTCTTCTTTTTTCCTGTCTAGGCTTTTTAGAGTTTTTCCTCACCCAGTTCGAGGGTCTAAGGGTAGAGAGTGTTGTTATGTACAGATTGTAAAACCCCCAGAGGCAAATTGTTATTTGTGATTTTGGGCTATACAAAATAAATTTGATTGATTGATTGATTGATTTATAACAGAGCAATTGAAAAATCTCTCAAAAATCCCATAATTCAGAATTCAAATTTCTCGTTTAACCAATTAAGACAAGGTTATTTGCCTCGTTGAATAAATATAAAACACATTTAATTCAAATGAGGCACTGGACTCACTGAACTCACCATCTTGGCTTGTCTTTCCAAAGCCATTTCTAAATCCTCATTTCACCAAATAAGATGCAAATATATGTTCAAAACAAGCCGTTTTAGGTTGCTGCTAATGTCTTTGTTCCGTAGCTTCTCATGTCTCTTGTCCTCACCCGCTGTGTTGTCCCAAAAGTCATAACTTTAGTCCTTAAAGTCCCTGTAAAATATTTTCTGTACTGTATTCTATGTTGCCAAATGGGTCCCCACTGGTCTCAGAAGCTACGTCACCTCCCACTTTGGTTTCCAGTCGTGTATGGAGCCCATCATCCTGCTGTGATCCCCTCCCTAAACCTGAAGGACTTCTTTTATTTCTTCCATAATTGAACTGAATTCTGTCAAATTGGTCTATAAGTCAGGCGTTAATGTAAAGTTAACTGGTGCGTACAACTGCAGTGTAGAAATTAAACGGTTCTGGAAGTTTTCTGTTCTGCAGCCATATTAAGGTTGTTTGACATTTTTTATAAATATTCCTAATTGATTTCTTTATTTTCTCACAGTGGCCAAGTACAAATAACCAGTAGTACATCAGCAGCAGGTGAAAAAATTGTGTAGAGATATATTTTCACTTTATATTCTGTGAATTGAGAATGATTAAGTCTTACTTTGTTCACAGTAAATGCCCCCTAATCTCTTCTTTGTCCCGTAAAACAATGAAAATTTTGAATTGAGAATTTATTTTTCTCTTTAGCAAGTTAAATACAAGTAGGAATATTTCCTTTCTTGCCCTTTGCTATGTTTCTTATTTGACTAAATGCTAAGACAGCAAACATTTTCCAGCAGAACTTTGGGGGCTATTGCCTGTACAGGGCTGGTGTTGGCATATCTCTGAAACCCAACACAGATGCCTGACATCCTCAGAAGTTAAACAGGTCTTCAACAGCCTTTAATTTTCTGTGGCATTTCAGACGTAATCCTAAAGTGATTTTAAAACTGATAAGCGTATGATTCCAACAAGTTGTCAGACTCTGTCAGCTCAGTAGTGGCAATATTGAAAGGTGGAGTGTTGCAGAGTTTCTGTGGATGAGATCAGGACTGAACATCTGACCCCCAGAGTTGCCATTTCTAACCAGAAAGAAAGTATTCAGAGAGCGCTGACCAGGCCAAACAATCCCCTCCTGCATAATGGCAGACCTTCTCATAGTTCAGCTTTCTACCAGACTCTGGTCTTAGTTTCTGTTTTGGCCATTCCTAGATGAAGGTGAGTCAAATTGTCCTTTGACCTTTGGCCACCAAAACCCAATCAGCCGTAGGATGGACGAAGACACACCTTTGCAGGAAATTCCATCAAAATCCATCTGTAGTGGGACGTTTTGTAAGAGATGAATAAAAGCAAAATACAGTCATTTGCAATTCCTTTTCAACCTATATTGAGTTGAGTTTAGCACAACGACAAAATATTTAATATTTTATTCAAACAGAGTAACTTTTTTGTTTTTTGGGGAAATACACACATTCTGAATTTGAAGCCTGCAACACGTTCAAAAAAATATTTACACCTCATCACCTTATCTTGCAACAACACTCGGTAAGCATCTGGGATCTGAAGGCACTAATTGTCGCAATATCGAAAGTGGAATTCTTTTCAATTCTGGTTTGAAGTACATTCTAAACAGTCCCGGGTTTCGGTTGTTGTGTTTTGTGCCTCATAATGCACTACACATTTTCAATGGGGGACAGACGTGGACTACACGCAGGCCAGTCTAGTACCTGCACACTTTCACTGTGAAGCCATGTTGCAGGTATTAAATTCAGAAAAGTTGATCAGTTTGAACATTAAATATCTTGACTTTGTGTTAAATTCAATGGACTATAGGTTGAAAAGGATTTGCAAATCACTTTATTTTGTTTTTATTTACCTTTTACATAACCTCACAACTTTTTTGGACAATCGATATATGAGTTGTTTGTAGATGGATATAAATGTACCAAGGCAAAGATGCTGACGTCATGTCATCATTGTCATCATTTATTGTTTCTGCTCTTGATTATTATGTGGCTGACAGAAATAGAAATGTTCAATTTGATCAGCATTTTTACAGGAATGTTTGTTTAGCAGAGTGAGAGTTGAAAGGCATAACAAATAACATTAACAAAAATGTATATTTTCTATCAAGTTTTAATTAATCGGGATGTTTGTGATGGTGGTCCTGACCTCTGTGGTACATCTTCAGCACTTCGAGTTGAAGCAGACTCCAAAGTCACATACAAGTATTTTGATAAAACGAAAGGAAAATAAATAAATAGATAAAAGAGACGTGATGTCATAAATCAGATTTTTCACAGTGTAGAATGACAATACCACAGCTGCTTAATTGTTAATCAGTGAACTGTGCGGAAAATCAATCACCTCTAAAATCAAAACACTGGGATTCATCTTCGTGAAACAATGGACAACCCTAGATAAAAATGAGGGGAAAAACAACAAAATAAATGACTGACTTTGAAAGTGAAGATGAAAGGAGACTTGAATGAAAGTGAGACAGGGACTTGATGGAGCTGTATGCCACCAACCAATGAGTGCATGATGAGCCAGTAACCCTAATTATCAGGCAACTCATTTGTTCTGACAGAATGATTCACAGCCTCTGCAAATATATGTGCAGTTTCTAAGGCAAAGCTTAGTAACACACACACACACACACACACACACACACATTCCAGAACTAGTCATGAGCTGCTACAATATTGATTAATGTGCTTGTGAGTATAAAAGTAGCAAAGAAGTGAATTTTCTTTCCTTGAGGATTGATGCATCCAATGAAAACATTTTAAATATTTGTTCAAATTGCAAGATGATTGTGGGACAGCAAATTAGAGTAATTTCTTTTTTAAAAATAAAAGCTATCCAAATTTATCTGGATTCTGTTCCTGATGTTATTCTCTATACTTATTTCCCATAGTATCGTTACTGTTTGAAGAGTTAATAAAAGGTCAAAATAGACCGAAGAGATTATAATTAATTTTTTACACGTTACATTTTATCTTCTGAATTGCTTCAGTTAATAATTTCCCTCAAATGGGACATGACAAGTTTTCAATTTGCATCTAAAATGAGACATAAAAACAACACCTTACACTGGAACACATGAGCAATGTCTGAATTTTATCTCATGTCACGTGAATTGACCTTAAAAACACTTGTTTAAGAACAGCAAAGGTGTAATTTTTTGCTTTTAAAATGAGAAAACCTCTTCATCAACTGTTGTATTTGCATAAGAAAAAAGAAAATGCATCATTATTAGTTATTAGAAATATCTAAAAGATTTCAAATATTAGAAATATTTAGATATTAGATATATTTCGACATTAGAAATATATTAGAAATATTCTCTCTAACTGCACATCTTGCAGAATTCCACTCAAGGAGGAGGCTGTGCTTTTCGTTGGTTTTCATTAAAACCCAAACAGGAATTACTGTTGCAAATTCGAAAGAGACCATCAATTCATGTTAGCATCTTTCAGCCCATGGCAACTCAATTATGTTAATTTCAAGAACAGAGTTGTAGCACTGGCAGTGACAAATAGCAAATGTCCACCGTTGTATTTTCTATTATTTCTTTATCAAAGGTTTAGGACTTCGCAAGGTTATAGTTTGGTTCTGTTGTAATTTCACCTTTATGTGTGAACAGATGATGAAAGTCATCAGGGCGTTCTTCTTAAGATTATAACAGACAATTATTTTTTTAAATACACATGACACATTTTGTTTTGTAGCTGCAGAACCAAACCAGTCGTCATTATGTTGTTCAAAAACATTTATCTATTCAGTCTTCTGTCATTGAAGGTGCATATATGTCACATTTTAAACCCAGTGACAGCACAGTTACTAAGTGCCATACAATAAGACACACTCCAAATTAATAAAAACCCACGAAAAACAGTTATTTGTAAGAACCCAAGGGTTCTTTTTAGATATATTAATGAAGCTATAGCATACAGAAGCCTTTTAAAATTGTATTTTAGCTGTCATTTATCATCAGCAGGCAGAAAACAAAGCACATAGTTCAAATCTGTCAATTTAAAGTCTCTTAATCTCGTTTCCTGATAAATTGTCTCAAACAACAGAAATTAACTCAATTAGAATTACAGACACATATTGTCCTTGTAAAAGCAGCATAGCCAACATCACACACAGATAGAAAACAAATCAAAGACATCTATTTAGAGCCACATAGAATAAAGGCATTTTGAAGTTTTTTGCATTGTTTCCCACCTCAGGTAGCCCCTGAATTCATTACTTGCCATGGTAACACAGCACACTTCTCACTCATGCTGCATTCTACATTAAAATCCAAAATAAAATTAAAAACACCAAGTAAAAACAAAACAAACACTTTTTAAATGTGATATATTTTACACAACTTTCTTAGCAATTTAACATTTGCAACTATTTATTTTACAACTTAAATCATTTTTAGTGTCTTTTATATATTCCAATAATCATACGTTTCTGCAGGAATATCAAATAACCACTACCATGTTGAGTCAACCACTCTTGGCTGATGATCTTCCAGAAAAGTTTCAAGGTTGTGCATATACATACTAAAACATCTAAAACATCAGAACATTGTCGATCTTAAGCCTAAACGTAGCAAAAGTTAAGTATTTTTAAATGAAAATGTACCAGTGTTTAACTAAAGAAGCCTTTTGGGTGAGGGGGATGTTTTAAAAAAAGACCAAAAACAAGTCCAGATGTCTACAACTAAAGCACTTAGGACTCCGTCGAACCGCATGACTGAGAACCTAAAAAACCTTTTTACCAGTGTGGATGTAACCTGAGCCTCACAATGGATATACTGTACACAATAATCTAAAACTAATAATAACAATGTTTTTCATTTAATAAACAGTCTAGTTTCATTTCCTAGTCTGTCAGTCCAAATATATTCCATTCCTTGGTGTCCTGACACAAGATTGGAGACTGGCATAACCCTGACATTGTCCCTCCGGACGGAATCTGTGGCGCTGATAACGCGTTAGTCAAACATTTTGAAATGTCAGGGAAGTCGATATGAGGCAATGCGTAGGTGGAGGTCTTTTTGTGCCAGAAGGACCATAATAGAGAGACCTTTGGGGATGGATTTTTTTTTAAAGGCTGGAGAAACAGTGTCTTCTAATGCTCGGCCTTGGCCCGAGTGTCTGAAGAACAACAGAGCAAAGCAGTATTTTGCACAGATAAATAACTTTGCACCATTCACCTGTTGCTCTGCCATTGTTTTCACTGCAAAATATTTTAATAGGAATCCCATGTAAATCACATATTTCTACATGAGAGATTTACACTCATCTTGGTAGATAGCAAATGTAAAGTATATTGGAGATATCTACATTATATAACGTAAGAATGAAGGTTAATGTTAAACTTGTACTCACAATGCAGTATGACTGTCATACCCTGCCTCAGTGTCAGCTGGGACAGGCTCCAACCCCCCTGTGAACATGTGGTGACAAATAATGGATGGATGGATGGTGACATATTTACAGAATTCTACCAATGTAAACAAATCAATCTAATGATAATAATAACTTAAAAACCAGTCAGATTGGTCATGATGTGACCTCAAGTATGTGATCTCCTGATCAGTCTGCATTTTGTTTGGTGCAGACTGGAAACACAGTACTGGAGCTATGACTGAAAAAACGGTGGCCGATCCTGACATCAGCAAATGCTGGAAAATCTTGATCGGCTCCAGATCTCATGGGTTATCTACAAGTGTGCAAAAAAATGAAGGTCCAGACTAAGTAGTTTATATCACGCTGACAGGAAAAATCTGTGGGGGGTTGGTTCTCGTTTATTCAAGACCTAAATTCATTCATGAGAAAAGAGTTGGGCCCAGACCTGCTCTACACACTACATGTCAAATTAACTTGGCTTGGAATACTTAGTAGCAGTGGCATTTATAGTCCCATAAAACCCCCAAATTCCCAGGAGATAGTAATGAATCTGTATTTCAATTTTGATGGCTAAGTACTACACTGTTGCATCATGACCATCAGGCCCCTGTGATCTGTTGAGGTCATCCTCATCAGGTCTGACATCAGGCAGCAGCGTTTCAGTTAATCTTCCTTTCCTCCGGCTCTCAGCATTCAAATCTTCACTTGTTGATTAATTTGTCGCTCCCCTCTCAGTCAAGATGTTTAATTTTTAGCAGCTCCGAGTCTAATGGCAAACTTTTTACATCTCCCTCTCAAGTTCTTGTTTGGGCCTTGGGCTTTTCACTCCATTCACTTCTGTTTACTCTCAGAATATGAAACTTTAATTACGCTTGGTCCTGTTTTCGTCACCTGGGAATTCTACAGCAATCTTGCTTTCCACGTACATTCGCTGCAAGCTTCCGTCAGCTTTGTTATTTTCTCCTAAAGAATTCCACAGCTCCTCATTTGTAGATTCCAAATGTTTCATGTGTTTCTCCTTTTTTTCTCCTTATGTTCTCACTGTCTCACAGTTTAAATGCCTTCGCTGCCATCTTGTTGTTTGACTGTTTCTCCGACGTGCTTTATTCAGGCCTCCTCATTCTCATTTTTCCAATAATCCTTCCCTTCATGACGAGTCTGTATTTCTGCCTCCCATCCTTCTAACTTAGTGACAAACTGGTGATCTGCTCCATGGTCCCAGTTTTACTGACAATGGTTTTTGTAAGTGTGATTATGCATGAAAAATCGGCTAAAATGCTATTTGTTTCATTTGGATTCCAAGAACAGGTAAATAAAAATCTTGCCCAATAGCAACACTGGTCCAGTAAGTCTGACATACAAGTTTAAACTACCGTAAACATACTGTATACAGTATTATCACGTTGCTGCAAGGGGCAAACACATCCAGTTCATATATCCATTCAACTATCATCCGACTTCACACCAAATGCACAGATTTCCCAAAATGTTTCAGTTTTCAATTATGATTGACTGTGATCTATCATACAGTTATATAAACTAGGAAATGTTACAAGTATTATTCTAAGTACATTAGACACAAATAAAGAAATATTATGTTGAATATGTCCACAGTCAGAGAGTTTCTTTACACTGAAATGAGTTCACACATTTTCACCTGCAAGGCTCTTTGATGGTGAGATGGTTATCGTCACTGCAAGTCACCGATGATCAAAGCTAGGCATTTTCAAAGTACGGCTTAAAGAAATGACATTTCAGGAGGAATTCAGCTATCTATGCTTGACTTTGCAGATCATTGAAAGGATGGACAGAGTTTGATAGATTATTTAAATGAGATGCAAAATTCTGATTTTAACAATTTCCTCAGTTAAGCACTGAAAGCTATGGTTGTGTATTAAAATATAACACAAAAAAAAAAACCCCGTATTGTGTGGTTCTTGTCATTTTACTCACGAACACACACACAGAGTTCATCCTGGTGCTCATAAACAGGAAATAATAAGCAGTGGACATCAGGCAAAAAAACAACACAAATTAGTCTCAAGAAAAGTTTCCCCTGATAGGTTATTAATATTCGAAACAGGTTGCTGACTGTTTATGCCGGTGATCTTTCTGACTGAGGGTCAACCTCATCCCAGCTGGCTTCTGCTTTGTTGCAGGGACTCTTCTCTGACAGGCCTGTCAGATAATTAACTAATAAAAAAATTAAATACATCACTGCTCCATACTCAGGGAGGGAGGAAGGTCCTTAAGTAACACTTTGCTTGTCTCTGGTAGTTAAGTTATTATTTCCAATATGATTTTTTACTTTTAATCACAAAACATGGACCACATTCTAATATAATGTTGACAAATAGTAAAGAAAGGATATACACAAAATCACATATGTGAGCAAAAGCTAAAAAAAGATTTTCTTTATAAGAACACAGCCTACAACCTGCTGCCAACATTTAGACTAACACTGATATCCTACTTTCCTCCACAGAGCCATTGTCCACTTCAACACTCAACCATTTTGCAGATAGATGAAATTTGCTTTTGATATGTACAGTAATCCATCATTATGAACACTTTTTCAGTTCTAGTCTATGGCATAGTGAGCAGTAATGCAGTTGTGAGCTTTGAAGGCAATACATTTGTGTGTTGTTCATATGCTCTGCAGAATACTGTGTGCAATTTTAAATCCAAGATCCCAAATATGTCTGAGAAGAACAAAGGTTTAAACAGAGATGTGATGCTGTCAGTTCAAGTCAGTATTGTGTGGCACACCTGCAGGCTTTTGAATAAATGAATAAACGATGTATAATGATAAATCATTTTATGAAAACTTAATAATAAAACAAAAAGAATAAAAGTAACAGTGTCAGAAAATGAGTAGGTAGAAGTAAAACTTCTATATTGGTACCCCTTTTTTTCTGTCAACTCATATTCATTTTTTTACAACTAATATACAAACAACCATCCCCAGTTTATTTACCACACAATCAAATAAATAGATAGAAATCCTAGTTTCTTAATCTAAATATACACCTTGTGATACAAAATCAACAGGTATACCCTTAACACAACCTTTCATCATCCAAACACATGTCAAAAATATATATCTTTTTTATATTGTACACAATAAAATCCCCAGACTCATCTTAGCTTTCCTCTTATAATCCCCCTCCCTGTTACATTTTTTGAATGTTGCCCAGAAGTGAATTTTTTCTTGCTCTGGACATAATTATTTCAGTTTGAAGTTTAACCAGATCCATAAATTGCAATGAATGTGGCTTTAAAAAAACAGTGTGTTTGTATTTTCTCTAAACCCCACATTATGTACGATCCTGATTATTGGTATGCACAGTGTTTTTAAGGTGCTTTTGTAAGTGCTGCCCAGATTTCCACGCAGCAATTCATGTACAGAAATGCACATGTAGAATACAGAATGCACAACGATTTACTTGGCATTATTTGTTTTTCCTAAAACTGCAATTTTCTTTTGCAGCTTGATTCTTATATCTATTCTTATGTTATAATTGTTCCAGGGTGTCAGTAAAATTTGTGTTCTAAAATCATGCTCAGAAATGTATTTTTATTTACTCTTTCTACATTAAAGCTATGATCAGTAATGTTGGCAAGCTAGCTTGAGCAGGCTAAGCTCACCAACCCTCCCACCAGGCCTTCCTCCAAAGCCACACCCCTGGAGCTTCTTGCACTATCCGCTCGAAATTTAGTTGTGTTGCCTCAAAGAGGGTTTTTACTGTCAAAGGTGTGCTGCGATTAGGATTTTACAGATGACTCAGACAATCAATGATGAGGAGGGGAAGCACAGTATCAGTTGCGTAATTAATTTAATAAACCTATGGCGTTTTCAGGTCTATTGGCTACATGATACCATTGAGCAGCGTCACTTCCTGGCTGCAGCTCAGAAAACGAAGCAAAAACAATAGAGGGAAAGCTTTCAATGAAACTATCTAACATAATGCAGCCTTTTGCCAAGTGCATGCTGCACACACGGCCTGGCAGCGTCCTTTTTTTCAGTGTCAGTTTAGTTTAGTGGTTATGAAACATAAAGGTCATTGACTGACATTCGCCTACTCTGCCTGCATGATTTCAGGTGGATAAAAAAGCCTGAAGCAACCACAGCGTTCCGATGGTTTTTGTCGTCACCAAGCTGTTTGCCCAGAGGAAGATGTCTGATGCACAGACTTGGGCTTGAATGTTCAATACTTCCACAGTGAGTCAAAAGACTGTGCTATTTTTCTCAGTCACAGCCCATTTTCCTCCCAGTTGTTGTGGTTAGGCTTCAGCTTTTTATCCAGATTTGGTGCACTTTGTTCAATACCATCAACAAGAACGAATATGGTTAGTTATATCAGAACCTCTGTGTGGACAGCTTTGTACAAATGTGGCTTTTCACCCTCACTCTTGCAAAGAACTGCCCATATGTTCACTAAGAGTGACACTTGACCTGCCAAGCGGTCGATGAAGCTAGATAACTACGAGCTACGATGGACAGGAAAAGGCATCTTCACAACACAGTGGACCTGTGAAAAATCAATGACATTGATTACAGTGTTCTTGAACAGAACAGGAAGTAAATAAAGAATCAAGAATTGAACTAATTCAGTACACAGCCTGTTTATCTCTTCAAAAGTAGCCCTTTTCTAAAAGCCCATATCCTTGTTAATCAAACGCTCTTTGAAATTAGCAGTTGCTTGTAATTCTCTTGGCCTGTTCAGCTACTAGAGGAAAGTAGTCTTGGTTGCTTCACTGTCACTGAAATCATCTCTTTGATGATTTGTATATTTTCTCATTAAAACCCATGTCTTTGTGATTAACAGCAGGAAAAGGGGGAAGTCTGAGGCTTGTCAAGGAAGTAGTCATTCATTCACTCCCGCATTCATCCGCAAGGCTTAATCCAGGAAGTGTACAGCTTCAGTAATATTAAGCAGGAGTCTATACATTGTCCTCAATGAAACACAGGCCAGTTATAGTAATGAAGGCATGAAGTTTTCGAGGCAGCTGATAACACACGTGAAACCCTTCTGTGGCGTACTCGGATCGTATGTGGGGCCAACTTGGATGAGCTGCAGGACGTTACCCCCTTCCTTTCTCTTCTTGCTATCTTGCTGGACCAGAAACCAACAAATGGACCTTTTTCACTGGAGCCATATTGACATGAAAATGCAGGTAAACACATGTGTAATCAATAAAATGTATAATTTGTTTCAGATAGCATAGTATCCAGTGAGTCCACAAGCATAACAGCAGGACCACGACTATAGACTGTTATTGACCTGAATGGAACAAGCCCTTAAGCCCATGATTTCTTGCCAAAATCACAAGGTCTGTAATAAATCTTACGGAGTAAAAAGTGAGATCATCATTCTGCAACAACAGCAACGGTTCTTTAAGTAGCAACAGGGATGGGGGGGTCACACTGTACATGATACACAATTGATGTGACAAAAACAGTTTTCACCGTTTTTTCTGAAACTCAAGGGGGGAGATATGGTTGCAGAACTAGACTGGCAGATTGAACATTGTGTGTTGTGTTGAATTCCGCTTCTGGATTTCAGCCACAAATACTGTCTATGATTTTTTTTTTGGTCCTGCACTCTGGCTGTAGCTGTCTTCCAGATATTCAGCCTGCCGGAAATTGAATTTGAAGTGGCAAACTGTTGGCAATGGTGAGGTTGGTGGTTATTGTAGTATTATTGTAGTATATCCATATGCCATGCCAAATGAACAAAATCTAAATTGCCTAAAATAGATTTTAAAAATGTCCGTAAGGAAATGTCTCTTTACCCTGTCAGATCACATCAACAGCCATTGTGGCTTTTTTTTTTCTTTTTCAATAATATCCAAGAAACAAACAGGAGAAAAGATGTCTTTGTATATTTATTGATATATTATTCCTGCATATTATTATTCCTTGTATATAATTCCTTTTTGTATATTATTGGTTCAAGTGATGTAAATCTCACATCACTTGAACCATTAATATTATGACATCCATTCATCAATAAAGCTTTACTTTGTACTTTGCACAGTGCTAGCTTAGTATTTTGTGGCTCTCTCCAAATGTCTGCTCTTGAGCCCCTGTGCCCCTCAAGTTTGTGTTTTCACTAAAGAGTGCAAGACCGTAGGGACTCCCAGTTCTCTACTAGTGTTCTCCATCACCTTCCATCCCATAATGCACCCCTACCACAAGTGTGGCTCAGACATCACTTCACTTAAGGCTTTTGTACCCAGAATCGCCTCTATGGCATAGAGCAGATGTTAGGAGAGGTCAAGTTATTGCAAATGTGCTTATCTACCTTACATTAACTAGTAGCTAATGTTGGAGCTGGAAGGAGCTTTAGAACCAAATAAAATGTCAATTTTTTTCTGTCAGCTCAGAAAGCTGGTCCTGGGCTGTCGAAGCAACGGATAATGAGTAGGTAACATCACAGGCCAAGAGATAGCCAAAGTGAATTAGTGGAGGAGCCAACACCACCTGTGAGATGAGAAAAGTCATGGAGTCTCGAGCTTTTTTGTCTGCTAATGATGTCTCCAAATGACATCACAAGCGCAAGATGGCAGCACTCATGTTTGGGATGTTTTGGCTACAGTGAGAGGCATCTTAAACAGGTCGTTCAGCTTTATATATGTCAGCAGTTGGCACATTTGGAACCGCTCAAGCGGTGAAAGTCAGCTGAGTATACAATGTGCCAATGATTGGTGAGTTGTAATCTCTTGGGGACACTGAATAAAACATGGGGAGCATGGAGCAATATCAATCTCAACCAGATGTCCAAAAGCAGATTTAGAGGGATTAAACTCCCATACCAACTCTGTTTTACTGTTGACTGTTTTCCTCTGTGTAACCATTCTTCATGACTAACTTTGTGTTTGTGTGCATAGAATAGTGCACAGTATTTAAAATATTGTGTGTTATCATGTCTCAGTGTTTGTGCAGCCAAAGCAGTGAAAATAACGGCACATTAACATTTATAGCATACACACCACAGCTGGTAAATAGAGACTGAGTCTTATTTGTTGTCACATATTGTGTTCTGTTCTTCTCCTGGCCTTCAAATTAATCTATAATTAAAATCAGACCCCTTCACTCCCATCATGATATTTTGTACTTGTAACACTGAGACAGTAACAGAATGACTGTGGCAGTGGATCACTAATGTGGGATCATACAAGGGACAATGACAAATGTACAGCAGGCAGTCAGTCCCAGAAGATGCTTTGACATTTTCTGCACATACACATGGGTAAACATTTAATTGACCAGGAGAACCACCGTAAAGCTCCAAATGGTCTATAGATTATGTCCGTGCATCACCCACTGCTCCCCAGATAACTCATGGTTGTAAGGATTAAAAATCTGTGTTTTTGCTTGTGCAGAAAATAAAGAGGGTGAATTTCCAGGTTTCAGTAGCCCTGTTCCAGTTAATTATCCTGCAGGGATTAATTAAGTTAACATATCAATATACCAAGCTCTAATCTTTATACAGCAAATAGATTTGCAATCCAGCTGCACTATTACAGTGACATTAACATTTCTCAGTCAACATGATACACCTTTTGCAGTCTTTTCTCTCCTATATTTTCATGACAAACGATTGGTTGAGTCTATTTATCTTTTTCATACCCTCAGCTGGTGTCCTTCAAAAAATCGAAAGGACATGAGTCGAATGGAACAGGTTGCATGCGAGGATATATCGCCTCTATAGTTTCAGTCAATGACACCACATGATACCATCTGCAGGCGACACCTCGGATCCCTCTACAACTGAAATACAACCCACTTCACGCACGTCAACCGGATGTGGTTGTGGGTCTGAGTGAAAGGCTGGATAACTCAATTTTAAACTCACTTAATGATTATTTGTAAAAATCAATACGCAGGGAAAGGTGACATTGGTTAACATTTCCTATGAACGTATTAATACCTGTATTTATATTAAGTAATTGAATGATCATTGGGTCCTGCAGTTGTGACACACTGAGGGCCAAGGGGTATTCCGTTTCAAACTCTAACACCTATTCTAGATGCGTGTAGTAGACCTTTAAACCTATACAAATTAAAGCTCCTCCGAAAAAAAAGCTCACTTTAGTTTCATAACAACTGGGAAAACCATGTCTGCTGATGATATGGGAAAGTTCTGCTTGTTTTGTTAATTTCTGAATGAACTTCATAGTCAAATAATTCTCGACAATTCCCCAAAAACCCAATGTTTTCTTTCATGAGTAACAGCAATTCTAACACAATACAGCATCAAAGAGTGCTTTTTTAAATGTCCTTTAGTAATATAACATTATAATATTTTGGGCAATAACTTTCTAACAGCATCTCCTGTGAGAACCTCAGAACAGAGACACAATCACTGTTTCACAAAAAAATAGTGACAGATGTGTTCTTCCACTCTGCCAGTCCTGATAGATTGTACCACTGGCGTGATTTACAGATACAGACAGATACCATCGGTGGTCATTAAAACAAAATGTCTTGTTTTCAAGTTTTCCTCACACATTGTTTAGGGACGTTAAGAAAAAAATGTTAGCAATCTATTTCTCCCAGATAGATATGCTTGTTTTTGGACGGACAGATCTGTCTTGTGGACAGCATAAAATAAATTTGAACTGGCAATCTGGTCAGGACCATTCATCTCATAAACATGTCAGTGATGTTAGCGTTGGAGAGTGCAGCACTAATGTCAGCGGTTCATTAGAGCACTGACAGACAATAAGCTCTAACCATGACATATACAGCTTACAGGCACACACCCATGTAAACCCATTTACATGTAACTCCATTTAACACTCAGCTTGTCTTTGTGTCCAGACTTGTTATGGAACTCCGGTAACACAAAATCTGCCAAAGAAAACAGGGTATAGTATTTTCTACAATATGGTGACTGTACAAATTACAAATAATACGGAGAGTTCTAAATATTTTGTATAATATACCAATACATAGTATTAATATTCATAAACAGTCATCACTGTACAGAACTATTCAGTATTAGTAAAGGGACATGAATGGGAACTATCACATTAAACATAATGAAACATAAGGTGTTATCACTCGCTTTATATTTTCAATATGCTATGATACCAAATTACATAAATGTCATAGTATAATTATATTCTATGTTGAATTTATGATTATGTAGTTGTATTTTTATTCTATATCTCTTTAATGAATTCTATTATTTCTGTAGCCATTTTGTTTTTTCTCGTCAAAACAAATGTTTCTGTGTGTGTTATGCACATCTTGTTTATTTCTTGGTTAAGTATTACAGATAGAATGCTGCTGGAGTTGGATTTGGTTGTATTTTATGCAAAAATACTTGCTTAAGTCATTTATATAGTCTAAGATATTGTAATGTATAGGGCTACA
>KV751315.1:7892614-7915648 GCA_001698575.1 Mola mola
CAAAGCCATCATTTCATTGGGAGCATTGAGGTGCAGCTTGGTATTGATTAGGTTTATTGATTGAGACTAATGACTAATCAGAACATAACATAACTTAAGTCATCTAAAGATGGTTACATTCACTGTCTCTGTGACAGCTGTTGACAAATAACACCTGCTGAAGGCATTCATGCATCTTTCCTGCCTCATCAACCTTCCTTGATGATGGTGGTGATGTTTCTGTGTTCCCAGATTTCAGCGTTTAGTTTAGCCTGCAGGAGTTATAGAGGTATAGTATAAGATATGGACATTTAGAGGAGCAGAGATGGAATCAGAGTCAGAAGGGGGAGAGAATAAAGCTCAGTGCATCATCGAATGTTCCCCCAGCAACCTAAACCTGTAGCAGCATAACTAAGGGCTAGATAGGCCAGTCCTAACTATAAGCTTGATCAAAAAGGAAGGTTTTAAGCCTACTCTTAAAATCAGAGGGTGTGTCTGCCCTGTATGTAGTCAGTATCTCTACAAATGTATAACCTGGCAGAGAAGACAGAAGATGTAACAGGTGGAATTAATGAGTTTATTATCTTTAATGTAAAATGTTCAGACAATTTTGTCACAGCATGAGCTGAGGCAATATCACCTCAATTTAGAGAATTTGAATGAAATTTACACAGTGAGCGCTAATCATGAAAAAGCTAAATGTTAAATTACACCACCAACTCATTTTAGATTTAATGAATAATGATGAAAATAAGCACACATGTACTATCCTAAAACCCAGTCACACGATTAGCATGGGTGTGTACACCAAACTGTCAGAACATAACTGCTAATCATCATCATGGACATCATGGATAACCTGCAGTGTCTCCAAGGCTCATTAGTCATTGCATCTTAAATGGGGTTTATATTTACACATCAATATGCAACATGTCTTTCTTTTTGATACATGTATGACTTAATATCTGTGACACAATGCTGTATTATGTCTCAATATCTGCGGGCACTTGGAGAGAGTGATACGCAATCTGTGAAAGGCTTGGATGATGTGTGTTTGGAGGTTTGGATTGTACTTCAGGTTGTCCCGCTCCACTGACTTATACTGCAGATGAAGCATCCTCGTGGCTCCTGTGCTGCTGCCTATAATGACAGGACATCATTAACCACAGCCGTTGCTTTCAATGGGACAATTTATCACCAGTGATGACAGTGTCTGTCACATACGTCAGCAGAGCACGTTTTCAGTTTTCATCCTTTTTTTAGATTGGTGACAGTAATTTTACTTACTTTAAAGAGGCTGGGATCGATATCAGGTATCAAGTACAACATGACAATGAAAACAATGTGACTATCAAGACCAGAGCCAGACTGCACTCAAAATAAGACTCTGACATGGGGAAAGGTCAATGTTTTATCAGATCAAGGTCGGTACACAAGAAGGCAGTCAGCACAAGCAAAACTTTTCAAATTAGCAGGCAGAACTTCACACAAAAGAACAAAGTGGTCTTAATACGAGGAAGAGAACAAATAGGAGGTTGCTAAAACGTTCTCATGATAGAACAAGATGATCGGGCACAAGAGGGTGGGAGAACACAGCCTGTATACACAGAGGACTAATGAGACACGGCTGGGTAAGACACAAAGGCGGGGTACGCTTGAAAGGAAGACAAGGATACGACCCAGACACTAACAAAATAATTAAAGAGACAGAAAACTAACTACATAAATACACAACTGACTAACAGATCCTGACAGTGACAGTAGTAAAAGGGATATTTTAAAAAGCTTCATGAGTATGAACTCATTCTTCTGCTGTCTACTGGTAATATTTGCATCTTTTTCTCTCCAAAAGTCCTCTAATTATCAGGTACAGACTCTGGAGGATTCAGTTGCAGAGACACGGAGGGAAGTTCCTTAATCAAAGCCGTTTAAACAGAAAAATGTCAAAACCAGGAGATCAGACTAACAAGCAAAGGTACAATTGTAGGAAACAGGCAAACTCCAAAACCAAAAGACAAACAGGATCATGCAGGAGGAAACTCACAAAAGATACAATGCTGAAAAGGCAATGGGGCACAAGAGGAAAGGAACACACAGCTTAAATACACAAGGAGGGGGTAGACAATTAGACACAGGTGAAACACAGTAGGGAGGAGGAAGCAATCACACAGGAGGGAAGAAAACTTGACAGGACATGGCGAATAAGACACAACAGGATTTCAAATTAAAATGGGAAACACAGATTGACCCTAACAAACGGACACATAAAACTACCTGACACTGACACTAATTAACTTGTTCAACACCGAATAGCAGATAAACACAATTATTGACTAGCTAGTGAAAATAGCTGTTCTTAAAGAGTACACAAACAAGTGTCAAAGCCATTATGTGGATAGACACATCATGAAGTTTGATCATTTTTCTGTTATTGTGTGGATCCTCAGCAGCAGGGATCCAGGTCATGGCCCTGGAACATTTGAATTCACTGACTGGTGCGAGGCATCCTTCTTGGACATGAACACCTCCAAGACAAAGGAGATGATTGCCTTCTTTGATTGCCATCTTCGGCGCATCATGTGCATGCTGCGAGTATGAAAGCTTTTAATCTTGACACTTTTATGAAAATGTTTTATTCTTGTTGTATCGAATAAGTTCTCACATTTTCTTTAATCATTTGATATGACTCATGTTCACTAAAGAAAATGAACAGATTATAAGGTGATGTGACAGTGCGCACCAAGACTGCAGGGATTACCTTCAATGGCCTTCCCCATCTATATAAGGTCAGGGTTCTGTCCGAGGCTGAGAACATTCTGGTTGATTCGAGCCGTCTGGTCCCAGGTACAATTTGTCACTACGCACAGTCAGTAGATATAATAACTCTTTTTTGTCCCTGCTGTAATTACTTTCAGAGATAACCTACTCTGAATTTACATTGTGCACATTACTTTTACCAGTTGGAAGTCTTTTTGTTTATTTAACGTTGTTAAATTTGTTGTACTGGCATTCTATTTTATTTCTACTATATTAAATGTTGTGTTATATTCATTGTTATTAAGTGCTGGTGTGATTATTGTTTCCATGAATTGTTTGTCATACAAAAAGGATCAGTTACGTAGTCGTTGCATTAACCATTTTAGAAATACAGCCATTTTTACGTAAAGATCCCCTTTTGTAAAAAAAAAAGCCTGCCCACTTCTGTAATAAGATTCTTAGGACAGATGAAACCAAGATGAACTTGTACATTACCACCAAAATGG
This sequence comes from Mola mola, assembly GCA_001698575.1. Lineage (NCBI taxonomy): Eukaryota > Metazoa > Chordata > Actinopteri > Tetraodontiformes > Molidae > Mola > Mola mola. Next base: position 7,895,857 of record KV751315.1, read on the forward strand.
CAGCAAAACTTCCATATGAGGAGGGGAAACTTCATGCTCTTATGTGACCTCCTGCAGCCAAGTCTCACCAGGAACAACACCCATCATGGCCAACCTGTATCAAGTGAGCTGTGAGGTGTCATTTGTGGAGGCTGGGCATCAAGCTGGAATTCAGGTCCCTCTCCCACCTATAGGCAGTAAGAAAGTCAACAGCCTGCATGACCTTGGGTAACTAGGAGGTAATCATCTAGGAGGAGAATAGACAGGATGTTCACCACTGAACCATCCACAGTGTACTCTCAGTGTGAGGGTAATAAGACGAGGACAGACCCACCCAGGGGTGAGAATGAACTGTACTGGAAGGGCATATGGGAGAAAGAGGCATCACATAACACCAATTCTCAGTGGTTGGTGGACTTGAAAGATGACCACAGCCATCTCCCAGAGCAGGACCCAGTAAACATCACAATGGCAGACATCCAAGAAAGACTCTCAGGGATGAAGAGCTGGACAGCACCAGGCCCGAACATGATCCACAGCTACTAGCTAAAGAAGCTAACTGCACTCCATGAATGCCTGGCAGCTCAGATTAACCAGCTGCTGAAATATGGGACCCACCCAGAGTGGTTGACCCAAGGCCGGACGGTCCTGATCATGAAGGACTCCCAGAAGGGAACGATTCCATCCAACTACCAGCTAATTACCTGCCTCTGCACGACATGGAAGCTCCTGTCAGGCATCAAGATGAGTAGGCATGTGGCTCAATACATGAGCAGGACCCAGAAAGGGGGTCGGTAGTGACACCAGAGGAGCCAAACGCCAGCCACTGGTTGACAGGGCAGTCTGTAGAGACTTTAAGACCAGGAAGACCAACCTGTGCACTGCCTGGACTGACTACAAGAAAGCCTACGACTCATACATGGATACTGGAGTTCTTGGAGCTATATAAGATTAACAGGGCACTAAGATCCTTCATGAAGAACTCGATGGGGCTGTGGAAGACTACTCTGGAAACCATTTTAAAGCCAATTTCCCAAGCTAGAATCAAGTGCGTCATATACCAAGGAGATGCCTTATCCGCCCTGCTGTTCTGCATTGGCCTGAACCCCCTCAGCCAGATCATCACAAAGAGTGGCCTCAGAGACCAGTTCCAAAATGGAACAACCATCAGCCACTTCCTCTACATGGATGACTCGCTATGGGAAGAGTGAGCGAGACATTGACTCACTGATCCATATCACCAGGATCTACAGCAATGACATCGATATGTCATTTGGGCTAGCCAGGTGTAGCCAGATGATATCAAAGAGAGGCAAGATGATCACAACTTAGGGCTTGAATTACCAGAAGGCAACATAACCAATTTTCCAGACAGCTACAAATACCTTGGGATCCCACAGGCAAATGGGACTCATGAAGAGGCCGCAAAGAAGTCAGCCACGGCCAAATAGCTACGCAGAATAAAGCAGGTCCTGAGAAGTCAGCTGAATGTTCAGAACAAGATCCGAGCCATCAACACCTATGCTCTGCCCGTGTTTAAATACCCTGCTGGTATAATAACCTGGCCAAAGGAAGAGATAGAAGCCATAGATATCAAGACAAGGAAGCTCCTCACCATGCATGGAGGGTTTCACTTGAAGTCCAGCACCCTGAGGCTGTACACTAAAGCAGAAAGAGGGAACCTGAGGTTTAGTGAGCGTCAGAGCCACTATCCAAGACGAAACAACTTAGATCCAGGAATACAACAGGAAGATGGCCCCCAACGATGACCTGCTAAGTGAATGTCTGAGGCAGCAGAAACCCAGTGAAGAGAAGTATGTCCATGAAGGTTCTCAGTCATCCAGGTCATCTTAATCTCGAAGTGTTTAGTAGGAAGCAACTGGACTTCTTATCTTGTTTGAAGACGTTTCGCCTCTCATCTGAAAGGCTTCTTCAGTTCTGAGGGTCAGTGCGGGAAACCCAGGTATTTAACCCAGAGTGGGTGGAGGCAATCACCAACAAGGAGGACTAGGTTGAAAGCACCAGCCTGGGGGGGCGATCCTCTGGCTAGGTATCATGTGAGTCACATGAGCCCAAGTGTGAATCACTCGAGAGTGTTTGCCCCTCACCCCTGGTTTCATGTGACGCCTTGGGCTCACATGGCCCCAAGTGTGTATGGGGGTTAAACCGCCTGGGGAGGGCTCCCAAGACAGCATTGTAGGTTGCAGACAAATGGTGTCTTAGTCCACCACCCCTGTTTAGAGAGGGTTTCTCCAAGTGGACATAGCTGGTCTCTTTTACTCCTCTTTCAAACCATCTGTCCTCTCTGTCCAGGTTATCCCATATGTGGCAGGTCTATCAGAAAAATTCAGAAGGATCTTCCAAAAACACAAAATCCGAGTTAACTTCAAACCCGGCCAGACCTTAAGACAGAGACTGGTCCACCCCAAGCACCCATCAGCTTCTCCTTCTGACTGAACACAGCTGATAGAAGGTTAGTGTTTGAGGTCATGTTTACGACAGCATTGTTTAGTGCAACTGAACTGAACCCTGCAGCTTTCATCTCCTAAATGCATTTCCTTTGGAAGAGTGAGAACACAGGCTGAAACTTCTGGTGCGGACCAGGGGGGTGGTCTCATGCAACTTGCAAGTGAACTCAGGAGTGGCTCATTACTGGTGTGAACCCTGCCCCCATCAATCACAGGAGGTGTACCACTTTACCACTTTTCATTTCCTGCAGGAGAGGTTAGGAAATTGTGGTTTACAAAATGAATGGCAAGTAACAAACATGGAGCTGCGGGCAACAAAAATAAAGAATAAATCGGCATAAGGAAACATTTTTAAATGTTAGGAAAAGATACATAAGAACACTGAAGCAGCCAAACGTTGCCAAATACAGGACAGTATCATCTCACAGTCTTACCTGTACAGTTTGTCTTTAAAGGTGAGAACAGTGTAGAAGCTGTAACAAATCACTTAATCTCAGAATAGATTTGCATCAGTTACCATGATGTAATTCAGGAAGTTATTGATCTAACAAAACACATTACCTCCAAATTCTCAAATGGTTTTGTGATCTAAATTGTATAGATCAAACTTCTGAAAATTTCTCATTATCATCTTTTTCTGATCATTTCCATGGTTATATTAGTATATTTAAAGTTTTGTGGATTTGTAAAAAAAAAAAGAAATGTTTGTCTTGCTTCAGCAGTGTCATTGGGTTGGATGGTCCAAATTCAGTGCTGATATTTGTGGTTTTCAGAGGATGAATCGCAGCTTTAGTAATCTAATGCTTTTTCCTCTAAAAACACGGTAAAACGGACTTGAGTAAAACTTTGTAACTATTGGATGAACTGCCAGGAAATTGAATGAATAATATCAGATTTCCCATCAAACTCAACATAAAATTCCATTTAGCACGGTAACACTAAATCAAGACTGTCAACCTGCTAAAAATCAGCATGCTGGCACTGTCATTGTAAATATTTCTGAATGCCAAATGTTTGTCTTTCTCATTATTAATTTCCTTCATATTATAATGAAATGTGATTAAATATCCACATCTGGAGAAAACTCATATTGAATGTGAATAGTGACTGGGGGTTTTTTTGTTTCTTTCTTTCTTTCTTTTCTCATAAGCGGTTACAATGACTAAGTTGAAGCCCAAACTGAATGTGAAAATGAAAATGTGTGTGTGACAAACAAGGAACAAAACAAGAATGGAGTGCATAGGGGAGGGGGAGAGTGAGATAGTGGGTGAGGACAGAATGTAAGACTATTACAAGACAAGGCTTTACAGTTCTAACTTTTCCCTGGCAGGAAACTACCTTGGCAGTGTTTGTAAATCAAGATGACTCATCTGTTGACATGTTTAGAAGGAGCCGCTCGACTGATGGGTGCTGAGAAAACTGCTGGTGACTTGGAACGTCATCATCATCATCATTGGAACATCATATTGGTTTCAATGCAGTTCAGATAGAGATTTCCTTTTGGTAACACCGCATGAGAATGTGTAAGGTCACTAAAGCTTCATTATTCAGTATGTACTCTCAGCTCCAATCTTCAAAGTGTGTTTGTATGTAGGTGTATATGTAGGTGTATCCGTGTGCTGTTCAGTAAATGCCCAGATTGACTGAGGATAGATGGTACGTGAGAGATGACATCAGAACAGCTAGATGAAAGCGTGTTTCAAGGGTGTGTACTGTTCTCTTGGGGAGGGAGAGTACAGCTAATTACGACTGCAATTTCCCATTCTCATTCTCTTATTAGTCATTTCCTCATTACCAGCCACTGAGAAGAAAGCCAATATTTTGTCTCCCCATTCTGTCTTCCTACAGCCCCGAGCTGGACCTCCCAGCCACAGCAGAGCTAGGGAAGCCCAGCTGAGTTTCAAAAACATCAAACGCGTAATCTGATTCTGATCACATGCGGGCAATGATTCCACAGAAACACACCACCTTGTTCATGGGTCCCAGCCCACGGGTGATTTTATTGCTGCTGAATGTTAAGCGGTGGTGAGTGTTCTTTAATTGTGGCCATAAATCAGCAAGCCAGGCGCAAAAAGGGTTATAAAAGAGCGAGAGAGAGAGAGAGAGAGGGGAAGTGTGTAGATGAACATGGAGCTCACCTGAGGCGCACGGCCCAAACGGACACTGAGCAGCCTTAAAAGAGACAGCAGCCACAATCAAAGCCTCCTCTTTTTCATAATAATGTGAGGACGGCCTCCTCCCAGAGCTTTCACGACATCCCGCATCTTTGTCCCTGAATCTGACAAAAGTGAAGGTCTATGTCTCCCCACAAGTAGGTGTCGCCATGGAAACTCAGTGCTCTCAACAATGGCTGTTAAATGAGAGGAGCTGTCTGATGGAATTAAAGAGTAGGCTCAGTTCCTCTTTCTGTGCATCATGTACTCACAGCTGCAGCAGCCACACCACACAAGTCACATGTGTACTCGATAATATAGCCTTCATTTCATCAAACACGTCAATACTAAGCGCTCATTTTATTCATCCCTCCTGTACAGCGGTGAGAGAATGTTTGGTGGGGTGATTGCAGAGAGTCAAATCAGGGGATTCTGGATGACAAATGCATACAGATGTTCCGTACATTGTTGGGTTTTTTTGACAAAATCCCTACAGCTTAATTAAACATTATAACAAATCACAGAGGCAGTGTCAGTTAACTGATGAGATTTATTTTCCAAACTGCAAAACAGAGAGCAACACCTACAAGAGCTGTGATTTGTGCTAATACAGGCTTGCATATTATCCAAAAAGCCCAGTGAATGAGTGCACAGCACAGATCAACAATAAAAGTAAGCATGCAAAAAAAAAAAATCCCTCTCATCCTTTATAAGAAATCAAGTATTTACTAATGGCAAAACCTTCCCCCAACACACGCCAGTAGATACACCGGTTGCATATTAGGGTTATGGGATGTAAATTATGCTTCGATTAACAGCAGATAGGTGAAGGAGAGAGCATGATGGAAAATGGGAAATTTCACTTGCTGTAAAACCGACAACTTATTCCTTTTGTCTTACTATGGTGCAGGGATAAGATAAGGGGAAATAATGAGCTCCACAGATGGCCACATGAACTATGGTCTTATTCTCTCCAGCATTTCAGCTCACTGTTGTCATGGCACTAATGATGGTTTCCCATTAAGACATAAATGTTTTGTTTTGTTTTGTTTTGCCTCATGAATATTCTTACAGTGATGGGACCCCTTAACAGCTCTGCACTTGGGTTCAACTAGCTGACAAACAACGGAATTCTTTGAATATTTTAGCATTTCATACATGATTGTTTACAGAAAATTTTGTCTTTTAATTAAAAAGATTGAAAAATTCATACATCTGTAAGTTTCAAAGCATAAACAAAATAAAAAACAAGAGTTATTAGTTTTGGGCAAATTTATGTGTCACAGCTTTACCATAAGATATCCAATATAGTCCTGGAATTCCCAAAAGGGTATGAAACATTTTTGTCTTCTCTGGGAAAACACTGCTAATGTTGTAATTAATAATTAAAACAAAAATGTTTTAAAAAATTACTTATTATATAAAGGAATAATAGCAGTTTGATAGTTATATAAGGTCAGTCATGTACCAAATTATATCACAACTCATGCAAATGTTAAGATCACATGAAACCATTTAATCTGCAGCTCATGTACCGAGGCAACACAACCATAAGGGGATAAACAGGACAGGGGACCGAGTGACTAGCCATGGTGGGCAGGAATCACGGGAGACATCCAGATGCCCCCAAGGAACAGAAATATTGGTTGATTTCTGCAAGTACTATTATTTCGTTACAGTGATTAGCCACGAAAGATTTATGGGAACCGACAGAGCTTATCCATACTTTATCCATCAATAAAAATAATGGGAAAACATCAGCTTTGTGGCCACACATTTTGTCCTGTAAATCTTTTGAAAATCTTGAACCCTTGGAATAAATAAAAGCAGAAATGGTTCATCATGCAGAAACAAATAACCTATAATGTCATAATGTTGTCAGTTGAGTAGTTTCTTAAACGTCATATCCGTTTGCTCACTGTGGTAAACTCATTGCAGAGCCGCACTTGTTAGATGATCCTGGATCATTTGCATTCAGGAAACTGAGTATGGCTCCAAATCTTGGCTTGCTGAATCAATAGGCCTCAGCCTGTGATCCATAGTGACTGTGGAATCCTCAGTGGTTGTGGTCTTCAAAGGAGTTCAGAGCGCAGCAAAGGCAGAGCAAACTGTGTTTAGGTGCATTCATGAGAAGTCAATAGTGGGTGACTGGGGAAGGCTGGGGAAGCTCTAGAGGCCGAATCAAAGTCAGATTAATATTTGTGGCTCGAAGGCGGATGTGTGTGTGTTAGAATAAAGACTAGATATCCTTCCAGTGCATTTAATGGCAGGGACACATGATTTTCAGCCAAGTGAATTAGTCACTGTTCATAGCGATCTAGACCTCGAATACACCATGCGAGAGGTAGATAGATGCAACATAATAAGGAAATATAAAGCTGCAAACAACTGTCAATTCCAAAAAGTTTTGTAACGCATAGTGTTTCTGAATGTATTAATACCTTATGTAACCTTATGTACTAAGAAAAAAATAAGGTTTTAGAAACAGTAGAGCGTTTAGGATGCTGAAGCCAACAATCAAACTGTTTGTATGGGCAACAGTGTTTGAGTTTTCCCCATGAAAATTACTCTTACTCTTACTCTTACTCTTATTACTCTTTAAGGCGGGGTACGCTTGAAAGGAAGACAAGGATACGACCCAGACACTAACAAAATAATTAAAGAGACAGAAAACTAACTACATAAATACACAACTGACTAACAGATCCTGACAGTGACAGTAGTAAAAGGGATATTTTAAAAAGCTTCATGAGTATGAACTCATTCTTCTGCTGTCTACTGGTAATATTTGCATCTTTTTCTCTCCAAAAGTCCTCTAATTATCAGGTACAGACTCTGGAGGATTCAGTTGCAGAGACACGGAGGGAAGTTCCTTAATCAAAGCCGTTTAAACAGAAAAATGTCAAAACCAGGAGATCAGGCTAACAAGCAAAGGTACAATTGTAGGAAACAGGCAAACTCCAAAACCAAAAGACAAACAGGATCATGCAGGAGGAAACTCACAAAAGATACAATGCTGAAAAGGCAATGGGGCACAAGGGGAAAGGAACACACAGCTTAAATACACAAGGAGGGGGTAGACAATTAGACACAGGTGAAACACAGTAGGGAGGAGGAAGCAATCACACAGGAGGGAAGAAAACTTGACAGGACATGGCGAATAAGACACAACAGGATTTCAAATTAAAATGGGAAACACAGATTGACCCTAACAAACGGACACATAAAACTACCTGACACTGACACTAATTAACTTGTTCAACACCGAATAGCAGATAAACACAATTATTGACTAGCTAGTGAAAATAGCTGTTCTTAAAGAGTACACAAACAAGTGTCAAAGCCATTATGTGGATAGACACATCATGAAGTTTGATCATTTTTCTGTTATTGTGTGGATCCTCAGCAGCAGGGATCCAGGTCATGGCCCTGGAACATTTGAATTCACTGACTGGTGCGAGGCATCCTTCTTGGACATGAACACCTCCAAGACAAAGGAGATGATTGCCAATTTTTTCTGAAAAATACCATCTTCCTAGCATTTATCAGTCATCAAGCTGTTAAGATTATACATCAGTACAAGTAGTATTATCACTGATAAAAAAAAAAACTAAAAAAAAAAACTGTCTTCGGCGCATCATGTGCATGCTGCGAGTATGAAAGCTTTTAATCTTGACACTTTTATGAAAATGTTTTATTCTTGTTGTATCGAATAAGTTCTCACATTTTCTTTAATCATTTGATATGACTCATGTTCACTAAAGAAAATGAACAGATTATAAGGTGATGTGACAGTGCGCACCAAGACTGCAGGGATTACCTTCAATGGCCTTCCCCATCTATATAAGGTCAGGGTTCTGTCCGAGGCTGAGAACATTCTGGTTGATTCGAGCCGTCTGGTCCCAGGTACAATTTGTCACTACGCACAGTCAGTAGATATAATAACTCTTTTTTGTCCCTGCTGTAATTACTTTCAGAGATAACCTACTCTGAATTTACATTGTGCACATTACTTTTACCAGTTGGAAGTCTTTTTGTTTATTTAACGTTGTTAAATTTGTTGTACTGGCATTCTATTTTATTTCTACTATATTAAATGTTGTGTTATATTCATTGTTATTAAGTGCTGGTGTGATTATTGTTTCCATGAATTGTTTGTCATACAAAAAGGATCAGTTACGTAGTCGTTGCATTAACCATTTTAGAAATACAGCCATTTTTACGTAAAGATCCCCTTTTGTAAAAAAAAAAGCCTGCCCACTTCTGTAATAAGATTCTTAGGACAGATGAAACCAAGATGAACTTGTACATTACCACCAAAATGGCAGCAAAACTTCCATATGAGGAGGGGAAACTTCATGCTCTTATGTGACCTCCTGCAGCCAAGTCTCACCAGGAACAACACCCATCATGGCCAACCTGTATCAAGTGAGCTGTGAGGTGTCATTTGTGGAGGCTGGGCATCAAGCTGGAATTCAGGTCCCTCTCCCACCTATAGGCAGTAAGAAAGTCAACAGCCTGCATGACCTTGGGTAACTAGGAGGTAATCATCTAGGAGGAGAATAGACAGGATGTTCACCACTGAACCATCCACAGTGTACTCTCAGTGTGAGGGTAATAAGACGAGGACAGACCCACCCAGGGGTGAGAATGAACTGTACTGGAAGGGCATATGGGAGAAAGAGGCATCACATAACACCAATTCTCAGTGGTTGGTGGACTTGAAAGATGACCACAGCCATCTCCCAGAGCAGGACCCAGTAAACATCACAATGGCAGACATCCAAGAAAGACTCTCAGGGATGAAGAGCTGGACAGCACCAGGCCCGAACATGATCCACAGCTACTAGCTAAAGAAGCTAACTGCACTCCATGAATGCCTGGCAGCTCAGATTAACCAGCTGCTGAAATATGGGACCCACCCAGAGTGGTTGACCCAAGGCCGGACGGTCCTGATCATGAAGGACTCCCAGAAGGGAACGATTCCATCCAACTACCAGCTAATTACCTGCCTCTGCACGACATGGAAGCTCCTGTCAGGCATCAAGATGAGTAGGCATGTGGCTCAATACATGAGCAGGACCCAGAAAGGGGGTCGGTAGTGACACCAGAGGAGCCAAACGCCAGCCACTGGTTGACAGGGCAGTCTGTAGAGACTTTAAGACCAGGAAGACCAACCTGTGCACTGCCTGGACTGACTACAAGAAAGCCTACGACTCATACATGGATACTGGAGTTCTTGGAGCTATATAAGATTAACAGGGCACTAAGATCCTTCATGAAGAACTCGATGGGGCTGTGGAAGACTACTCTGGAAACCATTTTAAAGCCAATTTCCCAAGCTAGAATCAAGTGCGTCATATACCAAGGAGATGCCTTATCCGCCCTGCTGTTCTGCATTGGCCTGAACCCCCTCAGCCAGATCATCACAAAGAGTGGCCTCAGAGACCAGTTCCAAAATGGAACAACCATCAGCCACTTCCTCTACATGGATGACTCGCTATGGGAAGAGTGAGCGAGACATTGACTCACTGATCCATATCACCAGGATCTACAGCAATGACATCGATATGTCATTTGGGCTAGCCAGGTGTAGCCAGATGATATCAAAGAGAGGCAAGATGATCACAACTTAGGGCTTGAATTACCAGAAGGCAACATAACCAATTTTCCAGACAGCTACAAATACCTTGGGATCCCACAGGCAAATGGGACTCATGAAGAGGCCGCAAAGAAGTCAACCACGGCCAAATAGCTACGCAGAATAAAGCAGGTCCTGAGAAGTCAGCTGAATGTTCAGAACAAGATCCGAGCCATCAACACCTATGCTCTGCCCGTGTTTAAATACCCTGCTGGTATAATAACCTGGCCAAAGGAAGAGATAGAAGCCATAGATATCAAGACAAGGAAGCTCCTCACCATGCATGGAGGGTTTCACTTGAAGTCCAGCACCCTGAGGCTGTACACTAAAGCAGAAAGAGGGAACCTGAGGTTTAGTGAGCGTCAGAGCCACTATCCAAGACGAAACAACTTAGATCCAGGAATACAACAGGAAGATGGCCCCCAACGATGACCTGCTAAGTGAATGTCTGAGGCAGCAGAAACCCAGTGAAGAGAAGTATGTCCATGAAGGTTCTCAGTCATCCAGGTCATCTTAATCTCGAAGTGTTTAGTAGGAAGCAACTGGACTTCTTATCTTGTTTGAAGACGTTTCGCCTCTCATCTGAAAGGCTTCTTCAGTTCTGAGGGTCAGTGCGGGAAACCCAGGTATTTAACCCAGAGTGGGTGGAGGCAATCACCAACAAGGAGGACTAGGTTGAAAGCACCAGCCTGGGGGGGCGATCCTCTGGCTAGGTATCATGTGAGTCACATGAGCCCAAGTGTGAATCACTCGAGAGTGTTTGCCCCTCACCCCTGGTTTCATGTGACGCCTTGGGCTCACATGGCCCCAAGTGTGTATGGGGGTTAAACCGCCTGGGGAGGGCTCCCAAGACAGCATTGTAGGTTGCAGACAAATGGTGTCTTAGTCCACCACCCCTGTTTAGAGAGGGTTTCTCCAAGTGGACATAGCTGGTCTCTTTTACTCCTCTTTCAAACCATCTGTCCTCTCTGTCCAGGTTATCCCATATGTGGCAGGGCTATCAGAAAAATTCAGAAGGATCTTCCAAAAACACAAAATCCGAGTTAACTTCAAACCCGGCCAGACCTTAAGACAGAGACTGGTCCACCCCAAGCACCCATCAGCTTCTCCTTCTGACTGAACACAGCTGATAGAAGGTTAGTGTTTGAGGTCATGTTTACGACAGCATTGTTTAGTGCAACTGAACTGAACCCTGCAGCTTTCATCTCCTAAATGCATTTCCTTTGGAAGAGTGAGAACACAGGCTGAAACTTCTGGTGCGGACCAGGGGGGTGGTCTCATGCAACTTGCAAGTGAACTCAGGAGTGGCTCATTACTGGTGTGAACCCTGCCCCCATCAATCACAGGAGGTGTACCACTTTACCACTTTTCATTTCCTGCAGGAGAGGTTAGGAAATTGTGGTTTACAAAATGAATGGCAAGTAACAAACATGGAGCTGCGGGCAACAAAAATAAAGAATAAATCGGCATAAGGAAACATTTTTAAATGTTAGGAAAAGATACATAAGAACACTGAAGCAGCCAAACGTTGCCAAATACAGGACAGTATCATCTCACAGTCTTACCTGTACAGTTTGTCTTTAAAGGTGAGAACAGTGTAGAAGCTGTAACAAATCACTTAATCTCAGAATAGATTTGCATCAGTTACCATGATGTAATTCAGGAAGTTATTGATCTAACAAAACACATTACCTCCAAATTCTCAAATGGTTTTGTGATCTAAATTGTATAGATCAAACTTCTGAAAATTTCTCATTATCATCTTTTTCTGATCATTTCCATGGTTATATTAGTATATTTAAAGTTTTGTGGATTTGTAAAAAAAAAAAGAAATGTTTGTCTTGCTTCAGCAGTGTCATTGGGTTGGATGGTCCAAATTCAGTGCTGATATTTGTGGTTTTCAGAGGATGAATCGCAGCTTTAGTAATCTAATGCTTTTTCCTCTAAAAACACGGTAAAACGGACTTGAGTAAAACTTTGTAACTATTGGATGAACTGCCAGGAAATTGAATGAATAATATCAGATTTCCCATCAAACTCAACATAAAATTCCATTTAGCACGGTAACACTAAATCAAGACTGTCAACCTGCTAAAAATCAGCATGCTGGCACTGTCATTGTAAATATTTCTGAATGCCAAATGTTTGTCTTTCTCATTATTAATTTCCTTCATATTATAATGAAATGTGATTAAATATCCACATCTGGAGAAAACTCATATTGAATGTGAATAGTGACTGGGGGTTTTTTTGTTTCTTTCTTTCTTTCTTTTCTCATAAGCGGTTACAATGACTAAGTTGAAGCCCAAACTGAATGTGAAAATGAAAATGTGTGTGTGACAAACAAGGAACAAAACAAGAATGGAGTGCATAGGGGAGGGGGAGAGTGAGATAGTGGGTGAGGACAGAATGTAAGACTATTACAAGACAAGGCTTTACAGTTCTAACTTTTCCCTGGCAGGAAACTACCTTGGCAGTGTTTGTAAATCAAGATGACTCATCTGTTGACATGTTTAGAAGGAGCCGCTCGACTGATGGGTGCTGAGAAAACTGCTGGTGACTTGGAACGTCATCATCATCATCATTGGAACATCATATTGGTTTCAATGCAGTTCAGATAGAGATTTCCTTTTGGTAACACCGCATGAGAATGTGTAAGGTCACTAAAGCTTCATTATTCAGTATGTACTCTCAGCTCCAATCTTCAAAGTGTGTTTGTATGTAGGTGTATATGTAGGTGTATCCGTGTGCTGTTCAGTAAATGCCCAGATTGACTGAGGATAGATGGTACGTGAGAGATGACATCAGAACAGCTAGATGAAAGCGTGTTTCAAGGGTGTGTACTGTTCTCTTGGGGAGGGAGAGTACAGCTAATTACGACTGCAATTTCCCATTCTCATTCTCTTATTAGTCATTTCCTCATTACCAGCCACTGAGAAGAAAGCCAATATTTTGTCTCCCCATTCTGTCTTCCTACAGCCCCGAGCTGGACCTCCCAGCCACAGCAGAGCTAGGGAAGCCCAGCTGAGTTTCAAAAACATCAAACGCGTAATCTGATTCTGATCACATGCGGGCAATGATTCCACAGAAACACACCACCTTGTTCATGGGTCCCAGCCCACGGGTGATTTTATTGCTGCTGAATGTTAAGCGGTGGTGAGTGTTCTTTAATTGTGGCCATAAATCAGCAAGCCAGGCGCAAAAAGGGTTATAAAAGAGCGAGAGAGAGAGAGAGAGGGGAAGTGTGTAGATGAACATGGAGCTCACCTGAGGCGCACGGCCCAAACGGACACTGAGCAGCCTTAAAAGAGACAGCAGCCACAATCAAAGCCTCCTCTTTTTCATAATAATGTGAGGACGGCCTCCTCCCAGAGCTTTCACGACATCCCGCATCTTTGTCCCTGAATCTGACAAAAGTGAAGGTCTATGTCTCCCCACAAGTAGGTGTCGCCATGGAAACTCAGTGCTCTCAACAATGGCTGTTAAATGAGAGGAGCTGTCTGATGGAATTAAAGAGTAGGCTCAGTTCCTCTTTCTGTGCATCATGTACTCACAGCTGCAGCAGCCACACCACACAAGTCACATGTGTACTCGATAATATAGCCTTCATTTCATCAAACACGTCAATACTAAGCGCTCATTTTATTCATCCCTCCTGTACAGCGGTGAGAGAATGTTTGGTGGGGTGATTGCAGAGAGTCAAATCAGGGGATTCTGGATGACAAATGCATACAGATGTTCCGTACATTGTTGGGTTTTTTTGACAAAATCCCTACAGCTTAATTAAACATTATAACAAATCACAGAGGCAGTGTCAGTTAACTGATGAGATTTATTTTCCAAACTGCAAAACAGAGAGCAACACCTACAAGAGCTGTGATTTGTGCTAATACAGGCTTGCATATTATCCAAAAAGCCCAGTGAATGAGTGCACAGCACAGATCAACAATAAAAGTAAGCATGCAAAAAAAAAAAATCCCTCTCATCCTTTATAAGAAATCAAGTATTTACTAATGGCAAAACCTTCCCCCAACACACGCCAGTAGATACACCGGTTGCATATTAGGGTTATGGGATGTAAATTATGCTTCGATTAACAGCAGATAGGTGAAGGAGAGAGCATGATGGAAAATGGGAAATTTCACTTGCTGTAAAACCGACAACTTATTCCTTTTGTCTTACTATGGTGCAGGGATAAGATAAGGGGAAATAATGAGCTCCACAGATGGCCACATGAACTATGGTCTTATTCTCTCCAGCATTTCAGCTCACTGTTGTCATGGCACTAATGATGGTTTCCCATTAAGACATAAATGTTTTGTTTTGTTTTGTTTTGCCTCATGAATATTCTTACAGTGATGGGACCCCTTAACAGCTCTGCACTTGGGTTCAACTAGCTGACAAACAACGGAATTCTTTGAATATTTTAGCATTTCATACATGATTGTTTACAGAAAATTTTGTCTTTTAATTAAAAAGATTGAAAAATTCATACATCTGTAAGTTTCAAAGCATAAACAAAATAAAAAACAAGAGTTATTAGTTTTGGGCAAATTTATGTGTCACAGCTTTACCATAAGATATCCAATATAGTCCTGGAATTCCCAAAAGGGTATGAAACATTTTTGTCTTCTCTGGGAAAACACTGCTAATGTTGTAATTAATAATTAAAACAAAAATGTTTTAAAAAATTACTTATTATATAAAGGAATAATAGCAGTTTGATAGTTATATAAGGTCAGTCATGTACCAAATTATATCACAACTCATGCAAATGTTAAGATCACATGAAACCATTTAATCTGCAGCTCATGTACCGAGGCAACACAACCATAAGGGGATAAACAGGACAGGGGACCGAGTGACTAGCCATGGTGGGCAGGAATCACGGGAGACATCCAGATGCCCCCAAGGAACAGAAATATTGGTTGATTTCTGCAAGTACTATTATTTCGTTACAGTGATTAGCCACGAAAGATTTATGGGAACCGACAGAGCTTATCCATACTTTATCCATCAATAAAAATAATGGGAAAACATCAGCTTTGTGGCCACACATTTTGTCCTGTAAATCTTTTGAAAATCTTGAACCCTTGGAATAAATAAAAGCAGAAATGGTTCATCATGCAGAAACAAATAACCTATAATGTCATAATGTTGTCAGTTGAGTAGTTTCTTAAACGTCATATCCGTTTGCTCACTGTGGTAAACTCATTGCAGAGCCGCACTTGTTAGATGATCCTGGATCATTTGCATTCAGGAAACTGAGTATGGCTCCAAATCTTGGCTTGCTGAATCAATAGGCCTCAGCCTGTGATCCATAGTGACTGTGGAATCCTCAGTGGTTGTGGTCTTCAAAGGAGTTCAGAGCGCAGCAAAGGCAGAGCAAACTGTGTTTAGGTGCATTCATGAGAAGTCAATAGTGGGTGACTGGGGAAGGCTGGGGAAGCTCTAGAGGCCGAATCAAAGTCAGATTAATATTTGTGGCTCGAAGGCGGATGTGTGTGTGTTAGAATAAAGACTAGATATCCTTCCAGTGCATTTAATGGCAGGGACACATGATTTTCAGCCAAGTGAATTAGTCACTGTTCATAGCGATCTAGACCTCGAATACACCATGCGAGAGGTAGATAGATGCAACATAATAAGGAAATATAAAGCTGCAAACAACTGTCAATTCCAAAAAGTTTTGTAACGCATAGTGTTTCTGAATGTATTAATACCTTATGTAACCTTATGTACTAAGAAAAAAATAAGGTTTTAGAAATAGGGAAGTGCAAAAAAATCATACACTGAGAGAAACATTGTGAGATTTGTGTTTAATTTAAACCTCAAATATGCTTTAAATTTAGGCCCCTAATGATGGTTACTAAATTCCAAGGGGGGGAATTATTTCTTTTCTTCCATGAAAAAAATGTTAAAATGTAAGACGATGGGAAAACATTTCAACTAAACTTGTATGTTCTTGACCATTTGACCTTCACCACACTTGTAAATCTAATAACAAACAATGTGACTTGAACACATCATCCTCTATTTGTGTGGCAATATTCACATTGATATTTACAAAAAAAAAAATAAACAGTATCTCAAAGAGCTTTTCGTGTCTGCTTTTGGGTAATTTTCAGTAAAAGGTCTTGCCATTCTTTCATTTTGGAAAAACGATTTTCGCGACTTGTTGCAGACTGAACACCATGGTGACACTACGCAGCACCGCCATGGCGAGTCAAAGTGAAGGTTGTAGCTTTTTGGATAAAATGTACATAATAAAGCTGAAAGAAAACAGCAGAATGGGACTAATGGAGCCTTTTTTTCTGGCAAGAATAACTTCACAGAACAGTTTGTTCTGGTGACGCACATGTGCTGATGAGCAAACCATTAATACTCATTTTATTGTAAGATGCTTTTTAAATGTCACTGAAGAATTCTTAAATGTTCAATATAAATTAACGTTAACTAGTAAGTCATTCCAGTGCTGATTTTAAGAACCAACACTGGAATGACTTACCGTGAACGTGTTTCACGGTATTCACTGTGATCATCATTGTGCTTTTCCCTGATCTAAACAATCTCCTTCAGAATTACGTTTCTTATAAAACGTGGCAGAGAGTGAGAGAAAAAAAAAAATTCAATTACACTGACAAACTGTGAATATTGTTACCTCTGTGACAACTGGCTGAAGAATGACAAACAATTCACCAGACATAATGTGTGATTTTCACTGCTTTTGTCATGGCCAAAAAAAGGGTGCAGTCGATTTCCTTGTCCTGGAGAAAAATGTAATTTAAGTTCGGTGCTAAAGTCAGTAAGACTGCTCTGTGCAACTTTTTGATACAACACAGCAACCCAAACATAATATATCACCTTCTTCAACCTGCCACCTGATGATCTGGCTAGATTTTCTGTCTTGCAGTGACTTGTTAACTCTGTTTTATAACTAAAAACTAAAAAAGAGCCATACAAGCTTTCACAACTTGAAGTTGTATCACGTGAAGTTGTACAGATGCACAAAGGTGATCAGGTCCAAAATTGTGAGGTCACATCTAAACAAAGACTTTTCCATTACTGCTGTTTTCTGGCCGAATTTATAGAAAGGTCTAATTTATGAGGAACTTCTTAAGAATTGTTATTTATCTCTCTTATTATTTACATGCTAATTGCCAAAGGGGATCGGCATTGCTTGCTTTCATATTCATTAGGTAGGACTGGTATTATTCATCGTACATGCTGGTGCACTTTCAATTTTATTTTGACTAATAGATTATAGTAATCAACATATATTTCACTGGTAAAAAAAAAATCCACCAGTGTTCTCCAATATCAGTTCATTATAGGACGATTTATCATTTTCTCCTGTGTGGAAAAAAATACTGTGGAAATATTGCTTCTAATCCACAATAAATCCAATTCTGCAACAACACAATGAGGTCAAAATAATGACAGATCTGAATGCAGCATCTCTTCCTTACACTTCCTGTAAGCACACATATATTTTAATTGCAACATATAGTACTGTACAGTAAATCTTTAAAGTTACCTGACGATATGACAAAAAGATAACGGTAACTGAGTTTCATGGCCAGCAAGGATTAACAAATCGTGCATCCGATCGATGGATCAGAACTGATGGATTGGCCTGCATGCATAAAAATAAGGGGGGAAAAATATTCAGGTTCCAGGACTGAAGATGCTGAAACAGCTGTATGGTGAATGTGCACAGGCAGGGAGGAATCCTGGATCCACACTGAGCAGAAAAATTTAAATACAAAAGTATAGTCCTTTTGTAAACACTTTGACAGCAGTGGAGACTGGAATAAATGAATGACAATACACTTAGAAAGATTTACTCTTCAGTCCTCGTCCAAAATTGCTCCTTTTTCTCCAGCTGGACTGGTGCTGCAGTCAGAGCTTGGTTCCAGAAACCATCTGAGTGGTTAATCTGTCGGCGTGGTGGCGACTGGGCTGAGGATGGGGGTCCGTAAGTCCCTCAAAGGACACATAGGGGAGATGGCCTTATGGCTGTAGTACTCCACCACTTGTTTGGGCACCTCTGCCAGAACACATTTAGCCAGGGCTGCAGGTGACGCCTGCAACAGAGACAGAAAGCTGTCAAGATAACTGTTAAATACTGTTTAAATTTAAGATACAGAGCATATTCCAGTGAAGATTTTATGTTTGTGTTTTTTCTGATAAGGGAACCGTTGGAAGTGTTACAGCAACGTTCTTCGTTTCGGACATATTACAAGTGGTACGTGAGTGTCCGACATTATATCAAAGAATAAATATATTATTTGTGACTTTTCTGCCTTGATCGTTACAGCGACATGAAAATAAATCATATGCTCTGCAGAGTTGAATTGTAGTGTTCTGTTGTTTGTATGCATGGAGTAAAAAAATAAACTTGTAGAAGCAGATTTTTTTTAAAATTCAGTGGCATGCTATCATTATACAGGGGCATGATTTAGTACGCATGTACGTGTCCATGCAATCATTTGTAAGAATTTATCACTTCTTGGAAAAAGGAAGTGCAGTTCTTATTTTTTGTACTTTTGTTTTAATTTAATTTTCATTTTATACAATGCAAGATTCTTTTAATCCTGTTTCCTTAAGCTATGGATGTTGAAGTAAATGCAACAAAAACAAAAGTGTAATTTATGCCCTTGGAGTATATTGTCCAGATTCTAAAAGTCTCTGCTGATGAGCAGCAGTGCTTTGTTTGCCTTTTAGAGTCCTGCAACAAGTGTAGGTACCTGTCAGGTAACCCACAAAAACCATTGGGTAAAAAAATGGGTAATGGGTAAAAAAAAATATCTATTTACATACATTCATGGTTACTGGCACAGGTAAAACAAACAAAATGTGTGCAAGTGGTGGGCGAGAACAAAAATTTGTTTGTTTTTCCAAAAGAAAGCTGAAATAAAAAGAATGTGCAGTGTTTCACTATTTAAATCACTGAAGTTATCAAGTGTGGCTTTGAAAGCAAAAACAGCCAGTGGAAAAGGGTTTATTTTGAGATAACAGGATGTTAGCCTGGTCTCATTACACAAGTGGTAGCCTTTAGATTCACTGGACTTTAAAATAGCTGCACACTGGAATTTTTTTTTGTGACATTTGATGTGACACTAAAATTTAAAAACATATAACTAACTAAAGCAATTGGGAAGTGCTCTGCGGGCCTCACGGGGAGGACATTGACAGTTTGACACACTGCATCACGGACTACATAAACTTCTGTGTAGCGAACACTGTGCCAATCAGGAAGGTACGGTGCTTCTCTAACAACAAACCCTGGGTGACCCCAGAGCTGAAGGCCCTACTGAACGAAAAGAAGAGGGCTTTCAGATCTGGGGATAAAGAAGAGCTGAGGAGGGTTCAGAGGGAACTCAAATACAAAATAAGGAGATCCAAGGACAGCTACAGGAGGAAGGTGGAGGAACACCTTCAGCAGAAAAATGTCAGAGAGGTTTGGAGAGGCCTGGAAAAAATCTCAGGCCACAGCAAAGGTGGAGGGAGGGGTCCAGAGTCTGGTGACCAGAGGTGGGCAAATGATC
>KV751315.1:7923179-7960753 GCA_001698575.1 Mola mola
ACCCAAGATTTTATGGGCTGTTCAAATAAGCAATTTACCTTCATTAAAATTCTGTCTGAGTTTTTGACTAAATTTCAATTTGTATGACTGTCTGTCCCTTGGTGTTCAATCAAAAGTGAGTCCATACAAAAGGGTCAACCCGGTGCTACGTGTCTCACTCAGACATCCCTGCCAAATAAAACATAATTTGCTTATTATTTAATTGGTTCATGTCTGGTGTGACAAATCTGTGGCAGCAAAGAGTAAGAGGTGGACAGTTTTGCACTGGGTATGTTCAAAACGCCTAACGAAGGTTTAACAAAACACCATTATGTCACATTTGCTGCATTGAAAGGTAAGACCTCTGATTAAGTTACACATTTCACTCTCTTTCACTCTCTGATGCATCCTTAGCGTCAATTCTTTTCATAATGCATAATATAAAGATACAACAGTGCACAAAAATACAAACGCAGAAAGAGGCATCAGATATGCTCATATAAGTAGCCTTTTTTTTTTTTATAGATGACCATTCATGATTAGTTAAATGATTTAATCAGCATTTATTTGCATCACCAGCCGCATCAATCACTGTCATGGTGAATTCAGAAATGAATAGTTTGTATTTACTGAGCTACACATCTATGTGTGATTAAAAAGATAATTATCAGTGTTTCATTTCGGCAGATCGAACAGTACAACTTCACATGAGACTTCATCTGCTGTGAGAGCTGCGTGTGTGTGTGTGTGTGACTGTCAAACCTGCCCCTAAGGGCTCTATTCAGAATCACTGAAGGCTTTTGGTCCAATGTGCTCTCACACACACTCTGAAACTCTAATTCTTATGTAAATTGAGCATTGACACTGAGGCTTTTATGTCATCGAAACATGTTAGTTTCCAGTTGATATTTTAAGACAAGGGACTTATGAATAAAAATATACTCAGTCATTAGTTTTAAATGTGAAATTCTGACAGAATGACAAATTGTGTTTGTTTACGGTATTGTCCCAGGGTGGTGGAAAATACCAACATTCGATAAGGGCACATGAATATACAATAAGCATAATATGGTTCATGCACTTAACAGGCAGAACACAGATACAAGTCAAGATACTTACTTCATAATTTGGAGGGATTCTAGCACCAAACCCCAAAGCAGAAAATCTTTTGTCGCTGAAATGATAAGCAAATTAATTAGTCATATATTAGCATTACTGCTGTTTAATCACGGATAGCTTTTGACAGTGAGCGGAAACATATTGATAGCTTATCCATCTGTTCATGTTTCCAAGGGCAAACCCTCTCCTTGTTTGCATTTCATAAATGTTAAATGTTTGAATTACAATTTGAAATCCGTCCCTGTGGCCAGCATTTGCACCTGTTCAAAGAGCTTCTTACAACGCCTCTGCTCCATTTTACATCTCCCCATTTCGATCGACAGACATAACTGCAAGAGGCTCTGCTACACCGGACTGTGTGCTCCCTGTCATATGCCAGCGTTCACAGTTATTCATAAACAGCAAGGCTAAAACGGTGTATTTACTTTGTGTGGCGATGTTGTGAGCGAGACAGAAATAAACTATGACCTGATCCTACGACCGACAACCTGGTTCAAATCTTGCCCACACAGTAGCTGAGTGGATCGTCATTCCTCCAGGATCAATCAAGCATGTACTACAAGTCCAAAAATAAAACCCACCACAAAAGGCAATCTTTTGCTTTGGAGTACTTTTACCAGCTTTATTGTACGTTCTGATAGTACTGCTCCAAATTTCCGCACTTATCGACTTATTTTATCTTCTTATTTTGAGATGTGAGCTTTTGGGGAGCATTTTAAAAAACATGGGTTTTTTTGTTTATTATTATTATTCATTAGGACAAGTTTACTATTTTTATATTTCTGTTTTCCAAATTGTGTACTCCTCTGCACCATGTTTATCAAATACACATTAAACAGAAAACACTAAAACACTGAGGATACGCAGCAGAGCTGTAATAGACAAAGACTGCCTCCCTTATCAGAACATTTACTCTACATGTCTTATTGACGGACAAAAGAACCTCATATTCTCCAGGCCAATCATAAATCACATCTCTAGCTAAACAGCTTCAGTTTGGGGAACAAACATTTGATGACAAATGATGCATTTAATTCATTTGCTCTGGTGTGGGTGCATCAAATTGCATGCAGCAAAGTGTGCTGTGTTAATTGAAGTGCTGGTGCTGGAGAGTTCTTCGTCCATTCATTGATCCCATGTGGCTTTTAGGGGCCTATTCAGAGCCATAAGAAGTGTTTAATTAACTCTGATGGGTGTGGACACTGGCAAAATGGAAATTTTTACCCTCTCTGAGTGAGTAACAAACTGTAAACTGTGAACTTCATTTGGCAAGTTTTAATTGTTCTACTATAATCATTAGCAGCAGTGGCAATTACTGGTGTTGCAGCAGCATGACTCATACAAACAAATAATAAATATTTCATATACTGTATTTGCTCATCTTCAAGGAACTTATAAGAAAAAATAATAATGTGTCCCATTCCCTCAACAATTTTCAATACCTGCAAATGGTCAACAACACCAATACTCTGAGCTGAGTTAGGAAAGTGAATGAGCCATTTTGAGCACGTACTGCAATGGGTTACCGTTATTATCCTCTTTTCCAAGAAAGAGGTGTGAATGTGTCCAATGTTTAATCTCTGTATTGAATCCTCCTCACATGCCCTTGCTAAAGTGCTATACTGTTTCCAGATATATATAAACTCGAGTAGCAGTGGTCAAGAGCCTTAGAATAGATCTCGTCTGCAGCTGATAAACCAGCCTGAAAAGACGTCTCTGCTCTACTTTAACCTTCAGCATGTACCATTTACAGCTCATTTCTTATTTTTTCATTTCGATCAATATTACTCCCATCCACTGAGTGTAGGCCATTGTGATGTTTCGAATATGCAGGCATGCTGTCTGAATGGAAAAATAATAGAAAGGAATTATGTTCTTGGTATTATTTTGGTTTTACCAGCTTTACCAATGCAGTCATTTAAGATTTCTAATAGAAATATGTGAATGGGAAAGGAGTTATTCTTAGTGAGCCAGTTTTGTCCTGCTACGTACTGTATTTATTTTATTGTTATAAAGGCCAATATCGCAGACTCGTTCTGTGACCACTATTCTCTTCTCACACTTTATACACTTGCCCTTGGAATGTTAATGATATTTTTATATGTAATTTACAAATGTCTTTAAGCCAGTCCTGTTCTAGCCATTGGTTAAACACTCAAAAACGAATGTTTCATAAAATTACATATTCAAATTTTTTTTCATGACAAACTCTCCTCATCGCCTTAAAATGACTTGGTTGTAATTCTATTCCTTTGTGTCATTGAGGATGTGGTACTTTAGTCCCACACCCTCTCCGCCTCTTACCACCTTACTTGTGACCCGGACTGAGTACACAGAGAGGGTCAGTGCCTCAGGAGACCACCTCCAAGGTGTAACAACCCCACCAAATGTTTAGAAGAAGCCTTTCGGATGAGAGGTGACACGTCTTCAAAACAAAAAAGAACTTCAACTGAAGCACTTAAGAGTACCTCGACCTGGATGACCAAGAACCTACACAAACAAAAAGATATGAAATTGTTTTATGTTGTTGAAAATGAAGGATTTCTGCAACTTGTTAACACAAATACCGGAGATGGACAGACCCCCACAAAATAGCCCAAATACTCCAACAAATCCCCCCTGCATTTTTAGCCAGACTGTCATGCCAGTGCGAGGGGAGGGAAACACAATCCAAGGTAGTTGAGAAGTACAAAGGATTTTAACTTTGTAGTTTTGTCTGAAACAGCAAGGCACATAGTGAATGTATTCTGCTGATATTCCTTGTAAAAGATGTTTTATTCCAAGTTAAAATTATACAGGCAAAGCCTTTGTTTGTCTTTAAGACAAAAGATATTTCTTTATTATTTGCAAAGAAAATGAAATGTGTGTTCTTTTGCATTTTGTAAAGTTTATAACCTCCCTACCTCACAAGTGAAAAAGGACTCTTTAATCCAATTTAAAAAAGGGTAAGAAATATTACTCTATTACTGTATTTTGTCCATTTAGTCTGAGAAATAATAAAAGGACACTTTTTCATTTATTATTTGTCTTAAATGTCATTTATACAAAAATAAATAAATAAAAGTTGTAAGAAAATCATGAATCATGGAACCAGTATCATGATTCGTTACATTCCTATTATAAGGCCACCTACATGTTGATGCGTCACAATGACAGGTTTAGTTTTTGTAACACACGCAGCCCACCCAAGCAAGTTGTCAGGAATGGTTCCTTAGGTTTTTTTATACAGAAAAAACCTCGGACTGTTTAAATTAGTTTTTTTTGGTGAATGTTAATGATGAATTGCAGAACGAAAGCAGAAATCTTCAGCCTCAACATAAACAGTTTATTTTTTTCTAAAAAAAAAACCATATGGACATTCTAATGGGGTCAAAATGTGATTTTCGTCAGACTTTATGTTAGCAGGCACTTTTGGACCAGATAAGAAGACAGAGAAGATCGTCCTAGTAATTTTGCTGTGATATGCATGGGGGTCCATGTTTTCTCTCTTTTTTGTCTGCACATGTGAGGAAACATGGGGAGATGTGGCCAGTGTAATAGTCCTCTCAGCAAGGTAAACGAGCCTCTGCCCACACAGACAAAAGCTAATCACTCCAGCTCCATAATGCACTCCTCTGCAAGGACTCTAAAATCCCACATTACCGATATTCACTAAAGGCTAAAAGGTTTGCTTGCCCACGTTTTACACCTCAATAACAACTCCAGCATAAGAGGGAAGGGCTGCCTACACTTGCATTCACCGTTGGCCCACAGGCATGTTCCCAAGTATGACGCTCTTGTGTATATATGTTAAGATGCAAAAAAAAAAAAAAAATGTTAACGCTATAAGAGCAGCTACTCTTCATCAGACAGGTTTTCAGTGCTATCTCTTGGATGCTATAATTAGCCAGACAGTGCTCCCCTGATATGCAATAGGGGGATCTGCATAAATCAGAAGTCAGAGTGTTAATCCTCATCTGGATTAGTTTCGACAGAAGAGATGGCCTTTCTCTGAAACTTATATTATAAATAATTTTCTGTTAATTACCAAGTACCTGTAGGCCTATGAAAATAAGTTTTCCACAGCTGTAAATTGTACAATAGCTGATCTCAATTAGATAATCAATTTTTTAGAAAGGAAGTGAGAGTGAGACCTAAACAGCAAGGAATTCTCAAATACCATAAAGTATCTTGACTTTAATGTTTTCTCAGATAGGGTTAATGTCACACATCCTCAGTCTTTCCATCAGATCCGACACCATGCTGTTATTTCTCCGACCATGAAGCCTCCCACTTGGTTTTTGAAGCGCCTGCTGTCCTGGTGTTAGCCCGTATCTCTACATGTGCTCCACAGCCGTTCACAGTAATGAGCCTCTGTGAGCCGAGGAGGGAGACCAGGAGCAGCAGAATGCCAAAAGGGAAACTGTATCATTGAGTTATCCACAGAGGAAAACACATGCAGCCACCGCTGTGAGCAGAGGGTGTACAGAACATGCAAAGCCGTCCTTATCGACCGCACATGCACATGTGCATATGTGTGGTACACAGTATACTGCATGCAACGAGGATAAAGGTAAATGTTTAGGCGGAATTCATATGTATCTTATCCACCAGAAAACTCTAATTTCATCTACATTCAAATAACAATGTTGCACTGGCTAGTTATACGTCATCCATATGTGAAGTAAAGGACAAAAACAACGTAAAATCAGGTAAAAATGATAATAACGATAATCAAGAAGTCCTTTAAAAACTACGTGACTCTCTTCATTTTGACCATTTCTTAACCACTTTAAGAAATTCAGTTTATGATCAACCATCTACTTGAGTACCTTTGATTTTCTATGACACACCTAATGCATAGGTAGTTTCTCTCTAAGAACACTAGTGTTTATAGATTGCTCCTGTTTGCTTTTATATCGTTCTTCTCCAGATGTAGAGTTGCCCACCTCTTCTGCTCTGGAAGCTGATCTTTTCTAAAAGGCTTCAGAAGGTTAACACTCAGGTAAATTGTGAAATAAAGGAAGAGATTTATCTGCAAGTGACTGACTCAATGAGCACTGTGTGAACTGCTGGTAAAGGCTTTTTAAGAAATGTATATATTTATTATAATACAAATTCTTAGCTTGTTAAATAGTGGCTAAGTTTAATTTCACTTTTTTGAATAATTTTCTTTTCCAAACTGTTAGACCAGAAAAGCTGCTTTAAGATCTCTGCCAAAATTGAAAGTCAGGAGCAGAACTGATGTCTGCACAGGGTCTGAACGCCTGTGGCTGAAATAAAGGTCAGAATGCCATCTCTCTGACAGACTGCTAAAAGCTGAGTATTTAGAGATACTTGGAAAAAGATGGTCAGCCAATAAGGAACCATAAAGAATCATGTGCAGATTTTTGGGTCGGTGTCCTCGACTGACATCTTCAGCCCCACATTACCCTCATGCATAAGAAATGGAAAAAGAGGCCAAATTGGTTTGCTCTAATTTTACTTCCAACAAACTGTTTTTCATGCATTACTTAGCTGCAGGTTCACCACAGATTAAAAGTGACTCACTAACGTGGAGAACAAGTGTTTGTGCTGCAAGTGCCTTTTTCGGACAATGTGAGGCTTGTAACTCAACTATTTGCAGGCAGAATACATTTCACCGGGGAAAATGAATCCAGGATGGAGGAGCTGCCGGTCAACGCTTCCGTTCCATCAGTTCTATAACCAAATGGTGAGCAGAAATGTAATAACCTGCAGGACTGTGTCTGCTGTTCATGATTTCCATTACAATCTTTCGGCCGCGGTTCACATAGAGTGCCTCGTTTCTGTGTGAGAGGGCCCACTAAACTGACACGCAGGAATCGCTCGGCGGCTCCATTTTACAACAGGAGAGAGGAATCTTGTCGGCACGAAACGAGCCTTTGCTGAGAAACAAAAGATTGGCTGCTCACCTGTCGTAGTCTTGACAGATCTCCCCCACTGCTATCAGAGCCTTCAGGTACTCGTTGGGCTGGTACGGGTTGATGTAGTGCAATGAGCAGCTGTTCCTGGGGTCTCCATTGGAGGCTGTGAAGTCAATGGCAACCTGAAAAGTGAGACATAAACTAGATGGAGCAACTTTAACCAAGAAGCTTGCAACCCCTCTGCATTTGGCTGTGTATTCTGTGAGAGCAAGCCTGATAAATCCCTAATGGCAGTATATATTATCTTATCAGAGGTAAGAATTTGCACTTTTTACACCCACATGGGTTGAGGCAGCTACAGCTCCCGTATACTGTAGATCCAAGCAGCCAACTACTTCAACAGGGAGGAACAGCATCTACTACCACAGTCCTCATCATTAATATTCACTGCTTCACTAATCCAGCCAGAGAATGAGAGGTAGAGCTAAAGAAGGCAGACCAAAAGGGCAAGAGTTGGTGAGGATTTGAATTGTCTCCATGGAGCTGCCTACAACAGGAAAACAACAGACATGCAGAAACAGACCTTCATTGTGCAACATCTCACAATTAGAAATCATAACAGTTGCTGCGTATTGTATGCTGGTGGAGCATCAAAGAAAAGCAATGCAAAGCTCTGCTCATCTTTAAGCATCATAATATGAAAGAAAGTAGCCTGCAGGTTGGAAGGCAGAGAATTTGACAGTAACAGTTTACTCATAAAATCGAGACCAGTGCAGATGGAAGCTTAATTACATTGAAGTGTAACTAAACACAGACTGCTCAAATTACCGTAAAGTGAATCTGGCATCCTCCCATGATGTAATCCAAGAAGGAGTACACTCTGTGGAGCTGCGGGGGGAGAGAGGGAGAGAGAGAATATGGCTTAAAGGCAAAGCCTCAGAAGGGATGTTTGGGTGGGAGATTGAGTGTTCAGTCCTATTGGTAATTAAAACGGAATCAACTCAGCTAATGAGTTGACTGTGAAGGTGACAAAAGATGCAATATCTGGCAAAGCAGGTAAAAATATCAGAAATACTTGGTTCTGGCTTCGATTTACAGTGAGAGAAAACCAAACAGGTAGATTCTCTATATAGTACACACATCAAAACAAGTGTTCATTATTTGATTTGTTCACGTTATGTCCATTTTGATCATGTCAAATAATAAAGTATGGATGGTTTAACCGATGAATATGGGAAATTTCTGCATTTCTCCTACCTTCAGGTCACTGAGGATGACAACTCCAGAATTCTTATAGTTTCTCTTCTTCTGTTTGTACTTGGGATTCAAGCAATCCCACATCACCTTTAACAGCGTGAGACAGGACAGGAACAATAATCAGGGCATTATGAAAACTGGCAGTGTATCTTTAGCGCCGTGACATCTGTGATTTTTTTCCCCATGTTAAAATGGGAGCCATGTTGGAAATGGGTGAAAGAGTCACACAGCTCAGCGTCTCCCATCACTGACCTTATTTCCACTGGAAATTTTCTGCATTTCCCTGAACGTGGCGTAGAACTCGCCGATGAAGTCGTGCTTGCCCCTGGAGTCGTAATCCCACACTAGGCACTGTGGCACACACACACACACACACACACACACGCACACCACAGTTTACTGTTGACTCTCCAGTGGCCACACAATATTCATCCATTATTTATTTATCCATGTACCCCTCAAACGTTCAGTCAACTTTCTTTAAAACGTAACCCTGCGTGTTGCTTTCAGCTGCTTCACATGCGTTACCTTGAGCTTCCGCTCCTCGTCGCAGCTGCACAGGGATATTAGAGACACTTTGAAGGGTTCCCACACAGGGTTCAGGTTGTTCTTGATCACCTGTTGGAGAAGGTGCACATTATGAAGCAAAGTGGCACAAACAGCTGCTGCTGGAGATGAAGATGGAGGGTGAATGTACCTCAGTTCTGTGCACAAGCTGTTCGGTTTGGTCGTCGTTGATGCGGTATATCTCCAGAAACGGGTCTGACTTGCTGAAGAGATCCTGCCGGGAAAACAAAGCATTAAAACTTAATGGCTCGCTGATTCTTAATGTTTATAAGTGATTTTCTGAAAAAAACAAAAAACAAGTTATCTAATGAGTGAAGTGTTTCCTCTGGTATAAGGAAAAGTTGAAAGAAATCTATTTTACTTTCACAGCTTTATTTAATTAGGAAGTAACATTCATATGTTTTTTGATAAATAAGGACAAAATACAAAACAGACAAAATCCCATGTGACACTGAGAGTTCAGCTGGCTTGCAGTTGATTTTTCAGAAAATATTGCACAAAGGAAAAATGGCAGAAAAGCATCTCCACCAAAAATTCTGAGGGTCTATTTCACCATGTATCTTGTTGAAGGGAACTGAAGTCCATACGAACGGCTGTTGACACTGATTTATTATGGTTTATTGCAGTGGAGGAGGTAATGGTGTATGTGACAAAAAGGCCAGGGAGGAGCTGGCATAAAATTCATGGTGGCTTTTTCAGAGGAGACGCAAGATTGAGAAAAAAAAAAAAAGGGGGTGGGGGGGGTTGCTTTTTTCTCCTCCCATATATTTCCTCAGTTGATATTTAAAGCTCTCAATAAGGGAAAACTTTCTTTTACACCTCATTACTTTCGCCCAGCACTGGGCTGTTATCAACATATTCATTAACTCGAACCTGTCTGCATCCATTTACATCAGCAGTGATAGTAAATACCCTAGTAAATTGAAACCGTGTGAGATTTTGTAGCCTCTGCGGTTATCTGTGATATCCTTAAATCATCCCCCGGGTCTCGAGTACCTGCATCTGAGAGCAGAGCAGCACTGACAACTTAGGTCAATAGATTGTTCGGGGAGGAAAACAAATTATTACTGTGCCTGTGTGTGTGTGTGTGTGTGTGTGTGTGAGTGTGACGTCAGTTGGTCAGGGGGGTTTGTATACAGCGAATGAGACAGTTAATTCTGCATTTCTTGCCACATTAGCCAGATATCTGTCACAGAGGGGGACGGGAGTGAAACAAGCTTTGGTATCTTCTCTTTGTTGTCACGGCAACTGCTAGCACCACGGATTGATCGGAGGCAAATATCAAAATTCAATCACAACAACAATTAAGGTGAAATTAATGACTGCAAGTCACCACGAGTCTTCCTGTTCGTCAGGTCCTTCATTACTCTCAGCAGGCTGTTAGGTGATACAGCTCACACGCAGCTGATTACAGAGTTTGCTGTTTCACTCTTTATCTCAAGGCCATGTTTGGATAAACTGCTCCATCCAAGTGCTCCGTCACTGCTAATCAGCATTGTTAGGAAAATGTGTATAATGCTCCCAAATTTGATTAAATCAATATCTTTTTTGGAATCGAAATTATATTAAACAGGAGTGTAACGTGATGAAAGACCAAATGTATTTGTTTTTTATAGGATATCTTCATTTGCGTTGATAGATTAATTATACCAAGAGAGGATAAATGAATGAGCCGGTGACGCATAATCTTAGGTGTTATTGGTTGTACAGCTGCACAGCACTACTTTATGTTATGTAAAGCCAAACAGGCAAGGGAAATGAATGAAAGGAGACGATAGGGGAGCATTTAGCGTTTAAACCAAAACTAAAACGGCGAGGTTGACTGAGATTGTTTTCAGCAGACGATTACAACCATCCCAGTCCTCTGTAGGTCTAACACATGTTCCATTAGTTTGTGATTGGTTTACTAATGTTATTAATAAAGAGAAGCACATATAAAACAAATATAGACCCTGCAATTGAATTTCAAAACAGTACTGATAGAATATTACTTAAAGCTTCTTACTATAAATCTACTAATCATTTTTTTAGGTTCCTGCACCTTCAAATTTCTCAGCATTGCGCATTTAAAAAAACACGTGAAATAGTTATTAGATTTATGACTACGTCCAATGAATAGGTCTCTTCAGTTTCAGAAAAGCTTTGAAATAGACATCTTTTGAACACTAAACAAGATAAAATCTCAATAAACTGATGTGTCTTTGATTAGATCTTTGATCACAGGAAGGTGCAGCAACATAAACACTTTCACAGCACACGTACACACTGATGTCCCCGTCCCCGAGACACTTCCAGATGCTTCTGTCAGTGCCTTTAAATGTGACAAGACTGTCACTGCAGCAAATACCACGGGACACGTAAGCAGCAAATGTAAATTATAAACTCGGCAGAGGAAATTCTTAGAGGGAATTCACCAGAGGAGCACATTCCTGTTCCTCAGCGAGCCGAGCATCACTCTTTAAATTGCAACACACACACCTGGCTTTTAAAGTGAATGTGAGAGGACACTCTGAATGGTGTCGTTTGTTTTTTACACCAAACACAGCTTCAAGTAATTTCAAGACTCAGCAGAGCCCCTTTGTACCTCTGTGCAGTTAAACTAGCAAAACAGAGATGGCCATGCCCTAAATGCCACAGACTGAACCACAGACTTCAGACAATGTTCTTTGGATGGTTTAAATAGGGCCCGTTGAGGTCCAACATGCCTACAGTTTGCAGCTTTTTGCTTAATAGCCTGTTTGATTTCGATGATGTGTTTAATGACACATGAATTCCTGTCACAGAGTTCACACACACTCAGTCTGCTAGTGACCATTTCCAAGATCGCAATTCTAATGTAATAACTGGAATAAAGTTTTTAAAAGGGAATCACAGCACTGTAACATTCTCCACAGTAATGAATTGCAGCCCATCATTTTTGTTATCCCTTTCACTGTATCAACTTTTTAATGAAATGTACTGTAAATGTAGTGTTTGCAGCTGAGTTAAGGAGATAAAGTTTATATCTGATGTGCAACGTGTGTGCTCTCAGCAATCAAGAGTTCTGTCTGACTGAGGACTCATGAGACAGTTTCTCCTGAAACAGAGTGACTACAGATCATGGGAGCGGTGGCTGACTGCGAGCTCCTGCTGCCTTTTTGATTGAAATATGCCTTGTGCAAAGATTCCCGGTGTGAGATATGAGAGAAGGGGCAGCGGAGGTCTGTGATACCAGCCTTAATGTGGTTTTATCTTCACAAACCATCATTGTAGCCCAACATAATAGAGCTGTGAGTCGTTACAGAGATCTGATGTGTAGTCATATATGAATTTTAATCCCTGATAGGTGCAGAACATCAAGGTCAGCGGTGCATCCTTTGTGAGGCTGCGCTACAGTATCATATTTATCATATTTACTATCCCAGCCTGGTGCTACTAAGGCGTATCTGAGGACACACATTAGCCGCGGTGCTCACCTTATCGTCCAGCTTCTTGGCACAGAAGGAAAGCTCCACATAGCCGTTGTTGCCAGAAATTTCCTCAGCGTGCACCTGAAAGGAAATAAGATATTTCAGCATTGTTTTATACATTTTATGCTGCATAAGTCAAAACCCTCATCACACAAAAAGGGTGTCTCAACCATGTGATCTCGGTGTTTTAGTTCAAGGAGAGAAAGTTCGAAGTTGAGTGTTTTAGGAACGGCCACACTGCCTCTGCTCCTCTAATTGACACAGACAGACATGTAGTCCAGAGCTGCAGCTGCAGAGCCTGCACGGCCACAGGTTGACAAAGCTCGACAGTAACGATTGGCAAACAAGGAAGCTTGGACTTCAGACAATTTTTACTGACAGGTACCTTTCTGAATGGCCTTTTTTTGTTTGTTTACTCTGTGGGTTTGTGGGTGTGTGTATATGTGTGTCTATCCTTGTTGGAACCGTTCTGAGGTTTAGACCTTGACAGCAGGCACGTTCTGGTGGGTTCCTGAGACAGAGTTTTGTATGAGTTTGCATGTTAATGCATGTGGAGACTGATCATAAAAACAGAGACGGTTTGAAGTCAAATCACATATTGTGTCTAAAATCCACTTGAATCATTCTCATCTGGATCTGCAGGATTACAGAACCTCACAGGTTTTAATACAAAAGTGAGCCATTTTGCTCTTTTAGAGGCAGTTACTAATTTATTTACCACCCTTTTTTTTTTTCAAAGAAAGTCACATCTGTTTGCTACTCAGTAAAGCTTTTTTGTTTTCTTTGCCATAACATTTGGCAGATGCTAATTTTAGTTTAATTAGCCTGTGTTGAATTTTCCAGTTAGGTTTACTGTTCCGTATGGCATCCTTAAGAATTTCAATAACTTTAAAAACAATGCCATTTCAGTCAGTAATTTTTCTCGCAAGACGACAGAGGCTGATTTTGACGGTATACTCTGTTATGAAAAATAAATTACACTTATTTATGTTGAATTATTTTGTGACTGAGATTTAGTCCCAGATCTCCACTTTCCCCACAGTCAGCCAGATTGAGGTTATTGAGGGCTGAGCCTCTTACTCATTATGGAAAATGCCTCTTTGCCTCTCTCAGTCCCCACAAGTATAGAAGCAAAGTTCTACGTCGAGTAGGTGAAACTAGGTGAAAGAGCAGCTTTTGTACTTGTGTGAAAGAAACATGAGCCTGGGCTTAAGCAGAAGTTTACTCTACAGCGTGCAGCGCTGCACAATTGAGCCTCTAACTGTAAGGTGGTGCTTAATGAACCACCCTCTCTTCTCTTCCATATCTGACACGTGATTTCTTATACATGCAGAACATTTTATAGATCTCCTTGCTTCCTTGTGTGTAGCATAAATTGTGCCCCATGGCATCAAAAATTAGCATATATATATTACTGTCATCTGGCATTGTTGTTTTAGCAACATTTTAATGGGCATATATGTCTACAGTATCTGTTAGTCTCTTTTTTTAAGATAGAGCCAGAAAATACAGGAAATAAGTACAAGAAAATCATAACAAAAATGGCTTCTACATGCAAAAGTCATCCCATAATATCCTTTCCATCTATCAATCTTAATTTCAATCTTTGTGCGCTTTAGCACCCTGTTCCCATTCTGAAAGAAATGGTTTCTTGGCTGCTAACCTCCACAAAAAACATTCTTGATTGAGCTTCAGACAGAAGAAGGTTTACTTGGCATCAAAGGAGAAACTCAGAATCTTCTCATCAGATTTTTTTTTAATAGCTCCAATATCACAACTTGACCATCCCGTTTGTTTGGTGATTACCCCACGGTAATGTAAAATTATGATTTAATGTCTGTAATCTTTGGCGTTTTGAATTAAATGAAGTGACTGCAGGTTGGTCTCATATATTAGCAAGCTGTCAACGACTTAAACGTTTTCAATATGTGTATGTATCTCTCAACGCAAAAATAAATAAATAAAGCATGGTGTAATACACAAGACAATTAGTGCAGTCAATTTCATCTCATCTGCCCACAGGAGTTCAAGACGTGCAAAATGAAAGGAGAAATGAAAGTCGCACTTAATACCTGCCTATATATAGCCTATAGAAGGTGTTTTGACAGATTTTTTTTCCTTTTTTTTTTTTTCATATATATCATGTAAATGTTTCCTGTACAGTCTGATTGTAGTGCAATGATGAGACTGAGAAATAAATATGTATACAACATTGTAAAAACAACGAAGCTGATGGTGGCCTAAGACGTTTGCACAGTACAGTGGCTCTGTGTGTACTTTTAACAATCATCAACACAAAAACCAGCGACATGAAGTCTTCCTGAACGTTTTTTTTTTGGTTTTTTTTTCAATTTATCTTGCTTTTAAAAAAAAATATAAAATATAAACAGCAGGAGATACACAGAATCCCATCACCGGCCCTCACCTGCTCACCTCCAATTTATGATGTCCAGCAACTCAGACAAACAAGAGCACAAAGAACAAGCCTACCGTGATGGTGGATTTCCCAGCATATTTCCCGTACTTCAGCAACAAAGGCTTCACCATCTTCTTCTGGGCCACAATCTGCAAGGATGAAAATAAACACAACGCTGGCCTTTAGCCCTCAGCAGTGCACAGGGAGACATTAACAGCAGCAGCAGAAAGTATTTATCACTTACGCTGCCACTTCAAGTCGACACAGACAAAGGGGAGTTGCCGCTGCAGCTTTTAGGCCGCTAAATAAACAGAACCTACCTGTCCGAGGGTGCACTCCACCCCTCCCAGGAAGTCGTCATCGCGTGTCCCGATGCTGTGAGTGCCATGTATGTCGTAGACTTCGAATCGCAGCTTCTGCACCTCCTCAAAGTAGTAGTCCAGTGAGAAAACCTTAGCAAAGACTGGGTGCAGGTTGCTCTTGATCACCTCTGTCCTGTCCAGCTGAGAGAGGACACCAAAATGAGACGTTTACATGCTTTCACCTAATACATTTTTTAATGTTTTTTAATGTACATTTCCTCAGCACAGTGGCCTGTAGCCTCATATAACATGAAACCACCAATCTATATACAAATATAGAGGGGCAAAGGTTATTATGTTTCGTTCGGGGGTTGATATGTGAGAGGAGCGGACGGCTGAGACGTTTAATCTCACCATACAAAAAGCGTGCGTGTGTCTCTTTAATTGCCTGACAAGAAAAGCTGAGCTCTCGAGCGAGGAGGCCCCCATCAGCTCATGATGTAGGATTTAGCTCTCACACAGCTCCGGGAACATTTGCATGCTGCCCAGTTTCTCACACGGAAAAATCAAATCATCATTGAATATATGATCTAAGTCTACAGAGTTGGGGGCGGTTTGTCAGGAAATAACTGCGTGAGTAAATAAATGCAATACATCATCTTTATAATTCACTGCCTGCATTTATTTTTAATGCACGCTTTGGAATTTAAACCTCGATGTATGAAAATTATACACCACAAATTAGAACAGACCCATTTATACTGGTTTTAGTCCTGAACATACGATGAAAACCATTTTGTCCGAAAACGTGTTTTCGTTTTCAGTGGAGCAAATCCAGACTGTGACTCATAAAATGATGATCATCATCATAAATTGGTGACATTGTTCTCTTTTCTTTTTTGTCTCAGTTTGGGGGTGAGAGTCTTTCAGGAAAATCGAAAAAAAACAACAACAAAAAAACACTGATTCTGGAGCTTTCAGGAATATCACAGTATTTCAAATACAAATTATGGTGTTCAGCATACACAAAATTTCTTTAGAATAAACATATGCTGAAAAATCACAAGTATCTTAGTAAAAAAAAAAAGTTGCAGCATAGCCTAGCCAACAATTTTTTTTTTGATGAGGAGTGAAACCTTTCTGTTATTACTTAAACTTATAGTATAATAATATATAATCTAATATACCTACAATATAATGATACCTTTTCATCTAAAACCATAGTTGTTGCTACCGAAAAGCTGGCATCTAAAGTCAAACAACAACATCATGTATTTCATTAAATATGGGACCCATTTCTTGTATTTTTGGCTTCAAGACCTGATCATTAAACTTACTGTAAATTTAATTTAAAATACGCAGGATTTGTTCCAAAATAACAAGAACTGTATGTAAAATGATGCAAAATGTTTCAAAAAACAATAATAAAAGTAAGTGATACCAAAAACATGGCTGTCAGGTAGTGAAAAAACTAAATACTTTAAAATGTTTGAATAAAAAGAAAAACATCTTGTATTTTTCGCTGGGAGAAAATGTCTGAAAATGTTTGCCAGCGTCCAGATTTTCCAACCATCATTGCATCTTCGCCTCTCTATGACGACAGGCTCCTGCCACCTGCATCCGTTTCACCACCAACAGCTTTAAAGCCGGGAATGGACTCTCCTTCTGCTTGAGGTGTGAACTGCGGTAGATATTTACTCATCAGATGATTTAATGGCAACTGCCAAGGCTTTTAAACACTTTTCAAACAATTTTCATACTTGCCCGCGACCCCTCGCTCTCTTTGATCATCCTGAAAGAGACAACTCACAGCAGGACACACACGTCTCCTGACAGGATGAAGGTGATGACTCAGGTTAGCTCTGTAAGGATGAGCTGAGTGACCCTTTCTGTAGGTGGCCCGGAAATATCTTCACTATTTATCCACTTTCGTTTATTTTATTTCATTTTTTGTCCCTCTTTGAATCACATCTGTACCTGTACACTATCCTTTTTTAATGCAATTCCGATGGTTTGAAGATATATATATTTCATAATAAATATTTTTTTCACACTGTTTGCACACTAAGTAAGGACATCTTCCTAACACACCCATCCATAAATGAACTGTTTAAGTGTAAATGTGCTTCAGACCTTTCTGATTTAGATGGATACGCAGACTAGTTTCTGTAACTAACATCTGCCTCACTTCTTCACATTCAGAATGTGCAAGCAGGTATAGTAATAAAAACAAATGCATTGGATGATTAGATTAGAAGCAGGGACTTTGCTTCTCTTTCTTTTCCACCCAGGCAAACGTCACAAAGCAAGAAAGAAACTTTCACGCCGGACTTGATTCCCTCGGCCTCATTCATTCTAACTCCTCTTTATTGCTTTTTCTTGCCTTCCTTCCTCCTCTCTTTGTGCCATCTGGATGGACAGACTTGACATGAGTCTGTTTGTTGATAAAGGCTACGGACGATAGGTTGTGCCACCTGTTTGCATTTTGTTATGGGGCCAGTGCTACAGAGAGATCCCTGACAGGAATAATTTAAGTTTTCTCTAGCATTATCTGTGTAGCTCGGACATAACAAGCCCCTGTAGCCACAGATCGGGGCTTTGAATAATTCATTATGGTGGGAGCTTGTCGAGCCCTGTTTGCACAAAAAGAAGTGGAATCATCTCCACCTCTGGGTTCGTCTCTGGTTGGGGTCAGGTTCTCCAGGAAGGTAAGAACGGCATAAAAAAAGGTTCAGGAAAAAGCAGCAGCAAGCCATTGAGGCGGTACATTATGAGAGGAGAAAAAGACTGTCAGGGATGTGAGTGGGCTGAGCCTCTTACTCAGTTGTTGACGTAAGTTAACAATTTGTGCAAGCGATGGCGCCTCCCAGTACTGAAGACTCTGACAGCAGAGGATTGGACGACTTGTGCACACTGTCTGTCAACACTCAGACGGATCGAGTTGGAAAACACTGACGCTGTTCGCTACAATAAAAGAGAACCAACAAAAAAAAAACAACACCGCACTACAAAATGTTCATATCGGCACATTCTTAAATAGCAAATGTTACAATACAAGACTCTAGACTAGACTAATTACGTTGATTTTTGTTTGTTTTGTATAGACGGATAGACAAGAGTTACTGAGCTAAGAATAGCCGTTCATACATGCTACGCTGAACCCAGGTCAATCATCTCATGTAGGAGCCTCTTTGGATCCAAGAAAAATCCATAACTGTGAGCTCAATACTATCTGCCAGGCGTTCGTGACATCTTCAACAAAATGGCAGGAATGAGGGCAAAGTTTCTGTTATTTATTATCTGCTGTTTCCTTAAAAGGAGAGTATTTTTGTTGGATGAAGGGTTGCAGGGAAAATAATATAGCTACAGAATTTTAGTTATCATTTGCTATGTCTTAACACACTTAATGAAGACCGGTATTTTGGCTCCCACTCATGAACTGCACGACGTAATTATCAGGGAAATGAGAGACCCTCTGCCCACGCATCAGATCAGCTTGGGACCGGACCACGTTTTCGTTTTCAGCTGGAACACGACAGCTTATCACGCTGTGTATTTACAGCCTACGGCTTGTCCACACGTGCAGCCTGGTGGGACATTCATGTTTACATGCCTGCTGCACAAACTGGGTCCCACACAGCAGCCGGAACAATCTGCTGTAGGTTAATGAACTGTGGAGACTAATGTTCACTCTTCCTTTGTGAATGTATGCCACGACTTTAAGGTGCTGCAATTTGAATTATGTGAATGAAAGTGCAGCTCTTTACACGAGAAATAATGCGGTTAATGACTCTGGAAGGGAAATAAATAAAAGATGGTGGATTAATTTTTAAAAGCTTCATGCTGCTGCCTATAAAATCACTGATCCTTACATTTTTCTCCAAAAAGGAGCAGCTGTGCATAGATTAGGTTAACAAAAGGATGGGGGAGGGCGCTCACCTCTGTCCACTGTCCGTTGGTCTGGACCATGAGTATGACACTGGGGTCTGACTTATTCAGCGTGTCTCGGTCCAGCAGAGCCTTGCAGGACACACGCAGCTCCACTTTGGAGACACAGGTCGCTGGACCGCTGAGGCTGGTCGCAGGGGAGGTGGCCTCCAGAACGTCGTTCATCCTGGCTCAGGGCGAGAGAAGCTGCCGACTGGCGATGCAGAACGGTGTGCGGCTGTAGGTAGCTCCGAGGGGCAGGAGAGCGTAAGTGGTGGGTTGAGGGGTCTCAGTAAAGACGTGGCACGCTCACAGGGGACGAGCTCTTCTGACTTCTAACAGATGTCACAGAAAGAACAGAGATTCCTGTTGAGTCCCACAACACCAAAACCAAACCTTAAGTGTGGTTACTGTCAATCATAGCTGTAGCCACTCGCCCCGTGAGGAATATCATCTCACCTCAGTAATAAAGAGGGACAGGACATGAAGTTGGCAGCACTGTGCTTTTGGGAGTCTGGATCAGATCACTGGACAGATTCATTAATGACATAAATCTGTGACAACGCTATCAACAACACATACATTTACATACAGTATATAAAACATTGGCTTGATGCTGCCGATATATTTATACTATATCAACAGTGGATTATGGAGTAAAACCAGCTGCTTGAATCGGAAAGACAGCAGCCACATGGCTGACTGCTCTTTTTGCCCACAAGATGCCACAAAACTAACAAAAGGGCTTTCATCTGTTCAGGTTCTAATGTGGCATTCCTCTGGCTTAAGAGCCCTGGAGCAACATGTTTCTGACTCTACAGAAGTGTTGTAGCGGAGAGGAAAGTGTAGATTTGTCGGCCAGCATCATTTTCTTTGCGGTTCCTGTCTCCTCCTTGCCTTCAGCACCGGGGACAGCGCCCGTGGATCAGCGCGCCAGCTGTGGCTCTGCAAACCAGATGTTGCCCTAAAGCCTCAAAGAAGCTCCCCGTGCTGCCAGAGGCTCTGACATACGGGCCAAGTAAAAGTTCTAATGTAAAAAATGATCATCAAAATAAGGGGAAAAAACAATCCTTATCGGCAAAAAGAGAGAGACGTCTGACGAGCGACGATCCAACAAGTTAATGAAAGCGACACAGGAAACACTCCCAAACAGTTTCTTCGTGATTCCCAGCGACAAAATGCACAGACGTGACGTCCGGGGGGGACATGAACGAGCTCGAGCAAAGCGCTGCGTTAACAAACAACAGTTGGTCACTGACTGATCTGACTCACTTCAAATGAGACGATCAAGCACACACACACACACACACACACACCGCTGAATCCCCTCACCAGCAGCGATCAACTCCGCTGACGACCAAGTTACAGGCTCGCGTCCTACCTGCCGTGGCTCTCCACTCTTTAACACACTTGTTTGGTCCTCTCCCGTCGCACGCTGCCTCCTTCGTGTCCTCCGCTCGAGCTGATTGGTCGGCGCGGGGATGGGGAGTGTGCACGAGTCCAGCTGTGACGTCAGGATGATCGCGGGGGGGATCCATCGGAAACCAGAGCCCCGAGAGGACGCCTCGAACTGCTTTATTGACATGCATCTCCTCTCAAGTGGTGAACTTCCAACAAGTTAGCGATATGTAATCAAATTTAATCCACCTCATTTACCTTAAAACCTCCCTTCTTCTGAGGCTCAGTGTTTAAAGACGGTTGGACATCGATCGCAGGGAGGACAGGGGTGCGGACCCCGCTTTCCATGGAAACACGGAGATGTTTTGTTACACATGTCCCATTGAATGATACAGTATTCACGGGAAAACATTTGCAGACACAAAACAAAACAAAACAAAAATGTGTGTTTCAGTTTTTAAGTTCGGGACACCCCTGCCCATGTCTCATAATGGTTTGGTCCACTACGCATTTTGAACAGTGTTTTTGCGCGTTGTTTAAAGTGCTGGGGATGGATGTTCCAAACTCTTTCAATTAATTCTGACATCGATACTTTTTGTCCGAATTTCAACAATATTGATAGAGATACTCTAGTTTTTTACTGATTGTCCCCTGTAAAAATCGCACTGAGCCACAGAATTTTCAACTCCTACAGCTTGGAGGAATTAAGATGGCATTCGTGATGTAAATTAATTTCTCATTGATTTATTTAGATTTGATCACATCATACTCAAATACGCAAACAAGAAAATAAGACAGAAGACAGTCAGTGTGTG
This sequence comes from Mola mola, assembly GCA_001698575.1. NCBI lineage: Eukaryota > Metazoa > Chordata > Actinopteri > Tetraodontiformes > Molidae > Mola > Mola mola. The sequence goes on from KV751315.1 coordinate 7,944,273, forward strand.
CAAACCTCCCCCAATGCAGCTAAATTCCCTCTAACATATGTTCCTCAGCAATAGATGATTACCTTTCAAGGTCAATTTCTTCATTATTTTTCAGCTCTCTACCAGACTGTGGTGTTAGTGTTTGATTTGGCCATTCCCACGTGTGTTTTTGTGTTTTTGACCAAGATTATGTGGCGCAAAAGAGAGCACATTTTGGCGCCCCCTGATGGATGACACATGAACTACAGCGCCAGCTGGTTGTGACTGTCTGGTGGACTAATTAGTCACAATGGCACCAGTTAGACCTCTTTGTGTTAATGCCCTCTGTGGATATATCCAAACAATCTGTTTGACCTTTTAGTGACCTTGACCTTTGACCTTGAAAGCCCAAAAGTTAGTCAACTGTAGCCAGTCCTGTCAGCTACAAAATGAAAGTTGGACCTCTCTATTTCAGTTCTCTCTGTCGTAAAGGCCATAAAATGCTTTTGACCTTTGAGTGACCTTCACGTTCGGCCACCAGAATCTAATCGGTTGTAGGTTGAGCAAAGACATATCTTTGCTGGAAATTTCATAGAAATGAATTAAGTGGTTTTTGTGTAATCTTGCTAATAAAAAAAATTAAACAAACCCACACTCCAAATCCAACCTCGATGGCGTCACACATATATGGTGTTTATCATGTCAACCACCAAACATATGTGGTATTGTACCACCGTTGAGATCCCCTTCAAAATGTATCATTAATGAGAATGTTCTCTTTTTTTGCTCCTTCTCCTATAAAGACATGATAAATATGTGATATGATATGTGTGATATCAATCAGATTTTCTCCAGCTACATCCCACTGTAATTAATGTGTCACACCGCTATTGTCTTATATTGCATACTGCATGCATTACACATTTCTGCATATAGTAACACAACAGGTTCCATCATCTGTTCATGCTGCACACTGTCCTCTGCTCAGATTAACACCTTGTCATTTACTGCAACGATAAGCTCAGATGAGATGCTCCTTCCCACATGGGAACATAAATGTGCAATCACAGGCTTCCGGGATTTTCCTCATGTTCCCATTTCGAAACCAGAGAAGGAAATTCCTGGTTCAATCAGCTGGTCCTGACTGGCTGTGTCTCCCCTCATCATAAAGATGCCACGTGAGTCATTTCAAAGCAAAGTAGCAAGAACGGACGGACTCATCTCCCCATGACAGCTGAGGACCTGTGGTTCTGCTCTGTATGTGCACATATTTAGGTCTATTGTCACTCACATAACAATGAGCATGAACTGATTCATCAGTGATGGTGGTTCTTTTTAATCACTGACAGCAGTGCATGTTACATAACATAGTGTTTCTACACATTAATGCTTGAACCTTTCACTGTCCACCCACAATTGTATTATTTTCATGAATGTATTTCCAGACATTGTGTAACATTTATAGATTTTCTGAGCACGCAAACACAACAGCAGCATTTTGCAGAGTTTTGGCAAAAACAGAAGCAAAGGCCATGAAAGACAAAGCATCGAAAACAAGCTATTATCGATTCTAAAAACTGGCTGGGGGTAGACAGAATCCTGGAGTGTCATTCACACAGAAAGGATTTTTTCATGAGAGCTTTGCAGCATTACAGGTTTGTCTCTGAGTTCTCGAGGACTTGGCTGATTCTTTGAGAGTTTAGCCACTCAGAAGCTTTAAGCTGGTAAAGCGACGTGTGCAGCAGACTGTCATGTCAGTGACATTATTCCCACAGAATGAACAATAAAACGTCTGGGATGGCAGCTTTTTGATTATCTGCTCTGATAAGCTACACTCCAAGCAAAGACTGAGCATCTCTTCAAGACTGATGTTATCTGTGAATAAAATAATTACTGTGTTTAACACTTGCTTTCAGACATGGCTTTGACCCTAAAGTCTCTTCTCTCCAGCAACCCCCCCCTACTTTCACCCCCAGTGCTTCTCCGTTCATGGATGTTCAGAGTCAGCTTTGGGGCACACACCTGAGCCCTGTTACGCCACAGCTCCAAACAATGGCCATCTGCTGCTGCTGCGTTGGCTCAGCACCTCACAGGACGTTCCCTGCCTTTACACATGGATTAGCTATTTAGAAACCCCCACACACACTGCCTCTCCACAGTCACACTGACTGCTCGCCTTCTTGTTGCTGACCACATAGCGTGCACAACAACCCAAATTGGAAGATCTCTTAACATGGCATGATGCTCCCTCCAGATTTCCACCAACAACTCCCTCCCTCAAGTAGAGGTATTCTTAGAAAACCGGTGGGGATTTTTTTTTTAAATTATTGAGCCGTAAGCCTTTATCGGTGATTGGAGCTGTAGCGTCCCTGTCGATGGTACCAAGCTTTTGTTTCAGCAGGCTTGAAACAAGTAACAGCTCATTGAATAGAAACATTATCTCCGCCATCATCAATGCGTTTGACTTACCGACCTGAAAACACAGAGGTCAGTTCCCTCTCGTAGAGTCCATATGATACATTATGGAGCCGGTGGTGCCTCTGCATCAGGCAGGCAGCAGCACTAATTTTAAGTGGGAAATGTGTGTTGGAGCAGAGGAGATGCAAGTAATCAAGCATCCAGAAGGTGCACCTCCAGGCCTCCACATTAGCACACTTACATGTCAGGTGAGCAGCTGCGAAACATCAGCTCCCACTGTGCACAGAGGTGAGGACACGAGACTGCAACATGTAACCACAGCATGTATTTGGCTGAGAAATGCTTTTCAAGTGGGCGAGCGGAATGATTTTTCAGTGGTATTTTCAGTTAAGGGACTAATCATCTTTGTCTATATGTCAGTGAAGAGCTTACCCGTCACAACCTTCAAAATTGTAGGTTTAGTCTGAGCAAGAGTGCAACAGTGCTAATAGCTACTCTATTTGCAACCAGGCAGCGAGACATCATATTTGGAAAAACCAGAGAGTTGTTTTTGCTGTTTTTGTTTGATAAAAGACTTAATAATCAAAAATGATCAGTTTGTAATTTACTTTCACTAAACTAATTAATGCATTAGATAATCCATTCAGTTCCGCACCAGTCTACCAGTCACTTGACATGATACCATCCTCATCCATTTCTGTTCATCAAATCTAAGGAAGAGATATTGATTTGGGATCTTTTGGTATTGCTTTGGTGTACAGTTTATCACAGAAATAGAATCATATTTCTATTGAAATGTGGAAGCTGTTCAGTGTCCAAATTGCTTAGATGCCATTTTCTTGTGGTTTAACCCCGACCACACATTTAGGAAAGTTGATCAGAGGTAAACCAGATCCCTGGTGTCCTCTTGCATTGGACTTTTAAGTAAATTGATTATTCTGAAGTGCCTTATCTTAAGGATAAATCTGAAGGAACATAAGTTTGAGTGCTTATTTCAATCACCCAAGGCCAAAAATGACTTGAGTGACAACTTGGCTCTATTAACTGAATCATTTATTTGCGTTAAGATGGTCAGAAGACAGATGACACTAAAGGAGACCCAAGGACATTTGGTGTCACCCTATCCTGACTCGGCCTAAATACGATCATTTCCTTCACGTGTCCAAGACAGAAACACCAGAGTCAAATTCCTAGTATGTTTACACATACCTGGCAATAAAATCTGATTCTGATTGATTCTGAACACATTCAAAAGTAGCAACATCACTTCATTTTCTCTGCACCTGTGTTGTTTTGGCTAACATTTTTAATCAACGTATTTACTTCATAAATTTTAAAAATGCCCATAGTGTTTGTTGGTATAGTAATGTTTCACATCAACAGTTTTGGTTAGGGTGTGCCAGATCCCAATAGTCTGTTTGTAAATCAAACTAGGCAACCATCCGGAAGAGCTGAATCTAAAAATGTCCCACCGAGGGGCTTTTTTCTTACTTTGCACCTCTTCTGACCTTTTTCTGCCCCAAGGATGACCTGTAGTTCTACGACCGGTGCATTAACACTCTGTGAAGCTAAGGCCTCACAATACTCTTACCATGTCACACTCCGCTGGTTCACACGTCATCTCTGATGAAAACTGTAGTTAAGTAGACAAGATTGCATGTTTGTTTTCAATTTTCTTCCACAGACTAATTTGAAGTTCAATAAGCTGCTATTATGCCACAAACAATTTCATATAGGGGTTAGCGGCATGTTTTCATAAAGTCTTGTTGGTTAAAAGTGGAAGTGTCAGTCCCTTATAAACGCTTCAACTCCATCAGAGCTTCATTTTGTGCCACTAGTGCCACCTACTGCTATAGTTATGCACCTCATATAACTACAATCCTAATTTCATTTGCCCTCACAACTACCCTCGACTGTTAATTGAACAGATAAATATTTAAAACTGAGTGTCATGTAGAAATTGTGCATAATGTAATGAATTAAATAGGTTTGTGTAGGTTCTCAGTCTTCCAGGTTTAGGTAGTCTTAAGTGCTTGAATGCATCTGGACTTGAATATTAATTTAGTACTGTGAAGTCAGCCAATTTCAGTAGGAAAAGCAAACTTTGGGCGCCCTAATGATCCTACGAGCTATGTTGTCGGGGGCCGTTTGCCCTTGGTAGGGTCACCCGAGGCAAATTGGTCCTAGTTGAGGGGCCAGACAAAGCGCGGCTCAAGACTTCTATGATGGTGACAAACAAGGACTTGCGTACCCTGCCCGGAGGGATACCGGGACCCCACCCTGGAACCAGGCATGGGGAAGGGGTCCGTAGGTGAGCACTTTGTGGCCGGGCCTTTGCCCATGGGGTCTGGTCGGGCTCAACCCAAAAAGGAGTCATGGGTGCATCCTCACGTGGGCCCACCACCTACTGGAAGAGCCATAGAGGTCCGGTGTTATATGGCTCGGGTTGCAGTCAAAGGCAGGGACCTTGCCGGTCCGATCTCCGGCTGCTGAAGCTTCTGGTCGGGAATCTTCTGGCCTCTGGTCAGGATGCCTCCTGGACATCTCCCTGGGGAAGTGTTTCGGGCATGCCCATCCGGGAGGAGACCCCGGGGCAGACCAAGGAACCGCTGGAGATTGTATCTCTCGGTTTGCTTGGGAACGTGGCAAGTGAGAGGACCGTCTGGATCTCCCTGTTCAAACTGTTGCCCCTGCGACCTGAACCCGGATAAGCGATAGAAAATTAAACGAAACCTGGACATGTGCTATCAACATTAGTACGTTTATTTTCATTCCCTGGTCAGAAACACGATGGCTGTAACAAACTTCTGTCTTCCGAATGCTGTTATTTTGACCTCGGTCATATGCCTGCAGCTGCAATATGAACAGATCCATAAGTCAGACCTTATCTGAGCTGATGGCTCTAGAAGTGACAGCTGAATCGACGGCATGAAAACTTTAAACCAGATCGTAATCACGACAATCTCAAATCCATCTTTTTAAACACTTTATTTTTGCAAAATTCCATAGTGACTATTTTCACTTCTTCTTTTCCACATCTTGCTCGGCGGCCTCTTTGGCTCTCTTGGCACGAATGCCAAACAGACGAGCATTGGCGCGGGCCATACGCAGGCTGGCGAAAGCCTTGAAGTTCTTCTCATCCTCAGAGATAATACGGGCCTTCTCCTTCTTGTGCACCTGAAAGAGACAGAAAACAGTTAACACCTTTCACATCCACTGCCAAACTACAAAATCCAGCCAATTTAATCTCAATTTGTATTTTGTATGCATATGTATGTATGGAAACCTATTCCAAGACATCCATTTTCCTGCCAATTCTTAAACCAATTTTCCTCTCCAGTTTGATTTTAAAGCAGTCATCAGAAAAAAGGGTTCAAATGTTTCATCAAAGAAATACAGAGATTCCGGAGATTTGTCATCATCTGACTGCTGTGATTTTCAACAGGTTATATTTCTAATCATGACCAACAACTACAAAATGCAGTTCAATGTTTCTGTTCAATGTTAAATACAGGCCAAGCTCACACCTAAAACTATTCATATATTACGAGTAATCTTTGTGCGATTAATCTTATTTTTCAGGTATGTTGATTGAAACTTACAGATTTGATGGGCATGACTGGACCGGTGAGCTGAGTGGCCATCTTCAGTTCCTCCTCCTGGAAACATTACAAATGGTTAATACTGCACAAAAATGTTTGCTACACAGACCAACATCCAGGCAGCCAAATACATTTACATGTTCTGAAATTACTTAAGTCAAAGTAAAGAAATGCTGGCATCTATTTTCCAAAGAGAGTGATCCATCTACATGGTGATTGGTTGACAAGTGTATCATTAAATCTGTACCAGTAAGAATACACTGTTGTGTAATGTTTGATATTTATTCACCTTATGGATGATTTAGTTTTACAATTTTAATTGAAATAGAAAATATTCACTACAATGTTTCCAGTTTCACTAGTTGACCTCAAGTCCCCTGCAGTTAATAAAACTCCTGAAAACCAATCAAATGGCATTTAGGATGCAAATACCTTTCACTGAAGGTGTGCTGTTTCTAGGAAGAGTTCAACTTACTAATAAATGTGGCTTTAATACTGCTTTTGTTCAAGTTCAAATAAAATAAAAACAACATGTTAGCATTCAAGATTCAAGCTCATCAAAAACACAATTTTAAAGAAAAAAAAAAAAACTTACAGTGCTGTCTCCCTTCTTGGGAGCAGAAGCCTTCCTGGGGAAGAGGATGAGTTTGGAACGGTACTCCTTCAGGCGCTGCACATTGGCCTGGAGAGACTCTGTGGACCTGTTGCGGCGGCGAGGGTCAACTGAGATGCCGATAGTGCGGGCCGTCTTTTTGTGGATGCCGGCTGCCTGCAGGTAGGTGCGCAGATCATGACAAGTATGAAAACTTCCAATGTGGCTGCAATGCCTACTACATGGCAAAGTATTAATTAAATTTGATATTCCATCTGAAGTAAGCAGTCATCAGATTAAAGGGTTCTAGTTATTCATCAAGAAAATACAGAGATTCCGGAGATTTTTCATCACCTGACTGCTGTATCACAAAATAAGATGGTTCTCTTATTTCTAAACATCCATCTCTCAGTCACTGTTGACGCTCTAGACAAGGTACTTTATAAGAATAAAGCACTACTTGAAACTGCAAGATCACTGCTGTCTACATGTATCTGGCTAAATATCCATGCCATTTCATATTTGAAATATGACTAACTACTTGTTTTCAATCTTATTTACAACAGCAACATTTTTATTGATAGACAAATGCACTTAATTGAATACTTCCAACAAAGACATGGCAGACATCAATCGAACCTACAACCCTCTTAAATGACCAGGAAAATCTTATCCAATTTTAAAAGGCTGCATTTCTCAAGAAATCAATGAGATGGCGGCTCACATTGACTTGGGCTGACTGGCAGGATCAAACCTTAAATGTGACTCGCATTCTCTCAACAAAGATATTTATTTACTACTACAATTCCAGCAATTGGTGGATGCCAGCAGATAAAAATTTTCATTTATTAAGGTCTGTCAGAAAAGCAATTAGTATAATATACAAACCTCAGCTGCACAGTTGTGTAACTTGTATAGGAAAAACTCCAGTTGGAGTTTACTTATGAAGGAAAACATGTGCTTACATGATGCACAACCATCAGTTAGCCTCCCTCTCACATCAGCCAAGTACAGGGGAGGAAGGCAAGGTACATTTTGGCATGAACGGTAAAACTTTGAGCAGTCCTCTGTTCTTTTAAAGACATTATGTTTTTTGCTTGGGCGAGAAGCATGATTCATCTCCAAACATCTGCTGTGTCTGTTCTTTTGCTCTGTTGTCATCAATAGCAATTTCAAGGTCAAGGTCACATTGATAAATGCTGGTTTTTAGGCCCTTAGTCATGCTGATATAGAAATAAGTTTACACCAAAAGCAAATAATCAATAGACACCTTCACTCTGTTGGTCAGAGAGTTTTCAGCACATTATTTTTCTACAAAACAATGTCAAAGTTACCTTCAGTTCTTCCAGCGTGAAGCCCCGTCCAGCACGGACCTTGGTGTGGTACCTGATTGTGGGACACCTGACCTGTGGCCTCAATGGTCCAGCAACAGGGCGGGGAGCAATGCGACGAGCCTTGGCCTGACGAGCCTTTCGCCTAAACAAAGATATCTAGTTAAACTACAGTAATTGAAGATTGTATCATGGTCAAAATAAGACCAATACCACAAAACGATTATTTGTGAGGAAAATGCAAGTAAAAAATTAATGTACTGCAACCACACTTGACGCTTATGTTGATCACCCTTGCAATGACAAGAGAGCCATGACACTTAAAATAAATTCTCCATTGTAAATCTGCACATGCCAGAAAAGACATTGGTAGCATTCACAAAACAACTTGATGTTCATAACATTTTTTAAATAATTGCTACTAGAGGGTTAAGATTGGCATCACTGTGCATCACTATGACCGTGCACTTGCCAACATCAGGATGTCAGGTTAGCCAAATGTTCTCATGTTTGAACTTACATTTGAACTGAATTCAGAAATACGTGTTATATTATTGCGTATCCTGGCAAGGATTCAAATTTATGCTCCCCGAAACTTTAAGCTAGCTGTTAGCTCAGGTTAGCTCCGGGAACATGAGTTCTCACCTGCGGATCTTCCTGGCTGGCTGGTTGAACCAGGTGCGCACTCTTTTCTGCCAGTCTTTGTGGAAGTGGGGGTTCAGAATCATTCCATTCCGGCTGGGGGCCATGGCTTCTTACTTCCCTGCAACACAGCGTGGCACACGGACACGAATGAGCTGCTATGCTGGCACTCTAGCATGCCTCAGTGGGATGAGGCTGAGCTGCTATACTTAGCAAGTTAACCGAATTATCCGATGTTTAAGAATGACTGTTCTTTACGACGTTAGCATTAGTTTTTTGTTCGGCTTTATTTGGGGACATTTGAAAAAATTACAGAACTCCTAAACACGGCCCATGACCGTAACGCTAACAGCCTCACACACTACTTTGACAGGGGATCACTACCAACAGAGAGGTGTTTAGCAATATATTTGAGATATTCTGCAACAATAATCACTACATCACAAAGGTGACAATTCATAGTTGCTGTGGTTATTAGCCAAATGAAAATATACCAACAAAATAAACAGGATTAAAGTAGATACTTTATAATTCTGTAGAGAAAACATTCTCATACCTACGAGGGAGGAAAATGGCCGAAAGGAAAAAGGAAGTCCTTCTGCGGTGGATTGTGGGATAAGTGTAAACAAACCAATGGGCAGGCAGATGTATCAAAGAGTATACAAGGAGCGTTATCCCAACAAGAACAAGCCGCGAAACGAAAAATCAAAACATGTTTTACATTTAAGAAGACTATGATATTAGTTTATTACGATACTATTATTATTACGATGTATATGTATTCAATTTATTTCTTGGGCGCGCACACAAGTGTGAGTCTTTCATTCAAGCGAAACCGGAAGTACCAACCAGCACCTCTGATATCATCTTTGTTAAGAAAACCCTACTAGAGAATTCTCCTATTTTTCTTTTCTTTGAAAATATAGTTTATGCCTGTATCACAAAATTTAATTGGGTTGCATTAAGGTATGAAAATATATGTTATTATTAATTTGGCATGCATTTTGATAAAAAAAATCAAGTTTCATGAGGTCATCTTGTGGTCAAGTTTGATACTGTAGCTTTTTCAAATTACAATTGGAGGTGTAGTTTTTACATTACATTTACACCCTGCATGAGCTACAGCTTAGATTTCCATTCCACAGTCATTACAAATACTGACAGTCAAACCCAGTCAGTACTATGGATTATTTTCTTAAAGTTTGCAGGCATATAATAACAAGATAATTATATTGTGACCATTCTGTTCAAAGCTTGAAAGTTGTTGTCTGTTGTAAATGACGTGTGTGGTGATGTATCTTATTTTTCGCTTTTCCTGACATAACATCTGCAGATCATCAGGAGGTATGTGAGCCATGGTCTTTATTTGAAGTGTGATTACGATTTCTTATTAGAGAGTTTAAGGCTACATAGACAGGAATGACCTGATCATTTTTTTCTTGATCCAGATCTGAGTCCTTTCATTTTCAGAAAGAATCTGAATGTAAACATTAGAACAGAACATCCAAAACAAGCAACAAAAAAAAACTTTGGGATACATTGAAATCAGTTGCTAATATGATTATATTTTTCGTGTCGTTTCGTTTTCTGCCGCTTATCTGGGTCGGGGTCGCGGGGGCAACAGCCTGAGCAGGGAGATCCAGACGTTCCTCTCCCCGGCCACTTCCACCAACTCCTCCGGGGGGACACCAAGACGTTCCCAAGCCAGCCGAGAGATATAATCTCTCCAGCGTGTCCTTGGTCTGCCCCGGAAGCAAATCATTTACTTGGATATGCACCGAAAGTTAAATGAGCTGAATGACTTTTACCTGAGATTTAACCACCCAAACTTCTCTCAGGAGTGTGAAAGGTTTATGCTATCTGGTAGACAATGATGCCACCTGCTGCCTGGAAGTACACCCAACCAGCATCCATCGTCTCTTCAGTGGGGTACGAAAGGGCTAGGCCGAAGGTCCTGATAGCCTGCCAGCTTTTTTCCTCTAATGCCGTGCAGAGGAACTAACAACAGTATGGTGTCCAATAATCCAACAGTCCCTGAACATTCATACTGTCCCAGATCTGTGGACAGAGTCCATTATAACTCCAGCGCCTAAAAAGCCCTGTGCTACAACAGGACGCAGGACACAAACTCTGGTCGATAAAACGATCAAAAGGTTGGAACTCACAAAAGGAAACAGGGAAAGTTGCTGCAGTGCTGAGACTGGGGCAAAACAATCTGGCACAGAGGGAAGGGGAGGTACAGCTTGTATACACGAGGGGAAGACAGTGAAATACAGGTGTGGACAGTCACAGCGCCGGGAGGCAAACACACACAAGCGTGTTAAAACAGTACAGTGCAAGTACAGAACAAACACTAACTAGGCACAAAACAGCTATCTAAACTAAGTTGTTCTAACATGGTCTATGGTGTTGTGGAGTTGCAGTTTAGTAAAGATTCGTTTGTTGCTTTTTTGTCCCTTTGTTGAGCACAGTGTTGCTTTGTTGTCGTACCGTGTCTCGACCTAAGTTTTTGTCTCCAGCAATTATCCAGTGGATTTTTCTTACTCGTGACTTCACCCTCAAGAAAAGTTGCTTGTGTGCGAGTGATCAGAAAATCACCCAGATGTCATCATAGAAGAACTTCGGGGTCCATACTGAGAATCTCCTTCGCTGTAAAAGACCCATCGACAACCTGTGCAATAGCTTGCAGCTGAGATTCTATTTTTATGGAAACAGAGAGGGTATGGCGTTAGCAGCCAGATCATAATACTTTTTTCTGTTTGTTTGTTTTTTTACTGCACAATCCTTGAGAGTATCATTAGACATGGAATGACTGCATGTTTTGGTGACCTAACAGCTCTGCTAAAAAGCAAGCTTGCCATCATGCCCGAAACAGCGACGAAAATCACAGAGTGGAGAGACTACGAGATTATACGGAGCCTATATGAGCGGGCAGCTCTAAAAACAGCAAGGAAAAGAATTTCTGATCCTCAGCACTTCATCCTCCCTGAATATGAATGCCTGCCATCAGGAAAAAGATGCTATGTCAAGATACAAATCAAATCACTTAAAACTATCATTTGCCCCACCCTCTACTAAACTGACGAACAATCTGTATTAAATATGTTAACACTTACGCTTCATCACTCTCAGATTTGACATTTGAATGCATCAGAGCACCATTATTGTCAATACCGTTCCAGCTGTTGTATCTGTTTTGTTCTTGGTTTTGGATCGTGTAAAGAAGCCAGACCACACTGTTGTCATTGTATGAGGTGATGCTGAGGGGGTGTTTCTGTGAAGCCGACATGCATTGTTCAGCCTGACCTCACGTAACCTGACCCGGAGACGTGCCTGACTCAGTATTTATTCTGCATTCTGAGTATTATTATGGTTTCTTTCAGGCAGGAAAGGACCAATTGAAAGTCCTCTGCAAGTGTGCGGGGGTGTCTGTTGTTTCATAATCCATTCACGCAGTGGCATGAATCTCCATGTGACGCAGCCACGAGTGATCTGCTCTTAAGCATAAATTGGACAGCAGTGCTGGACACTTTCAGGAGGAGCCTCACTCAAAAACACACAAAGAACCAAATTAAATATGAAATCTGACTTCATGTTTTAGGTTACGACAGAATGAACTATGGGTGAACGTGATTTAGTTCCCTCTGACTTCGACCACCCGTGACAGCCTTTCATTTAGTCAAATTGAGTCTTTTTTCATTTGACAATTAGAGCTCTTTTTCGTCTTTAATTCCATTCATAAGTGTGAGAAGGCAGTTTTTTAGTCAGTGATTCTAAAACCAGTTTCATTAATCATTAATCGGCGAGCTTCTGCAATCTCTGCTATCTTCACCTGAGGGCAAAGGTCCAGGTGTGCGCTCCTATTAACACCCCAAAAAGACCTCTCAGCTCACGCGCAGCAACATGATACATGTGTGCAACCCATCACCACACGCTTTGATGCTGCTACTGTAAATTTCTTAGTTGTGAGTTCCATGCAAAAAACAAGAGGGAATCAATTCAGATGTGAGAACCACATTTTTATGAAATGAATGTGACAGCGCTTACAATCACTTTCCAGTCTCCCACCACAACGGTGCACATTTAAAAATGGAGCAAAGAACCAGATAATACAGGCAGGTCTTCAGATCACGAGCCCTTTAGGTTGGCCAAAAACTCAACAAATACTAGCATTCTTAGTGGAAGATGGTACTGAAGATTTTAAATAATTTGAATAGCACTATTACAGCACCAGAATAAATATGATAGATCAGGAAAAGTGTCACAAAGGCTGTTAATAGTCTGAGTATTTGATTAGAATCACTTTCTAAAACAGTACAGTAGTGTGTTATTCTATTCTTCAAGTGACTCAATAAAGTCTTTATACGCAGGTTCATCCATGAGGCCATCGACTTCCTCGGGCTTTTCAATCGTCATCTTGATTAACCAGCCTAAAACAAAGACAGTTGGATAAAGTGCTTTCAAACAAACAAACATTTTGCTACTCTGGCAGCCTGACGTCCTTGAAATGTCTGTGAAAAATGTCAACTGAAACGGAACAACAGCGAGTGCCGGACATTTACCCTCGGCAAAGCAGGCTTTGTTGACAAGGCCGGGATTCTCCGCCAGCTCTGGGTTGATTTCTGTCACCTCTCCGGTCAGCGGCGAATACAGCTCACTGGCAGCTTTTACGCTCTCCAAGACACCAAAATTCTCTGAAACACACAACATTTTATCAAAGCGCAACGTAAGACTCAATTCCTTAAAAATCTGCCGCTTATTCCGGACTTTTACCCATTTGTTCCAGTTTCTGGCCAACTTCAGGGAGCCCACAGTACACCACATCACCCAGGGCCTCCTAAAATAACAAACAACATGAATCGCAACCTGCATAAACCTGGTATAAAAACTATGCTACAATGAGTAGAAACAAATGAAATTAAATACTGCATTGTTATTGTCAACACATTTCCCAAAAGGAGCAAAAATATTTATGCAACTATCCCTCAATACTTCACGATTACGATACTAAAGGAGAGCTCCGATATTTTTTCAACCTAAGGCAAAGTTTTAGCCCCTAAACATCAAAACATCGGACATAAATCTCAAAATGTTATTGCAAGTGGGGTTTTTTTTTTTCAGGGTTGGATTAATGTTAGCTAATTAAGACTAATTAAAAAGAGTCCTACTTGCAGGGCCATGAGTGCAATCTAAAGAAATGACAGGCGAAAGCTGAACTCAGCCGTCAGTCGCAACAATCAGCTACACTGTACGCAACTCATCCATAATTTCGAAGCACGGACATGAGACCCGAACTGATGATGTAAATGTGTGTCTGCAATTCGTGTGATTCGCATGTGTGCTCCGACTCATGTATCAGCTGTACATACAGTGCTGAGATTTTCTGCACACCATGCAGTCTGACTGTAATCAATGGCCTCCATCAATAGTCATAAAAGGGTACAATTGGTGCAGGTGTGGACAAAGTGCAGCGACTAACAGCACATAAAAGGACCTCAACTTTGGCTTTTTTTTTTTGTCTTGCTGCCAGTAAGCCTCTGACACAACTGTGTCATAAATCATTAGATTAGAGGGAAACAAAGACCTACCTGAGCGTAATTGCTGATACCAACTGTGCCAACTCCGCCTTCCACTCGCACCCACTCGTGCTTGTCGGTAAACTTCAGGGCTGCAGAGAGAGCAAAGGAATGAGTGCGTGCGGAACAGGGGAGTCTGCATGACACGGGACAATAAAGTGTAAAACCATGAGGTCGACATGGGTCCTGTTTAATATATAGACGGAACCCCATTGGTGTCAAAGGGCAGCTTACTGTATTCTGGACCAAAGCTCAACGGAATTCAGTTTCTTGGGCAACAGTTCACGCTCGGAAACAAAAACTGTCTGCAGTTTACGGGTTTGGATCATGGACGCTCAGTGTTGTGACAGAAGAGTCACAAAGCTCGCAAGCCTGGCGATTCCGAACTCGTGCAGTCCCTCCTTAAAATACTCCGAAGGAAGAGCCGCTATGCCGCAACACTGTTAAGCGTCAGCAGCGGACCGTGCAGAAAAATACAGGCTTGGACCAGATTGTCAACAGTGCTGCAGTGATGCTGATGCAAGACCTTTTTGATGATGGACTTTTGTCGATTATTTCCACAATTAATTACAATTTAAACAAGGTCAAAAAATGTGACTGTGATGTTGCCACAGCTCAATGAAGCCTCTTCAAATGTCTCTGTGTCCCATCCAAGGTCCAAAACCCAAAGACTATTCTTGACCTCATAAGCGGGAAAGAGAAACAGCTCAGTTAGTGGCGTGAGTTAATATCAAGTGATTATCACCGATTTGCTTTCGGAAGACTAGTGAGGACCAGTTTCTAAAATGTTGGCGAATGGGTTCAGTCAGGAGGAAGATTTCAGTAAAACCAGCATGTGATTCCAAGGTTGTGCACACATTGAGGCTCATGACTGACTTCTGATCAACAGTGTCAAGCTGCCACTTGGAGCACGAGGTGGCGCTAATTTGGTGTCCACCGTCATTGATTAGAGTCACTGTCTCCTGGTGACAACAAACTGGAAATAAAAAAATAAATGATCAATTTCAACACTGTATCCAACATCACATTTGTCGACCTCTGGCCAAAGTTAGTGCAGCTGCAGAGCTAAAAGCAGAGTGAAAACTGCGGGTCACAGACACTCAGCTGGGACTGTGGTGGCCCATCGCACGCACGCACGCACGCACACGGGCAGGCAGGAATGTGAGTGCGGCAGCGCGTGTGTCATTACCGGTGGACAGGGCGGAGGTCGCGTTCAGGCTCCTCCGCAGCTGGTGGCTCGCCGGACGCTGAAGCAGTCTGGGCGAAAAGTGTGCAGAGAGGCACATCAGCGCCGCTCTCATAGCCATCTTCACTGGGAACTTGTGCGTGGGGACCCACCGAGTGCTCATCCACCGCGAAGCTGCAGCTGGCTCCTGATTCCAACCTGTGATCCGGCGACCGGGGCCGAGCCAAGGGGGCAGCGACGGACGCCACCGTCGTGCTAATCCCGCGTGTTTTCAACCTCTCACTGTCGTGACGGCGTGTTCAGGCATTGGTTGGAAACTTACGGAAGCTTCAAACCGACGCTTGCGTTTAGAAAATCTTCATTATATTCGAAACGCATAAAATCGAACTGCCTTTTCATATCTGTACCACTTTTATTATCAAAACCACTTCAGACACTTCAGCCTGGACTCGTTTATGCCCCAGAGACCAAAGTTTCCTCAAAACATAATTTCTGATTTTTCAAACTTTTATTCTACTTGCAAAATGCAATAAAGGGAGATTTCACCCATTTCTTGCATATGGACAGTATTATTATGGGTATCTTTTGAAAACCAAAAGAAAACAATGTCGACCACTGAGAAATACAATTTGTGATTTGTTAAAACCCAATAAAGATTGATTTCACCTATATTGTCGCATACAGACAAGAATTTAATGTGTCTAAATCTTATTCTTTCTAATGCTTATGCTTTTTTAAAAAAAACATGGAAGTCAGAGATGAGACGGACAGACAGGCAGAATATAGAAGTCCACATTCCTCCATTTCATACCTTATTGCCATGTACATCTGTTCCTTCTCACTTTGAAAGTGAAGTAGAAAATTCACGTGAACCTTTTTAAAACGTGGTTAATATCTTCATACTTTTGTCCATTGGTTGTTTTACTCTTGAAGTTATTCAAAACTGAAAGCTGTTTAATCACTTATCCTCTAACTGGCCACCATTAACTACATCCACTGCCTCCTCCAGAGCTTTTTTATTGTACTGTTGCCAATGCCTGCACATCGGCCTGTGTTAAAGACAACATGGTTTATTTTAATGTGTTTGTTGCTTATCTTATCTACTGTCTACTGTGGTCTCCCTGGGATAGGTTTGAAGTATCTATAGGTAAAGGTCAGGATATTACTGTCCATATG
>KV751315.1:7960790-7973849 GCA_001698575.1 Mola mola
TATTGATTTTAAAAAAAAGGAGGGGAAAAAAATCATAAATCAGAGGTTGTTTTTAAGAGACAGTGGTCTCTCTGGGATAAATTAGCCCCGGTTTGAAGTGCTAAGGTCAGGTGGTTTTCAAAATAGACCCATAATATCACTGTCCATATGGCAAAAATCGGGTGAAATCTCTCTTTTATTGCATTTTCACAAATAGAATAAAAGTTTCACAAATTAGAAATTGTATTTTCAGAAACTGTGGTCCTTGGTATAAACTACTGTAGGTTTGAAGTGTCTTGATCAAGTGGTTTTGAAAATAAAAGAGGAAAACAGGTACAGATATAGATCTACAGAAGTGGAAGATCTCTGCATTTTTTTTTGATTTTTTTTTTTTTTTTTTTCCAAATATAATAAAGATTTTCTAAATCCAAATGTTGGTAGACGGCTTCCGTAAGTTTTCACTGAATGCCAAACAACGCTGTCACGACAGTGAGAGGTTGAAAGAACGAGGAATTAGCACAACCGCACCGGCCGTCGCTACCCCCTCGAGTTCCCCCCATCCGCCGGGTGAGTGGCTGGCATCAGAAGGCGACCTCAGCGTCGTTAGATCGCGGGAGCGCGCACCAACGATCCCGGCGCGCGGGAGGAGGGACACTTCCAGTGTGCCGCCTTTAAAAAGTTCACTGGTTTACTGGAGTCTTTTGCACAGTACACAGTAGTTCTCTGAAACCAAAAAGCAGTACAGGAGAGGACCATGGCCAAATCTTTACATCTCCCCGAGTTCTTTTTTGTTTTTCTTTTAACAGAAATTGCTTTTCCTTGAAAAAAAAAAAAATCACCTGGATACTGATTGCTGAAATGAATCATGTGTTGCATTGCAGTAATTTGAAATAAAGAGCCAAAAAAATTTATGAGCTACATTGTAAGTTGATGCTGTGTCTTTCTTTTTTGCCGTCTTTTACGATACATAAAATACATTAAAGGCATCAAGGAAAGATTTATGTTTCCACACGAATACGTCCCAGAAAAGCTGAAGTTTAGAATTTCGATATGCAGAAAAGAAACACATTCAGGCTAACGTCGTTAGAGGGCTGAATATTTTGATAGTGTAATGGTTTCAGTGGGTGAAAAGATGTCGGAGAGGCTGCAGGCCAAGAAAAGGTGGGATAATAATGAACCGAGGACAACATTCATTTCCTTAAATATATTACAGAAATATTTCTCTCATTTCTAAATTCTGTACTTTTAAACTCGTTTTCTCTGGGATTTATCGTTGTGGAAACTATAAAACTACAGAATCTGAATCTCTCTGATGAGTTCATACCTTTGTGTAACATAAAAGACATTAAAGACATAAAAGAAGACAAATGTCAATTAACATCGTAGCTCATACCTTTTCTGGCTCCTTAATTCATATTCACGTAATTCAGCAGTTTAAGAGCTTAAAATTGTTGTATGTACTGAAGACAGGGTTGCTTCTAAATAATTCAAATTACCAAACCATTTACAGTACTTGGAGATTAGCAATTAACCGTCGTGGAAACTTGAAATTAAATAAGAGGAGTTTAACAGCTGCTAATGAAATTCTTAAACCATTGACGTTCTGTAAAAAGACCACAGGCTAGCAGAGCAATGTAGAATTGTATGCATTTTATTCAGGCATATCCATGTTTAAAAATATCAAAGACTACAAGCAAACCTGGCACAAATGAATGTAATGAGAACACTCGTAATGTTACAGGTGCTTGAACCTTGTTATGAGCTGTATTCTTTCTGTATTTGGAGGCAAAATCCAGCGCTGTTTGAAGTATTTTAAAGTATATTCTGTCACATTTCATCCAGGTCAACTATATCACATCCAACATGACTTCAAAAAAGAAAAAGCATTTGACACTGTGACCAGTCAACCATATAACTTGAGACAATTTGATTTCCCTTAATGATAGCAGGTTTAACAATGATATAACGCAAAAGATGGAGGCTCCTGATGTTCACAGTGAGAAAAAGGTTCCCTCCACTTTGCTGCAAAGATCTGACGGCAGGACAGAGCAGAAATCAGGGCATTAGACAGAAGTGCCCTCTGTGGGCAATGATGTCTTGTTGTCGTCAGGTTTCATGGCAGGGAACAGCAGCACCTCCTGTGAAAGGGCAAACCAAGTTATAAATCAAGACACATAAATCATTGGCATCCCTTAAATCACTCATATACGTCTTTTTAAAAAGCATTAAAAGCATTCTGAGTACAGTTTTATCCCCAACATATTTTATCAGCCACTTCACAGGGTTGCAGGAATTCTAAACCAATTTAAATGACAGGGAATTAGATAAGGAAACGCTCATACAGGATCGTTCGAAAGGCAGAAAACAAGCTTTTTTGTCATTTGCACTAAGTCTCCATTATTACTGTGTCATGATTTACATGACACCTTTACCTTGATGTTGTTGGAGTCGGTGAGGAACATGGTGAGGCGATCGATGCCCATCCCCCAGCCAGCCGTTGGTGGCAGTCCGTATTCCAGTGCTGTGCAAAAGGTCTCATCAATGAACATGGCTTCGTCGTCTCCTTCAGCTTTGGCCTGAAAAAGGTTGAGCTCAAATTACTGACATACCAAGAAACAAGCTCACACTGCAATACAAAGTGGCCTGAAGCTTTAGGAAATGGGAAGATGTCCAACCATAAAAGAGTGGATTTTTAAGGAGAAAAAAAAAAAAAAAAAGACAAGAAAAGCTATGCTCACTTTGGCTTGCTGCTCGAAAAGCTCTCTCTGTCTAACCGGATCATTCAACTCGGTGTAAGCGTTGCAGATTTCTTTCTTCATCACAAAGAGCTCAAAACGCTCCGTTAGGCCTTTCTGGGATCTGTGCCTGTAACAATGAACGATGTTTTAGGGTGAGCTCTGAGCATTACAGAACAGGCCGAAAAAGGCTTCTCACCATTTTGCTAAAGGGCTCATGATTTGAGGGTGATCACAGATGAACGTGGGGTTGATGCAGGTAACCTCAAGGAAATCTCCAACCAACTGTGGGGTTAAAAGTTATGAGTCAAGCAAAATAAGCCACAAAAAGGCAAAAAGCTGTACAGCAGATGATATTAAAGCACCTTGTCGAGGAGGCGGGCAGTGGTTCTAGGTGGAGGGCAATCAACTCCTTTCTGTGCACAAAGGTCATCAAAGAATTTACGTGTCTCTGGAGACAAAAAAGCACAAGAGAGAAATGACACAATAACAAAAAGTAGCCCCAGATTTAGGAAAGAGACGGTTTTGGCGAAAAAGGTGGAGGAAAAGAATGTCATGGAGGCAACGTGGTTTATTTTACTGGAGACAAATGTGTTGAAAACATCTCAAGGACGATTCTTACCATTAGTGTCATAGCTGTCGGTTGAGGGGAATTTCACTCCCATAATCTTCTCAAGGTCGTGTGTCATGCTCACTCTTCTGAATGGTGGAGTGAAGTCTATCTCATAGGCTTGGCCCTCCGGCCCCTCAGGGTGATAGGTCACCTTGTATCCTCCAGTGATGTGCTTCACCATTCCTGAATCCAAGAGGAGTCGAACCACCGAGTTAAGGAGAGCCGTTTGCCTCTCTGTTTATTGTACACTCTTTTTGTACATCCAAAGTGTATGAGAAGGGACAAAATTAAGAGGAAGCCCTTTAGAAAATATTAAATAAATTACTGTCTTCTTAGAATGAACAAATATGTTGCATTTTCTACAAGTGATATCGGACAACCAGCTCATCACTGGCGCCTCTCTGGCTTCATACTTTACATTATTATGGTAGAAGGCCAGTAATTTCCTTCAGTTTTGCGCTTTTCACATTTCACTGAGAGTGCGACATGCGAAATCTGCACCTAACCTTTTTGGTTACGCAGAGTAACACACAAGAAACACTTATTTAGGAGTGCACTCACACTAGGCCATTCTTGCCATGCCCAGCACGTTTGACTCACAAAGTCCAGTTCATTTCATTAGTGTGAGCGCTCTGTACTTTGCTCAAGCATGCTTCCTTGGCCCTGGCACAGTTGTGTGAACCACATTACACTTTTGTGATCATGACCACCTTGTTCATCCAAACTGCACCAAAAGCAGTGAATGCACATCCTCAGGATTATCAGCAACACATCTGCCAAATTTAAGGGCAATCTGACAAATGATTGTGGCGTTATGTGGGGGGACAGATGGACAGAGATTCCTTTAATTGAGCTTTAATTGGGATGTGTGCACTGTACTGTCCGTTGAATTCTTATCATACTGATTAAATTATCATATCCAGTAATCTGACAGCCAATGGAAATAAATTTATAAAGAGCACAGGGTGCATCAGAGCCAATTGAACAAGTTAACTAGTTATTAAATAAATGTAGTGGAGTAAAAGTGCAATATCTGCCTCCAGAATAGAAGTATGGAAGTATAAAGGAGCAGAAAATGGAAATATTCAAGTAAGGTACAATTAGCTTGAAAATGTACTTAAGTACAATACTTAAGTGACTGTACTTTACATTTCTTCACTGAAACCAAATGGCTAATTGTGTGTTTTTAGGTACCTGACAGTAACTTCTCTGTGAGGTCCATCAAGTCATTATAATCAGCATATGCCATGTAGAATTCACAGGTGGTGAACTCTGGATTATGTGTCATGTCGATGCCTTCGTTCCTGAACTGGCGACCAATTTCGTACACTCTGTCTATTCCACCAACCACAAGCATCTGTGGAAAAGATGTGAGGTGCAGTGTTATTAAAGTAGACATTTACAAGATGAAGAATATGCATGTCTATGAGACACATGTACAATTGATGCAACAAATTCACTAAAATAAATTCCCCTTGGAGTGAATTAGGTGTGTTTTGAAAGTGATGATAACCTTGTGGTAGAGCTCAGGAGCAATTCTCATGTACAGGTTCATGTCCAGCTCGTTGTGGTAAGTAACAAATGGACGGGCTACTGCTCCACCAGGAATTATATTCATCATTGGAGTCTCAATCTGAGGTAAAAACCACCACAATTAAGCACAGCAAGTTTACACATAACAATGAACAAGCATTTGTGCTCAACTGCAGGTAAGAATTCTTACCTCCAGAAATCCCAGCTGGTCTAGGAAGCTGCGCAGGTACGTGATGATTTTGGCACGAGTTATAAATTTCTGCCTCACATAGTCATTGAGAATCAGGTCCAAGTAGCGCTGACGGAAGCGTGTTTCCTTTAAGAGAAAAAAAAAAAATTTCCCATCAACACAGGCTATAGTGTTCATTTTGGCAGTAATATTAGCATCACTAACACTGAAAACTGTGAGGGATTCAGACTTTGTGACTTTGTTACTAGGTAAAGCTGATTAAAATAAAAACATTCATTTAAGGATTATCAGGACTTTGGCAACAATGTCACAATCATTTCTGTAACATGTTTCTTTCTTTGGGGGAGAGGGAGAGGGAGAGGAAGAGAGAGAGAGAGAGAGAGAGAGAGAGAAAGAGAGAGAGAGATGAATCATAAATTCGCTTCAGAGATTAAAAAGACCACAAATTTTCAGAAAAGACGAAGTAGTTTATAAAATGGAATTTTCCTTTCATGCTCACACTAGAGCACTTCCTCAAAGTGTCATAGCAAGACAAACTGAAGTATATCTGAAAACAATATGGTTTTGTTGCATTCAGGTGCATCAGTGAGACACGCAGGCACATGGAAGTCACCACACACTCTTTTCTTCAGTAGCAGTCCTGAGCAGCAATCCTGTGTTCAGTTTGGGAAAATAAACAATTAAAAACAAAGCTGTAACTCTGTTCCTTTCTTCAAGCCAAGTGCTGGTCTGTTTCTGCGCTGGTGAAGAAGTGTTTAAAAGTGCATAGTCTCTATACCAGAGCCCTGGCACAGACAGGCTATTAGTAAGCAATTATCGTACACCTGTTTTTGCCAACTTAAACTGTCCACTATGAAAAAACAGAGTAAAACGGTAACAAGCAAGCTTTGCATCACTTTTTGCTGTTGCTGCCATATGATCAACAGGAGCTCAGTTCTAAACGCATGTCTTTGTCTTTCACACTGAAAATGCTGATAAGCAAACATAAACGCGCACAAAATAGAAGAAGAAAGAGAATACAAGGAACACAAGGAAGAAGAGGTCTTGAAATGTATATCAGACTATAAACTGCCAGTGTCTTATAGCCCCGAATTAGAAAAATATGAGCAAAATTTTCAGATGCATTACAATTTGCTTTTAACACAAGAAAGTGAAAAATTACTTTCAACAATCAGGTGGCTTTCTTTATGAACATGGGGAGAAGGTGGGACGCCTCTTGTACCAACAACCTAAGGGCCAGAACACACTAGAGCAAATTTAACAGACATGAATTCCTGTAAGGTGAAATCACAGTACTTCCATCCGTTATAAATCAAAATTTAAATTTTTTTTACTGTGAGTTACGGACAGAATGACGTTTTTTGAAAATTTGGAATTCCCTTATATAACCCCGTCTTGTGAATGCGATGAGTCAACACTTAAAACTCTGCCAGCGTAGACTCCATTAAGCTAATGCAACGCGGCAAAGCCCCTGGTTCAGATGGCTATGTTCGTCATTGGTACACTAGCTCCTGTTCTTTTAAATATGTTTAAGGACTCTCTGGATCAGGTTTCAATAACTTTATCATTAAAACCAGACAAGACAGCCGTGATTGCAGTTCCTATCACCCCATTTTTCTTTTAAATGTAGACTATAAAATTTCAGTCAAAGCATTAAGCCAAGGGCTTCAACCAATCATGCCACACATTATATCATCAGAACCAAAGTGGGGTTATCAAACATAGACACTCCTACTCTAATATCCAGAGAATTCTTCACATCATTAACTCTCCGGCATCGTGACACACCAGAGGTGGTGGTCTCTTTGGATTTGGAAAAGGCTTTTGATTTGGCGGAGTGGAGGTACTTATTTGAGGCCCCTCAAGAGGTTTGGTACTGGTTCCAGATTTATATGTGGGATAAAGCTTTCATACTCCTCCCCAAGGGCTTCTGTAATGGGATGAGATCTCAATATTTCACACTTGGCAGAGGATCCTGCCAGGGTGGCCCTTTGAGCCCATTAATATTTACTGTGGCCACTGAAACTTTATCTCTCGCGCTTAAATCTGTTAACTTTTAATCAAGGAACCCTCAGACATGGGTCAAAATATATACTTGCTTTAAATTATTTCTTTCTGACCCAATATCCACCAATCCCCCCCAAATTTTGCAAATAAATAGGTTTGGTACTTTGTCAGGCAATAAAGTAAGTTACTAAAATAAGTTTAGTAATTTCAATTAAATTTTAGAGTGAATGCCTTCCTGTAAATGATCTAGCCTTTCAGTTTTCTGACAAATATTTGCCCTTTGGGATGTCTAGAAACAGTTTCAGATATTAGGCGTTAATGTTTCTTGACAACAGAACTCCACAAAATTAATTTTCCTCCCTTGACTGCCAAACTTAAATTAGAGCTTGAACGGTGGAATAATTTGTGAGGGTAAACTGTATTAAAATAAATGTACTCCAGTGCTTTCTATTTTTTTTTTTCTGTTGTTCTGGATACCTGTGATGTCAAAGGCCAAAGGTCACCAGCTAACGGGACCTTTATGTTTAGGTCATGTGCTGGCCTGCAAAACTATTGGACAATTATCTTCAAGGATTTTGCTGAGGTCTTTAATATAGAGTTGGCGCTGTATGAAGAAATAGCTATTTTTGGAGTTATTACCAGGCCATCAAGGAATATGAAGAAGGCCTTGCCTTTGCATCCTCAATAGCATGTAGATTAATACTGTTGTATTAATAATCTCCAATTGCCAGATATTTGTATATGGGCAGATATTTAACAAATGTAAAAGAAAATGATCACTGAGTTAACAGTTTATTTCTGTGTACCTGTTGAATTCATTAACAAAACAAAAAAAAGCAGACAAAATAGTTTGATGTGAGAACTACTGCACCCAGAGTGTCGAATTGTCATAGGCATTACCTTATCTTTGAGACCAAAGTGCAGGTGGGGCAACATATGCAAACATGGTGACAGCAGGGTCAGCTCGATGGGAATGATGCTCAGCTCCCCCTTTTTGGTCTTCCCAGGGTTACCACGGACACCAATGACATCACCACGACGCAGTTTGTTGTTAATGGCCACAAATTCCTCCTCTGACTTGTAATTCCTGACAGATGTAGAAGAAAGGAAGTCACTGTAATTTGAAGTCTCTGCGTATCATACTCAGTAAAAAGGTCAGGCAATGCAAATACGTTACATTGAGGATCAGATTCATCTTATAAATATTTTGAGAATATTTAAGAATTTGAGAATAACCCAACAGAAGTACAGATGTTACGCTTTGTGATCACGGCTACCATTCTGTACCTTGAGTTGGCCATAACTTGCAACTTAACGCCTTCACCTCGCAGGTCGTAGAAAAGCAGCCTGGCACCAGACACCCTCTTGGCATGAATACGCCCTGTAAATCACACATTAACCTTAACAAAGGATCTGCTGCTGGATTACACCATGCATACAAAAAGAGACAAGAATTTGGAGATCAGAAAAAATTCCCAATACCAGACACACTGAGGACAACATCAGTCAGCTGGTCACCAGGCTGAAGATGACTGTATTTCTCGATGAACTCTGTGAGTGATAAGTCTACATGGTACTTGTGTGGGTAAGGGTCCTCTGCTGTACCCTTTAGATCATTGATGGCTTGGGAGCGGATCTTGAAGTATTGCTATGTTAAAAGGAAACACATGAAACCATAACTAAAAAGAGATAAAAATAAATACTAAAAAAAATTAAATAAGGTTGTTATGGGTCATCTAAGCCTACGCTCTATTTCCTCGTCTTACAAGCTCTAACATCTTTCAAAATACATTTCTTTGGGAGTATTATTCCAGTATGGAATTTAGTCACCGAGACCGTTTAGCGGAGCCTAACAGGGCTATAGAAAGCGACACCACGGGGGAAAGTCAGGACATCAGAAATACATCACTTTCTCTAAAAATGTGGTGCTTCCCTGTCATGACCAATCAAATGCCGAAGAGAAGTTGTTTCCAATAATTTTCTAATGTTTATGAAAAACACAGATTTATGATTAAATATGTTTATTTCAAGGTTTATTCAGAATTCAATAAAACACTGGACAACTTTTGAAAAAAAAAAAAAAAAAAATTGCCCTTCGCTAACTGACTAGTCACGTGTGGGCGTCAGATGTCGGGCCGTCCCTGGCAAGCGCAAAAAATGCTCACTAGATTGACTCCATACTTGGCAGCTGTGTTGCCGACGACCCAAAGATGTTCATGTGTGCTTTTGGTGCAGTTTGAAGGTTCAAGACGTTTGATATTAATAAAAATCTTGGCCATTTTATGTCGAGTGCTTCCTCATCTGCCCTCTCCAGAGTTGTATCTGTTATGGACTTAAAAAAAAAACATCTCAAGTGTCTTTTTTGATGTCTTTAATGTCTCTGATGTAACATAAAATACATCAAAAGTGCCAACAAACATTCTCAAGAGCTACAAAGTCCATTAGTTGATGAGATGAAAAAATTGAATGCCAGCTATTTTCACAATTACTACCGCCACCAAAGGAGGAGACTATGTTATTGGTATCATTTGACTTTTAGCGATTCCGATTCTGGTTCCAAGCGAGGTTTGAGGTCAAAAGATGTCACATGCTTAATTCACCATTAAAAAAATTTTTTTTTAGAAACTTTTCCAGAAGTCAATTCATATTTAATTCTATTCACAATCACAACTGCTTTAATTTTACTAATTACTAAATTTTATGTTTCATTCATAATATGCTCTTTCTTTGTTACTAATACAGTACAGCATGGTTCCTTTAACAACAGGCTGACAGTATGACGATTGTGGTGAAACAAAGCGAGCAAGACAGAGTGAAAAAGTGGCAGCAGTTAGCAGTCAGGCAGTGTTTTAAATTTTTATTTAACAAGTTAAGTTGTCAGTAAATGAACCTCCAACTTCTTCAGGCCAAGGTAGAATCTGCTGTTTCGCTTCTGCTGCTGAAAGTGAAAGAGTTATTCCTCACTTGTATACAACGAGGAGGTGCTGGCGGCTAGCTGAAGCGGAAGGAAGAGGGTGGAGGAGAGAAGCCTGCCCAACACATCAAACATGGTGCAGTCACTAAGTGTTGCACCGTGCACTTGGCCAAGTTGTTTTGCCATGTTTGTAGCGCAGCCTTCCTTGCACGAAATACATTTGTGACGGATGTGGCACCCTGACGAGTTCAACTCGACATCTTTTTAACAAAATTAAGCCAGACTTTTGAGTGTCTACGGCCTTGACATCATACAGCCCTAACCGTACCCACTTATGTCGTGGGCAATGTTTATTTAGAAGTCAACTGGTGGAACTGAAATTAAAATTTTTGAATGATTCCTCTGCAATCGTTTTCAAAACAAAGCCCTACTGAATGGGCACTGTACTAGCTTATTTCTGATGTTATGACTTGCCTGAGACCGTTGCATTGTATAGACTTGTCAAGTTAAAATATCATAAGCAAAATCCATGCTGGAGTCAATTTCAAATAAAGATGTATTTTGTGAAATTTTAGAGCCTTGAAGATGGGGAACTAGGGCTTAGGTTGAAAAATACTGGAGTACTCTCTTTCAGGTATCGGCTGAAAAATCTAATACTATGCAGTACTGAAACTTCTCCAGTCAAATAAAAACCTGTATTTAACTAGGTTTCATATCCAGTTCTACAAAAAAAAAAAAAAAAACAACAACAACAATGTATATGTTTTATTTTTACATCCTATCACATTGACATTATGCAGTTTAATGCGATGTGGACGAATTTACTCGGAATTGAGGATTTACTTGGATCTAAACAGTTGGTGAGATTTTGGAAAGTCAGACCAAGATGGTTCTGTTGAATTTTATTTTGTTTACATCTTGTATAAATGAAGTTTGTAACACATTGAGTTAACAAGGCAACTACTCTCTCTGGATATTTTGTTAAGTTGGTTTTGTTTTCTTATTAATTTATCTCTGCAATAAAATACTCCACTATTGTTTTCTCACATGTTTGACTATGCAGTTCATTTTTTAACCTTATTGAGTAAAACTGTAGTCATTTCATACCTTTTAAATGTGCTGGTATTGGTACAGATGTCCTAATTTTTTAAAACTATACCAAGCTGTTATGAGTGGGGTATGACTATAGAGAAATCTCACATTTGGATCAAGTGTCTCCTCATCCCCGCAAGCATGCTGGTCTCCCTGGTCATTGGACTCCTTTTGTTCTGGCTGGTCCTTGACCTTGGTTTCTTTCTCAGCCGCCTTCTTCTCAGCTTTCATTCGTCGCTTCAGCTCACTGATAAGAAAGCCAGGAAGTATTGAAAATGAGTCAGAAGTTACCTTTTAAGTTTGACATTAAAAGCAATCATTGCTTAAACTGTCTAACAAACATTAACACGCACAAAATTCTTCGGTATGTGTATAAAATGGAAAAAAAAAAATGCAGAGATGCACAACATACAACCATGCAGAACGGAGGAGGGGACTGGCTCTGATGACAAAAGGTTGGTTGTCTTTCTCGCTGGAATGGAAAAGCCACCAACCTTTTGTCACCTCTCCAATGCTTCCCATAAGTGAGAGCAGGGCCTGCAGCTGTACATGGGGGTGCACATTTTAACCAGTGTCCCCTGATCCCAAAGGCTTGGCACAGCTGCTGCCTGGCTGCCCTGACCAGACACATCATGTTGAGCTAACACACCCTGCGAACACACCTGAGGAAATAGAAATAAATGTTTGCTTACATAAACACAGTGTGCAGCATTTACTCTAAATGCTGCCTTTGAGAACACTCATACTGAAACTGAAACCAGAGGGACCTGATTTACTTTTTGTTTTGATTATCAGTGCATCCGTGTCTCGCCCCGACACACACACACACACAGCGTTGGTGCCATATATTTTAGCACGCGCGCGCGCACACACACACACACACACACACACAGCGTTGGTGCCATATATTTTAACGCACGCACGCACAGCGTTGGTGCCATATATTTTAACACACACACAGACAGACACACAGTGTTGGTGCCAACAAAACAAGGTAGAGACGACTAACTATACATATAGGTGACGTTAAAATGAATATGAGAAGACAGGAGAAAGAAACCGCACGATTACACAGGAAACAACCGTGAGACATCTTTAGACGTCTTACGGTTGTTGCAGTTTTACCAGTTAGTACAAGACATTCTCCAGACAGGCTACAGGTCATATTCAGGACTACAAGTACCACAGAACGACACCTGAACAATCCTGGTACGTGTCGACATGTGGGAAGTCCATATGGAGCTCCGCAACTGACAGGGCGCAACGTTGTGGAGATTAAAACGTTTGAAAAGGTCGTAACTCTTAAATGAGAAGATTAGTCGAGGAAAATAACGCATCGTACGGGGATTGAATTGTTTAAGGATGCAATAAGAGAAGACACTCACTTTTTGCTGATTTTCTCTTCGCCCGCCGCTGTTACATCAGCCATGTTGTAGACAAAGTGCACGGAGGGACCGGCGAATGCGCACGCACGCCGGAAACGCGCCTTTTGCTGCAGTCGGAAATCAGAGAACCGGAAAGGGAAGTGAAGTATACGTCACTTAAAGACGACATAGCTTTTTTCTGGGAGCGACAGGATGCCAAAAGCTGCAACACAGTGAAGCCTAGTATGTGTGCACAGTAATGTGTACATTAATTTAAATCAAGCCTCAGCCCATTTGTTGTGGAACAGTTAGACCAAATATAACGTGAACGTAATTCTTCATGTGAAATATACTAAATTATTTTCACGTGTCTTTATTTTACACAGAGATACCATAAAACACATAAAATCACAATTCCATTTTAGGAATTTAGCTCAATTAAAGCTGTCACTTTTAAATCATACATGAAAGAGTAGTGCTAATCGTGCAATTTATTAAATATAATTTAGTAACTTACATCATATCCGTTGGATAGAGTATTTGAATTTTCTTTATTCATGAGTAAATGTGCGTGCACTCCCTAACCACAAACGTGCCCATAAATCATATCACCTGTGGGAGAATATTTCATG
>KV751315.1:7973964-7986150 GCA_001698575.1 Mola mola
AAAAATAACATTATGACCACTGACAGGTGAAGTGACTAACGCTCTTCATCATGGCACCTGTTAGTAGCTGGGATATATTAGGCAGCAAGTGGACATTTTGTCCTCAAAGTTGATGTGTTAGATGCAGGAAAATGGACAAGTGTGAAGATTTGAGCAAGTTTGACAAGAGTCAAATTGTGATGGCAAGACGACTGGGTTAGGGCATCTCCAAAACTGCAGCTCTTGTGGGGTGGTTCCGGTCTGCAGTGGTCAGTGTCTATCAAAATGGTCCAAGGAATACACAGAGCATCACAGTTTGTTACGTATTGGGGCTGCAGAGCCGCAGACAAGTCAGGGTGCCCATGCTGACCCCTGTCCAAGGTCAAAAGCGTCAACAATGGGCACGTGAGCATCAAAACTGGACCACGGAGCAATGGAAGAAGGTGGCCTGGTCTGATGAATTATGTTTTTGTTTTTTTTTTTTTACATCATGTGGAGGTCCAGATGTGTATGCATCGCTTAGCTGGGAAACACATGGCACCAGGATGCACTATAGGAAGAAGGCAAGCCAGTGTAGGTAGTATGATGTTTGCCCGATGTTCTGCTGGGAAACCTTGGGTCCCGCCATCCATTTGGATGTTACTTTAAACACAGTGTGCAACATTTACTCTAAATGCTGCCTTTGTGAACACTCATACTGAAACTGAAACCAGAGGGACCTGATTTACTTTTTGTTTTGATTATCAGTGCATCTGTGTCTCGCCCAGACACACACACAGACAGACACACAGTGTTGGTGCCAACAAAACAAGGTAGAGACGACTAACTATACATATAGGTGACGTTAAAATGAATATGAGAAGACAGGAGAAAGAAACCGCACGATTACACAGGAAACAACCGTGAGACATCTTTAGACGTCTTACGGTTGTTGCAGTTTTACCAGTTAGTACAAGACATTCTCCAGACAGGCTACAGGTCATATTCAGGACTACAAGTACCACAGAACGACACCTGAACAATCCTGGTACGTGTCGACATGTGGGAAGTCCATATGGAGCTCCGCAACTGACAGGGCGCAACGTTGTGGAGATTAAAACGTTTGAAAAGGTCGTAACTCTTGAATGAGAAGATTAGTCGAGGAAAATAACGCACCGTACGGGGATTAAATTGTTTAAGGATGGAATAAGGAATGGAATGGAATAAACGGTACTCCCTGATGGCTGTGGCCTCTTTCAGCAGGGCTGTTTTGGCAGCAAAAGGGGGACCAACACAATATTAAGCAGGGGGTCATAATGTTATGCCTGATTAGTGTACACTGTTTGCTCCTATTAAAATCACTGTAAAGTCCCATCAGTGTAGAGTGGTTAATTTTAATATAAATATATATTTTTTTTTTGTGCACTGCTGTGAAATTTAAATCAGTGTGAGAAACTACCACTAGTGATCTGTCAGCGGCCAATAACTAATGGTTGTTTCAGGAAGGACTTAAACAGAGATATGCAACATTTTAAATTCATGTGCGTCGTATAGATGCCAAGACTTGTTGTGCAGAAGTTACAGAAATTTGACTGCAAATGAATAAAAACATCCCAACAAAAGCCAACTATAGAAAGGCGTTCTTTTCCTCCCAAAGGGTGATTACTTGATGATAAGGGTGAGAAATAAAAAGTTAAACCCCCCCTCTAAAATCATTCAAATCATAACTCGCTCATGAGTTAGGGGATAAGAGACTGATAAAATTACAATTTAAGACTCAACAAATTAGATTGTGTATAAATGTTGCAAAATTTGTAATTGGGATTTCAAGATGGGAATAAAGAAGAGGGAAAAACAATTAGGGACACTTCTCGCATCCCCCTCACAAAAAAAAAAAATAGCTGAGATGGTTTTCAAGAAAGAAATTTGCTTAATAAATGATTTTTTTTAAAAAACAGTTCCAGGAGGCACTGAAAGCATCATTCAACTATTATTTAATATTTCAACCAGCAACATAAATAATAGAAAGAACATCTACTTTGGTTTTCTACTTTGGACAGGCTATTTAGAAAAATATATATTCAAATACTAACAGATCTACATTTACAGTATATTAGCTGCATAGCAGTTTCAGAGAGACTTTGCCTGCATCTACGTTGTGTAACATAAATGCAATGTTTACTTCAGTACAAACAAAAAGAAAAACAAAACAAAAAACAGTTAGATGCATGACAGAAAATTGCACAACACACGTATAAACCACAACGACACTTATCGGGCGACTGTTGTCGAGCATTTTAAGTACACTTAAAGTCTTATGGCTTAAAATGTTCTAATTAGTAACGAAGACTAATCATCACCGGACCAGCGCGCTATTAAACAGGCATCAATGGTATAACATCTGTCCGGTCGCTGCTACAACAGCTCCTCAAGGCACATGTACAAGACTTAGTTGAGTCTAAAGTGACTTCTAAAGAAAAAAATGAACTGTTTTAAATTGCTACCTGGATTTGTTGATATCAAATTAACTGTTCTACCACGAGAGACGAAAACAGTCAAGCGTCTGTAGCGTTTTTAAGAAATGAGAACTTTTTATTAACAACCCCCCTCTGTTTTGCACATCTAACAATGACTGTAGAGTCACAAACACATCTCTGATCTCCATTTACACAGTAAACACACAAATGGGAAACTGTTACTACAAAAACAGCAATTACCTCCCCACTGCGTGTATTAAACAACATTCTGCTTTTACAGCCTCGCTGTATCATCACATTCATTTTAAAAATACTGACGTGTTGGTCCTGAAACAGTCTATTGCCATTTTGACTTGTTGTCTTCTGTTTGGTCAAAAAGGACGGGTCCAATTCTACACCTTGAACAAACACAGGACGTGTTCATTAAGTTGTGTATTAATGCAACTACACCCTCCAAATTCACACAAGAGCAACTGCACACAAGAACGTACTCATTATATTAATGCGGTGCAAAGCACTGCATGATCGTCACCAGGTGTCAGTCACAATAACAGGTGGTAGTGGATGGGGAGTCACATTGCTGTCATCGGTACAATGAGAAAACATCTGAACACAACGATGATTACGGGAAGCAATTTAGATAAGAACCACCACACAAATAAATTAGATATGCTTTTCCGAGGAGGCGCACATACTACACCAATTACAAAAAATTCTTTCTTAAAAACTAACAAAACGAATAAAATCATAAATACTCAACACTGAAAATCTTAGTTTTCTATTTCACAAGTTGAAGAAAGCCAATCCCAGATCGCTCTGTTCTCCAAAGTCCAGTTTCCTTCAGGAGTAGGGTCCCTTTAAAAAAAACACTCCGACTCACAGGCTGCCACGTTAGTCTCTTAATCTCAATCATGAAACAACAGCTGTCTCCGAAAGCGTATAAAATGTAACTGCGTTTGTGTGTTTTTAAGAAACTGTTTATAGTTAAAATGACAACCGAGGCGTAAAACTGAGCTCATTCCATCATCTTCAGAGAGACCAGCCCCTTGTACACGCGTACACGTACAGTGAACATAAACATGGCACAAACCTGTTCTTAACAAAACAACAATCAGAGGAAAAATTGTTGCAACAGGACATCCCCGCAATGACAGCAGCAGAGAGTCTGTTTCTTTAAGTTCAAAGTCAGAAAAAGGTAAGTTAAAGCTCAAGAACCATCAGACCGCCCCATCATCAGGATACACGCGCCGCAAACTACTGACAAGACAGGAAGCCTTGAGAACTTGAACATTTACAGGAAAACATGTAAAATGTGCTTCTTTGTGTTAATACCTGGTGAGATGTGTAATGTAAAGTTGTAGCTATAAAAGCTGTTGCCTCTTCTATGACATTAATAAAACTGGCTCTGTTCTAGCTGGTTTAAGAATACTATTGCAGTTCATGCGTGCCTGACGCACAATGAAGCCATCAAAATGACACTAAAACACATCATGATGAAAATACTAATAATACACTATATTACACCCAATTCTCTCTACAGTAGATGCATGTATCTAAAAAAAGATTAGACTGAAATCCTGTTATTTGAATAAAAATGTCCACTTTCTTTCTCATTTGTCCATATTTGTAAGCTGGTTTTCAAGAATAAATAATGCACCAGGTGTTGGTCCGCGATGACGTGCAGTTCTACACTGCAAAATCTACAGCAAAAAGGTGGCATTATGGTGACTCACTGCATTAGAAATTTCATAATATTGACTTGAAAGAAAAATATTTATTTTAAATGCAAGTGAAGGGCAATAATGACGCTAATGTCTGACTGTTCACTGTAAGCACTCACCACCTCTAGTGAGACCGTGCTGTGCAGCTGATGAGCAAAGCGGTCTCAGAGAGTGGCTTCGTAAAAGTGCTGAATATGAAGAGAAGTCTCTGCCGTTATTTATTTGACTTCTAAAAGTTCATCTCTGTTAGGTATTAAAACAAGAATGTGTTCTAAAAATTTGCAAACTGACACAGTTTGGCTTTTGATGAAGACAGACTAATTGTGAGGCTGAACATGTTTGCTCCCCTATGTCTGAAAGTGCTGTCTCTACACTGTGGTGGAGATGGCAGCTAACATTGAAAGGCAGCGGTGTTACAAACACTCTTTTACAGTAATGACTGTACAAACAGATAAATGTTGAACCTTATCTAGCCAGGTCTTTTATAAAATGCAAAAAAACACCTTCTATAACGTACTGTGAATGAAAGTCACTTTCAGAAATGGCTTGAGTTAATTTATGTATATCGTCTGGTGCACGTTAGCTGGTAAAAAAGGGAACATGCAGCCACACTTCTAAGTGTTTGTGACTCCTCTGATTAGTTTACTAATGTTTCTGTTCATTCCTTCTACCTCTCTCACTTCTCTACTCTCTCTACCTCTCCAGTCTTCTTTCAGAGCACCTTCTGTATAACAACATACTTTTACCACCATGTCAACTGCTTAAACCTTCTATATCTTTAAGTTCCACCCACACATACCACAATCTATCCAAACTCTACCCACCACGCAACAATAAATGCAAAATATGAATCAAAGGGAGCATAATTCATGGAAAACACCATAAGAGTCTAAAGATGACATAGGTAACATCACTGGTGTATCTACAGATACATGTTGAACTTCACAAATTGAATGAGCTACAAGGCCACTGAGCTGCTGCACTCTCACAAAGTACTAATAGTTTGCCAGTTTCATCGCTTGGCCTGCTGTTTCACTGCCTGGATGTTATGTAGTGCAGTTTGTCCTGAATCCTAAACTCGTGGCATTCTGGAAAACGAAGATGAGAAATATTTTATTTTGGATGTAGGCACCAGCTTAGCAAAGCCCGCAACATTTGAAAACGTTGGCCTTCTTATTGAAAAGATCCTGCAGAAGACCATATAATGTTCTGGTTGGGCAAAAACATATTTGGTGATCAGTACACAATGTTCAAGATGCAGGGATAAATCAGAAACTTTTCACTTCATGTGCTTACCAGCAGACAATATTTCTAAGATTCTGATTATTTTTTAAAAGACTATAAAGTGAAGAATAAAGGCGGATCCATGAACCTGTGTGAGAGTCAATATGAACGAGTCAGGCTGCTTCCAGACTCCTGCAGGCTGACCAGCAGGTCGTCGGTCTTCCCCATGTTCTGACAGGCGCTCATGTTGTTCTGCACAGACCCGGACTGAGACAGAGACTGGCTGAGCAGAGACTGAATGTGTGCATCGCTCTCTCTCTGGTTCTGACCGGACTCGCTGATGGCGATGATCTGGTCCGACAGCGTGTTTCCAGGAGCGCTCATCAGCTGGCTGCATTCTGAAGGAGGAGCAGAAACAACAATAATATATATAATAGCAACATTTTTGACAGTCTTGGAATGAATCAAAACAAACAGGCAACAGATTTGAGAAGCTGTGAAAGTTTAACTAGCTCAATATGAGGAGGCCTCTCAATTTTTGCAATATTGTCAACCAGTGTTTGGTTGGTTTGGTTTCACAACACAGCAGCTTTGAGATTGATGTTATAAGTTTAGTTACTTTTTCAAATAAGAAACCTGTTACTTTTAAGATATTACCAGTTTCTTCTGTTGCTAACAATTAAAAATTGAAACATGTACTGAAATAGCCTGCGCTTTATTGTTGTCATAGAGGCCAGCGTAGGTTGTGTTAGCAGCAGAGATAAACAGTGTGTGGAGGCAGCATATCTTCACATCTAACTGGGTGAATGATTTTTTTTATTCTGATTCTTTACAAATAACAAAATAAAATATGTTCAATAAGTTTATTTGGGTTATTTAGACTACGTAGGTAGGTAGTGACCAGTATATGATTGTCCACAGTGGAATTGATGGAATAAATGAATGCTCTCTGCAGTGTAGCTGTGTGATGAAGACCTCACCGTTCTGAATTCCAAAAAGAAAGAGGCCAGACTGCTGAGGCTGGCTGGGCTGACTGATGCTCCCGCTGACGGCGGTCTGAAACAGAGTCCCTGGCTGTTGAACGGGGGAGGAGGTGGTGGTCTGGAGGTTCGCCACGCCGTTCTGTGAGGCAAACAGGTGTGACTGTGTGAGCTCCTGAGCAGCCAGCCCGCCCTGCAGCGAGGCCATGCTGGACTGAGGCATGAAGAGGCCCACGGGCTGCTCCTGCCGGCTGTTTGAGCTGTTGCCCAGCTGCATTGGCTGTTGCTCCTGAAACATCACTTGCCGCCGTGGGTCGGTGGGGTTCCCCAGGGCCATGGGCTCAGAGCGGTCCTGCTGGTTCACTGTCACCATACTGGCTTGGGAAAAGAGCAGAGAGGCGTTTGGGGTCTCTTGGGAAACCATACTGCTGCTGGTCAGTGGTGGCATCTGGCCCTGGTTGCTGAACAGGAGGCTGGAGGCCTGGTCTGAAGCGGGCAGGGGGCTGTTGCAGAACAACAGGCCGGCCTGCTGTTGCTGCTGCTGGCCTGGAGAGTGCGTGTTCGCAGACGGATGTGGGGGGATGTTCTGGAACAGGGATGCCTGCTGAGCTGGCTGAGAGTGCAGCTGAGGCTGGGAGGGCTGCTGCTGCTGCTCCATGGGGCTTCTCTGTTGGATGGGAGAGAGCTGGGTCTGAGCCTGAAATACTGATCGTGGTTCAGGAGCAGGACTTTGTAGAGCAGTGAGAAAGGCGAGCTGCTGTTGTTGCTGCTGCTGTTGTTGTTGCTGCTGTTGTTGTTGTTGTTGAGGGCTACTGGTTGTAAGCTGTGAGGGCAGAGATGTCTGAGGCAGGAAAAGTCCAGGGGTAGAGGGCTGCTGGTCTGGAGACTGTAGTACTGTCATGGAATTTTGGAAAAGCGCTGCCTGGACCTGCTCCTGGGATGCCTTCTGAAACAAACCCTGTGGATCCTGTGTTTCCGCCAAAGAACTGGGATTGTGGAACATGGGTGGCGAAGGGTGTGAGGGCGTCTGCTGGAGGAAGTTGGTCTGAATGGAAAGGATGTCACTCGCCTGCTGAAAAAGAGCTGCTTGTTGCTGCTGCTGTTGAGCCTGCTGGAAAAGGGTCCCCTGGTTTGGCACCACGCCTTGTGCTGAGCCTTGCTGTTTTGCGTTCTTGCCTGGGGAGGCATCCTGAAACATGCCACACTGCATCTGAATCTGCGACTGAAACAGCTGCTGCTGAAAATTCTCCAAAACCTGCTGCTGCTGAATCTGCTGCTTTTGAATCTGCTGCTGGTGCTGGATGCGCTGCTGCTGCTGCTGTTTGGCCATTGAGTTGTCAGACTGAAGAGGTAAGTTACAGTAGCCTTTGGCTTCAAGATGCCTCACTGCCTCTTCCAGCTGGGCAACCTCGTCTGGGGGGTACAGCGGCAGTTGCTGTTGCTGAGGAGCAGGTTCTCCACAAAGCCTCCCCACAGCTGCAGAGCCACTGCTGGGCCTCTCCTGCACAAGGCCCTCCCTGGGCTCCAGCAGGAACTGTTGAGAGCCTTGCTGGAGCAGAGAGTCAGCAGGCACAGAGAAAGAGCCAGTAGCTGCAATGTCCTGCTTCTGGATGGTGCTTAAGGGCTCTGTGTGGGTGAAAACAGAAGCCTGGCTTTTGTCAGGGTCGCCTGCAGGCTGCGACAGGTTGTTGGAGAATGGTCTGTTATTATTTAGATGTCCTGCTGTCATGTCTGCACTCTGCTGGCCTGGACACAGATCACCTGTCTGCTGAAAACACAAAACCAAGGATTAAAGGTGTGATTCACTTTCCTTTGAGATGTGAATCCTTTTTATTCCACACTTCACGAGTCAACATAGTACTCATCCCTTAAAAACAAGCGTTTCATTAAACAAGTATGTGTCAAATACATATTGTATCAAACAACTTCAATTCAATCTAAATGACTATTACTATGGGCTTCAAAAGATCAATCTATCACCTTAAATACAGTAGAAGATTGGAGGTTGCTGGTGACCTCCATTGGAGTTACGTCTTCTCTCTTCACTAAAGGCAACATTGAAGGCAATAAGGCATCATCGAGGACTGCAAGAACAAGACCAAGAAACACTTCAAATTCTGTTCTTAAAACATTTAAATTTTTGCTCTGTGCCCAGTTATGTAGAGTACATCAGCAAAAATACAAAGCTCACAAATCATGTAGAGTAGAAAAGCAAACAAAAGGAAAGTAACCTTTAATTTGTTCATCATAGGAACAAGTCTTCACTGGAGAGGGCATCTCTTTCTTCACAGGAACGTCATTTTTGACTGCAAAACCAAGAGTCAACAGATTTTTACCTACATGAGACCACAAAAATAGAAAGTCAGAGTCAAATATAGTGTGCTAATAATGATATGGAAAATACACAACAAATATCTACAGTATGTCTGTAACAAGGAGCTTAAAATGGGCTGTGTTTTGTGCCTTTGAAAGATTTTGCTAATTGATGATGGTACATCATGATATGATACTAGTGAACTGTAGGTGGCGGTGTTGAGTAAATAAAAAATTGTAAGGACAAAGCTGTAATGCCCTTCTTGCTTCTCTTGCAGAGAACATATGTTTTTTTGTTTTTTTTTAAAATGAAACTCTTTCTGTTAGCTTACTAAAATTATTTTTGAGCCAGCCTTGGAACTAGCCAGTATATTTGAAAGTGCTTTGTGAAAAAAAAAAAAGAAATAGTAATCTAAAGGTTGCATTCTGTTTAAGAAAATGCTCTTAATTGTAAGCATAAACAAAAGTCACTCAGCATGAATTGGTAGATTAACTGATGAAAACAAACCTGAATCTGGAGTGTAGGTAAAAGGCTGAACGTCATGGGACCTCCCAGCATTCGTCACCACGTAGATCCCCACACACACTGCGGAGGTGATGGCTTGGTTCTGATACGGAGGAACCTTCACTATCAAGTGATTCTTAGGGGGTGATTATTGATAAAGAAAAGCAGAAAATGAATAATGAATACTAACGTATAATCTATTTAGAAAGTATATAATGACTGCAGGTATGCTGCAGAGCCGCTAGCTCAGTGAGAAGTGGAACTCAGGTGAGTAGGCCATCACGATGCTTGTATAATCTGTTCTATCAGCACATTATGAGCATGATGTATTACTTCTTTATCTGCAGAAACATCTACAGTAAGGAAGCACCAAAAGAATTATTATTATTATTATGACTTCCAGGTATGTTCAGGTATGAAGACTTAGGTTATAAAATGAAAAAAAGAAGACACTCAGCCAACTTCAGTAGTACAAGTTGCTGAGAGTAAACTGAAACTGTAATAGATCTTGCGTTTCACATGTTCTAACATGTTGTAGATACATGCACCCAATAAGTTCCATGTCAGAAGCAGAGAATGTAAACAAAGCTGTGTTTTCTTCATCAAGACACCAAAAGTTATCCACAGATTTAAATACAGGAACCTTTTCTCGTAGCTACAGTTTCATCAAACCAATCTACTTTTGATAATTTTGTTTACAAGGCCAAAGGTTTAAACTGGACTGCTGGGACACACTCAGTGCAGCATTTGAGCGGAATTAGGTCAGAACACAATAAGACTACTCAGACCTTTGAACCAGCAGCCATTTAAGATGATTACATCTAAAGCCTCATGCAACTCTGAAATGGCTGCTTCTATCTACTCAGCTCATTAGCAATTGGCATTGATTGTTTGGTGCAAAAATAACACAAGGACAGTCATATTTTTACCTGGTGAAACAGCTCCATGTCAATTTCAGCTTCTGCCTTCCACGATTTCTCATCTGGAACAGACAGGAGACGTAGGATGTTTACCTCAGCATGTTTAACACAGATACAATGAAAGCCGAAAAGATCCAAATTGACCTGACCTGAAACATTCTCGTGAAATATGACTTTGGTGTCCTTAAGAAAGTTTTTGCCAATGATAAAGACCTCTTCTCCTCCTCTCACTGAACAACTGTGTAATGACTTCTTCAGGATTTCAGGCATCCCCGCAGGTTGAGCTATAAACAAAGCAGATGCAAACGTTCATAGAAAGTGCATTTCTAGTAATTTTGACCAAAGGTTTCCCACAATTACAACAGAAAAAAAAGAAGATAAAATGTTTGTTATTTTCACAAAGTTACACTAGTTACCCATAAATTTACAAATATATACAGCAGCTTTGAGGAATCTATAACCGCTCAAAGAAATTATTCTCCTAATAAATGATTAAACTACAAATATAAATATATTCACAGACTGAAAATCCCATCACTGTTGCCTTGGGAATAAAACAAAGTAGACACAAACATCGAGTACCACATGTTTCTGACATTGTTTCAGCATGACAAAAAGCAGCTTTATTGGGAAGTGGTAGCAATGCACTTAATTGTGTGAGCTAACCATCGGCAGCCATAAATGCACAAGAGAGTATCTTGGACATGACAAATGTTGCCTCAATGGAACAGTTAAAATCATGCAATTACAGACTGAAAAAATTACTGTGAAAACAAATAACACCACTATGACAACTGAAGACATTTGCCTGAACAGTCTCATATGTTCAGGGCAGCACTGTTTTATTTACAGTCCTTTTTTCAACAAAGGCGTTCTGCAGTTTATGTTTATGTCTTTTTTCTTGTAACACGTATCTAAACACAGCCTTACCATGCAAGTATGCTTGTGGTGTACATGGGCTATATAATGTGTGTGTGTGTGTGTGTGTGTGTGTGTGTGTGTGTGTGTTGTCACATGACACATATATACGTTGGTCAGTTTATTGTGTAAAGGTATGGACACGCCCACACCTGCTGCTAACCAACTTCTTCATGCCCCTGTCTCCTTTTCATCTGCTTCACTGTATGATCTATACAGAGTACACATGATGCATTATTTATACTATGTGCTGTTGTCCTTGTTTTTGGCTTATTTTCTATCTGTTTTGCTCTTTTTAACCTTTAACTGTGCTAGTGAGCTGTTTGTCACCAACACAATTTTTATAAATGCATATTGCAATGACAATAAAGTATCTTAAATCTATTTATTTTACATCCATTCAGAAGATTAAAAAAATCATTCCCGTTGTCCACTCACACATTTCACAACACACCATAAACATACACAGATGCCAGATTACTTTTATTTGCATAAAGATATAAGGAGTCCACATAATTAAATTGCCTTTCCTTCTTTTTCTCCCGTCTCTCTCTAAGCAGACACTTACTCTGAGACTTTTGTATGACTCCAGACATCTTTCCTGAAACTAGACACACCCTCATACTGCATGGTATTTAAAGAAAAAACACATTGTTTCCAAATGTGGACATCAAAAGAGTGCCCTCTCCTGACTCCAGGCTATATTAAACTTTACAAACAGAGAAGAAAATAGCTCACTTTATAGTGGTAATTATTAACTAAGTGACAGGTCAACGGCTTCCTTAACCTCTTTCAAATGTGGTTTAAGAAATACTAAACTAAACAAAACACCAAATTTATGTTAAATTTTATAGAATCTCCACAATCTGTATATCCATACAGCAATATAGCAGTTAATATAATAGTAGTGCTACAGAGGCAAGCAAAAGGAGACTGACTTACTGCACAAGATTGGAGATGAGGGAGTCTGTAGTGTAAGCACTGAGCCATCTGGACGAGGGATGTTGACCCGAAACACCAGCCGAGCACGCGTGCTCTTCTTCTTTGACCCAGCCACACCGATCCGAGCCTCAACATCAGCGTTACGGAGCTTTAAGATCCCCACACAGTCCACCCTGTAGAGAAACAAGAAAGAACAGTAGATTGAAGGACAAATGTAACATTGTAAAA
>KV751315.1:7986748-8001143 GCA_001698575.1 Mola mola
AATAAATAAATAAATAAATAAATAAAAAAAATCACTTTAAAATGGGGCATAGTGGTTTAACATCACAATTACATTTTTTTCCACTTAAGGAAAATTTGACCAAAAAAGTTCCAATTAAAATATTGAGAAAATTACATACGCGAGTGTCATGTTGGTAGTTGGATCGAGGGACACCTCGATGACAGTTGTGCTGTCAATGTCCACCTCTTTGCAGGCCGTGGTGTTGCGGCCGGTCACCCGGCAAGCTTGGTAAAATCCATGAGGCTTCACGCGCCCTGCGTCATTGGCGACAAACACCTGCAAAACCACCGGCTCATTCACTCCCTCCAGCTGTGCGTGTAAAAAACAAATCAACAAACAAACACAGAATTATATGATTAGCACTAGATTTTTATGTTTATGAACACAGGAACACATCTAATACCCTTTGGGATGGTACATATAGAAGAAGGACACTGTGTACTTCCCAACCAGTGAAGAAGATGCCCTTGGTTTGTTGTCTGTGTGCATACTGGCATTTTGTTCTCATAAAGCAGTTAAGACATATTCTTTCAGTCTATTTCTAATTTTACTTTTATCAGCTTGCTCATGAGGCCATCATTCGTATTTGATCTCAGTATGTCATAAGTCAGCCTGTTTGTCCCATCTTCTGCTTTTACCTTCTACATCTTAATTCTGCTCCTGATTGTCATGATCCCTGACAGTACAAAGAAGATTCTAACAAATTTAGGATTCCCAGATCCATCTCCAGATCACCTCCTGTGCTAACAGCAACAAAAAACTGACCAAATTAATGACGAAACAATACACGGTGTCTTTAGTCGGTCTCCCGACTCATGTCCATCTGCTGGTGACACCACAGTTACTTCTCCATCTTTCATATCACTGTGACATAGTAACACATCTATTGTCCAGGAGTACAACAAAATGCCAGAACCCGTCTTTGTATAGCACGATCCAGAAGTCCAGTTATACACAAGAAATCTGAAAATCTAATGGATAGATTATCATAAAAACATGACAAGGTCCCCTGATGAACCCTGAAGTCCTTCATTCAACCAGTCCACACCTTCTGATACATCACAAAGGTCACTGCAGAACTCCATGTCTCATATCAGGGTTCCAAATCTTTTCTTGAAATTATTTCCCAAGACCTTTCCAGGACATTTTCAGCTGCTACAGTATGACGGATAAGTTATCAGGTCATACACTAAAGCATTCCCCCGCTCGACCAGGCGTTGCAGAAGTGTTCTCTTCTACAGTTGTATTTTAGACATTTACCCAGATTGCTTCTATGTTTATTCTTCTTCCACCCCCAGAGGTCTGATTTAAAAGATGTGAAGTCTATGGCTATAACTTATCTATGACATAATCTCAAATGGAAACATTCAGTAGCAGGACTGCTCTGAGGGGACATGCAAATTTGATTGGCTGGCAGAGAAGTGCTGTGCCTCAATGTTGCCCATTGAAGGCAGCGTGACAACAAACATGCGCATAACTTTTAACCTGTTTGTGTTCACTCACAAGGCAGAGAGAATTAGAGGGAGGAGAAATCATTTTCCAGGACATTTGACTTCTTTTTCCCTAATTTTCCAGGTTTTCCAGGACGCGTGGGAACCCTGCACATCTAAAACAAAATACTCTTG
The DNA here is from genome assembly GCA_001698575.1 of Mola mola. NCBI lineage: Eukaryota > Metazoa > Chordata > Actinopteri > Tetraodontiformes > Molidae > Mola > Mola mola. Next base: position 7,988,395 of record KV751315.1, read on the forward strand.
AAGTGCCCATTGAATAAAATATGTGACTGTATCTGGTAAAGTCTTTGAACACTCCTTCCAAGCCTATTCAGTCTCTGTAGAAAATGACTCTTGCCACCTTTTGATGAAAAAAATTACCCTATCTTTCACCTGGAACATATTTAACATTGTTTGCCCTGCTGCTCCTGCGGCTCTATGAGTCACAAATCTCTGACACACACACAAAAATGCAAAGCCTCTGGCAATAGCCCACTCACTAACTTAACCTGGGACAAAAGCGCCTTTTAGTAGAAAAGTCATTACAGTGGCAGTGTTAGGAGTTCAGCGATTACCTTTACTGTAGGGAAGCCTTGCTGAGCCCGGTCCTTCACCGACCCTCTGCTCCCCTCGGTCAGATAACGTGCTCGGTGCTGAGTCTCAGGCTGGACAATGATCTTCAGTTCTTTCCCCTCGCTCTTTGGAGGGTACTGCATCAAAAGAGTTCCTCCCTTCTGTTTGGTGGTCTGAGGATCATCAGAACTGAAACAAAGACCAGTAACATCACTTGGTATTCTAACATTTTACAGTCATTTTATCATGAATATTTTCCATAACTTTATGTATCCTAGTTGCCATCTGCCACTTTAGGCACACTTGTTAATAAAAGCAGAGAACTTCTGGAACTTGCTTTAACAGATAATGACCAGCTATCTTATTTGTTCACACTCCATGATGCTCTGAGCAATGTAGAGTTAACAAGCCCTCCATCAACCAAGCATATTCCATCCCCAGCTCTTAAAGCATTCAGAGTTATCTGTTTATTTAATCTGCTCTGCTTATACTAGGTCTTTGAGAGAGGCTCTGTGATTCACTGTGGCTGACCATTGTTTGTATTTCAGTATCCTGCCCCTCCCTTCCCTCTCGTGGGAAATTTAGCACAGACTAAGTTTGCTGAAGATTTCCATCTGTTGGGCAGTGTGTCACTTCCTAATCGTACCTAGTCTGACTATCAGGATGAGTGCTGTGTGAGATTATCCAGGAGGGTCTCTAAGACAATGGTAAGAAAGAATCATGGCCTAAAGGACTGCCCATCTGGGAGATGTAGAATATAGAATGAATAGAGTCACTCTTCTACTCAGTACAGTGTTGATCTTCAGTGTAACAATTTCCCACAATAGGCGGAGTTTGACATGGCAAATCCTGCACTTTGAGATGAGATGGAATCAGAGAATGTTTGGTATTTTTGCTACAAAAATTCACTGAAACCATTAATGGATTATTGAAAAAGCTGCTTATTATACTGAAAGAGTTTACATAAGCAAAGTTTCCTTGAGCAGCTTTAGTATAAGTTTGTCAAATTAGTTACGTCTCAGAGTTAGGGACTCACTAGAGTATTCACATTTCACTCAGACGAGCATGGTTTTGCAGGACCTAGCCATGTAAGTTTCAGGTTTGTTTCAGGCTCTAAATGCACATTGTGTTCATATATATGGGATGTGATTTCCTGTCATGGAAGACCATTTGAGTGATTACATCAGTAATTTCTGCAGAAAAACAGGAGGAATGTCAGGGGTAATGATACAAGGTGACAACCACTTTGTAAGTGTCAAGATGTTTTGACCAAGTGATGTTGGTTTTGGACTGTGCATTTCATATTTTACTAAAGATTTTAGATTTCAGTTTTCAAGTGACAAGACGCCCCAATGTGAGATTGCACCTCAGACACACAACACTTTGTGTGGTGCAGGACCAAAGACATGGCTCCATTGGCAACACCAAGATTTTAGGGAGTCCCCTTAGAGTTCTACAAACCTTCCTTTTGGACCAGTCTTGTTGTCCGGGCCTAGCTGGGACAAAACAAAGTGTGGACCTTTGGCGCTGTCTGCATCAAACACATCCATGCTGGCCTCCCCTGCAGGCACAGATTTGGGACCAGGCCTCTGGCGAGGAGTGCGTTTGCGGGACTTTCGGGGCGCTTCTGTGTTGTCATTGTAAGAGATGGTGCTCATTATACTGAAGTTGGAGAGCGAGTCATCCATCCACATGCTGTTACTCTGCTCTGAATCAAGGGAAGCTTCATCCTGGCAAGACATATGGCTGTCATCAAGTAGGTCTAGTGGTGGCGGAGAGATGTTGAGTACGGTGCGGCGCTTCGATGGGGTTATCTGGTGATGCGGTTGGGCCTCCTGGGATAAGGCACTTCGTCCTCCTCCAAGCTCACTTCCTGCCCTGCAGTTACTGCCACTGCCGCCGTTACCATTTCCACCTTCTGCCGCGACAACCTCCGGCACAGCTCTGCTACTCCTGTTGTCATCTGGCTCAACATTGCCGCTGTGAACTTGGTTCAGGCCATCACTGGTTGAAGTACTGGAATGAGTGGTGGAGCTGGAAGAGGTGGAAAAAACACTGCGGGGGCCTTCCATGGTCATAGACGAGGACATGGCATCTACAGTGCAAATAATTACACAGTGAATAAATACATCCCAAGCAGGGTTGGCTAGCAGTCCCATTTAAGCAGCAAAATTTGTTTACAATTGTTTTTTTTGTTGTTTTTTTTTTTTCCTTTCTTTCTAGATTTTTTTTTATGGAGTCCGTCCACAATGCAATTAAAATTTCCCCCGTTTCATGGGATATTTTGTGTCTGCACCACTGATATTATCTAAGGATTGGTAACTGTGCAGCATGTCAAGCACAGAAGAGGTATGACTCTAAAAGGATCAGAGAAGAGATGAGAGGTGAGCAGTACCTCTTATTTAAAAAGCGTAAATATGCCGAATGAATTCATTTGCAACAAAAAAAATGTAAAGAACTGAATGAACTAAGCATTAACATTTTGTTGTTGAGCTTAACAAAAAGCCAAAAGGGAGGAACAGTAAAATGTAGGTCTACAAAACGAAGCATGCCAATTATTAGCTTTTGTTTTCTTTTATTTTTTCTTTTGCTACAAAAGTTCATTTTGTTGGGACTGAGCGTAGCCACAGAGACAAAATAAACAAGCTTCTGACCTATGAAGCAGAGAACTGCAGACCATTTTATATGCAGACACTCCCTGATTCAGAGGGAACTTCCTGGAATATAAAAATGAGACAGCGAATGAGCAATAAAGAGCCAAACAGTAAAATTGTATTCAGATTTTTAAATAATAACACAGGGTATTTTGTTTGGCAGAAAAAAAAAGCTTCTCCACCATGCTGAGATACACTGTACTTTCAAAAGCATTCATATAGTTACAATGGCCTGGATGCAGACTCAGAGTAGGGAAGCCTGGTGAAGTTGCAGATTGTAAAAAAAAAAAAAAAAAAACAGTTAGACTGCTGTTGACATTCTGGACTGTTTGGTGACTCATTAGTTTGCAACACAGTCGGAAAGAAAGAGAGGCACACTGAAATGTAGAGGTTGTGTCAGTTTAAACAAGTATCAAAACATAAAGAGATACATGATCACAGACCACAAACAGCAACACAAGCTGAGGAGTAAATACTGTAAAGTTAAATGCTGTTACAGATGTTTGAAAGGTAAGTTAGAGATGTTTAACCTCGGACTAACAACAGTGTAAATACTGCTTCTTATTTTTCTCATGTGTTGTCATTTGGGAGTTGGGTGGCTAAGTAGTCACTTCTCAGAAGAATGTTTTGTATTTGGAAACCACAATGTCTCAAGGGAGCACACAATGAGTAAAAAACGTAACGGGTCAAAGAAAAAGGGAGGAAATGTTTCAGAATATTCTGAGACTTCTAAGAGCTAAAGGCGATGTTGTGCATGCACTGCAAGCTCATCTTGTATTGTGCCTTTGTGCAATGTTTAATGTCAGCAGAAAAACAGCCAATCCAACAGCTCACTTCAGTTGTTTGCTGATTAGTTTGTTTGTTTCACTGACTGGTAGGTCTGTTTAAATGAAATACAATCTGGACATCAAACATCCAACAAAACAGCTGTGGTTCAGCCAAAATAAAGTGTTTTGTTTTTTTTTCATAATTAATAAAGTGAAAAAGCTTTACTTGTGCAATAACTATATCTTAGTTTGCTGCCAAGTTGATTTTCTCCTGTGAACAATATTTTCCAGCATACAAATGCAAAATCGTCAACAAGGTGATTACAGTCACTCCCCGCCTCCTAATTCTCCACAGTGGGAAAAAAAAAGGTTAAAATAACAGCATGTTGTGCGGAGGCTTTGTTGGCTCTCTTATCATTATTGTGTAATACAGTATAAACCATTAATCTATGTCATAGTCTGTATTTTGATAAAGGCACAAGCACCATACGCGCTATGTGAACTCTAAACTACCTGTACGGGACATACATTTCAACAGTTAGTTGCTAGATGACACCATAACATAAGAATAGGTTGCATGCATTTACAGCAGCAGTGTCCTCGATGTTTAGTTGGATTGATTCCAAAAATATAAATTTCCTTCTCTTTCCTGACATATTGATTACTATATGCAGGTGTTTGTCTGTATTTGTCACAAAAGTACAGATATGGTACACGGGTTGCATTGTTTTTTGGTGTGTGGCCTGATCAGTCCATATCGCAAAGGAGAAATAAGAGGCAAGAATCTTACCTGATGCTAGAATAGCTGAAGGGGGAGGCCCAGCCTCTCCACCGCTCTTTTGACTCATGACTTTTGGGTTCTGCTGAGTGGAGAAAGGCAACTGTAGCTCTCTAAGAAGGAGGTCATATGCTGGTTCTGTCGAGAGAGGCAGAGGCGATACATAAAAGTATTAATGAGGTGATATATTATCATGAGCTCAACAGCTTGTGTTGCTAAAATAGGCTCAGAACATGACAAAAGGATTTCTCATTGAAAGTCATCCTTAAACAACACATACCACTTCTCTATTCAATCAGATTTTATGTTGTAATTAGAGTTACATGTTGTTGTATGTCAATTTCACAACACACCTCTTGAGCAACTGTCAGAACATACCCACAACAAATCTCTAGGAGAGTAGGGTTTTCTGCCACAACTTCTCTTTTTCCAAAGTGTGCGGGGAAGAGAAAAAGGCTTGTTTTTGTAGTTTTTGTATACAAAACAACTTTATCTCTGGACCGACCTTCCACAGGGTCGTCGTGAAACAAACAATACTTAAAGAGGGTAAACATGAAATGGAAACCAAAGGTAGAAGTTTATAATAACGGTGCATTAATTAATATTAATCAGTAATAAGCATTTACTAACAGTTAATTAATGTGTCCTGCAATCACTAATTGACATAGGCCATATCAACTATAACACATTTCACATTTCATATAACACAATTGTTTCTAACCATACTATTAACATTAGTAAAAGCAGTAATGCCATTAGTTAACAGTTAAATTATACAATAAAAAGTATTTTGACAGAGACGGCCACCTAACCCTAATGAATCCTTTACTAACCTGAATTAAACACTTATTAATGCTGTTTGGGAACTTTACTATAAAGTTGAAAACATATGTCCCTTAAATGAAAGGTAATAGTATTATTTTAAAGTACTGATGTATGAATTAGTAGCTTACTTAAAATGAAGACCGTTAGTAAATTATTAGATGGCACATTAACTGTTAGGTAAATGTTTATTACTGCATTAGCTAATGTTAGTTAATATACCCTAATTATGAAGTGAAGCCAGAAAATCCAAAACACTAACAACGAAATACCTACAATGAATAGCTAAGCATAAGTATGTTAGTGGCAGGTTCGGTTCAAATTAAAAAAAATGGATTAAAACCTCTTTGACTGCTCTAATGCAAAAGTCACGCCACTCCAAGATTATGGCCCCTACAAGACTAGGCAATCACAAAAACCAACAGAGTATGAATAAAAATGAAGCAACACTGATTCTGGTGCTAATTTTGATCTGGACTTTACTTAACAACCAATTTAGTTGAAAATATCCATATTTACAATTCATCCATTTTCTACCGTTTATCCCGTTAGGAATTCACACCTACGGACAATTTAGAGTGACCAATTAACCTACCCCTAGTTTTGCAAGTTTTTGGAATGTGGGAGGAAGCCGGAGAACCCGGAGAGAACCCACGCAGACACAGGGAGCACATGCAAACTCCACACAGAAACGTCCTGACCCGGAATCGAACCCAGGACCTTCTTGCTGTGAGGCGAGACAGTGCTAACCACTGCACCACTGTGCCGCCTAAGTCTATTTACAATTCAAAGATACAATAATCTTCTCCTGTATGTCATGTCATGTCATGTCATGGTCTTGTTTAGGATAACATTCATTTAACATCCATTCATGATGGAGAGTAAAAACCCACATTATTATATTCCACACACCTTGAAGTGGGTGCAAGCCGATAAGTGTTGTTGTATTTTTTATGTTCACAGCCCTATTATTTCCAAACCGAGTGATGGGACCTGGATCATCATGGTCACAGTTTCCCATCTTTTTCTTTGAGATAATCACTTCCATGATAGAGCAGCAGTTTGGAGGGACACCAGAAGCACCCTTGGTTGCCTTTCTATTCTCCCCACATTACAGTTTTGTCTTTTTTTGCCTACAATACTCCTAATGCAATTCAGAAGTAGCAGAAAGCAGACATGGGTTACAGGGGGGTCTTGCAAGTTAGTCTTCAGACACATCCAATGATGCATCAGATGACATCAGGTAATTTTTCAGATTTACCATGCAGTAATACTCCATAAGACCCGTAGACAAACTTTGACATGAAAATTATTGAAATTCCCCTTCAAAGTTTGCGATTAGAGCCAAAGTGATTAATTAAGTTGTTGGTGTTATTTATTTCATATTGTAAATTCAGTATATATGGGTTTTGGACTGTTGGCCTGAAAAAAACAACACACATCTGATGACATCTTTTATGACCAAAGAAAAATGTGATGAATGTCTTTTTTTTTTTGTTGATATCTCTTGATATCTCACCTTTGAAAACAAAATGATAATCTGATAAATAATCTGCATATTAATTAATAATGAAAATCATCTCACTGCAGCATTATTTTTTTCCATTTTTGTTTACCTTTGCAACCTGCACCTGAACAAGAAGGTGGCTGAAAGATTATCATGGGTCCTCACTCTCTCTTGTCCATTTAATTAAGCTAAAATGCTAACTCAGGGCTCAGAACACATCTTGAGGAAGACCAAACTAAGTGGAAAATAAACAACAAAAAAGATGGGACCATTTAGTTCAAAGTAAATGCTGCAGCATTAAATATTAAATATCTCTTTAAAAACAGGTAGCAGGGTCGCACAAAAGCTCTCTCTCTCCATTCTGTGCCCCCCTCAGGGCCACGGGGAGGGGAGAAAGCCTTGGGTCAACAGCATGACAACACTTTTACTAGCAGGCTGATTCATCATCAAAATATTATGGTATGAACTTACAGCAGCCATTACAGTTGCCTGACTCTCGTCTCTGCCAACTGCCAGCTTTAATTACTTGCAGCTGAGTCCCAGGGTTCGGTGTGTATATCGAATACTTAACCCTCCCATTGTTACCACTCACTGTGAACAATAGACAAACCTGGGACATACTGAAACCAGCCCATGCCTCTTCATTCCCAAAGCCCTCCAGTCTCTTACTGCTCGCTTTAGCAGAGCAGGGAATGCAGGTTCCCAGAAAGGGAGCTTAAATCTGGACACAGCAAGCTCAGAGAACTCGCACTTGCCATACGAGTGTGGTTTTACTGCTTGTTTGCTAAGTTCTCCAAACAAAATCAGAGATACACATGCAGACAAACACTTTCTCTCACACAGGATTTTCATTTTAACTCCGAAGTCCTCATGAGGCCGAGCACATGCAGCAACATGTGCTCCGAGTGAGCAACACTTCCAGTAAACAGATCGCCAACCACACAGACAGAAAATATGTACTCTTCCCTCTGAGCAGCAGCCTCGAATCACTGGCTGGCCTGTTCAAAGAATTTCCACACTCTTAAGGGTTTTTAAAGAATGAAAAAACTTCTAATTTTGCCACATATTTTTAAGCAGACCGAGTGCAGTTCTCTATTTACCTTGCGACACAACACTGTTCCTTTCACACAGGTAGAAGATTTTTTAAAAAAATTAAAAAACGTGCAGCCTTGTTAGCGAGGATATAAGCTGACTCACACACCACGTGATGTTTTGATTTTACCTTCAGACTGCAGTCGCGTTAAGCAGACCATGGAGGAAAAATCTTTAATTTTCTGTCCGTCTGTGTTCATCATTACAGCAGATCAAAGTCAGAGGAAAACTGTTCACACCGACAGACACTGTGCTAATGTGGTAAGTTTTGATCATTCACACTATCAATACAGTTGAACAGAAATGTGGCTGCACTCATGTGTAATGTAAACAGGAGGATAACTCAGAAATCACATATACTAAAAGTTTCATTTCAGGCCTGCATAAAGTTAGACCTTTTTGGAGTCAGCAGTAAAACATTTTTGCGCTTTATAAACTCACCATGTGATATCTTTCTATGGTTAAGTAGTGCAGCCTAAAGGTGCAAAAAGAAAGCACTCACCATGTGAATGGCAGGACTTACAGTCCCATTCCCTGGCACCTGGGGTGTGGCACTGGGCTTTTTTGGCTGAGTGACTCTACTCCATCTACCTCTCTCTGTCTTGTTTACTGTGCTCCCAGACCATTTTCTGCAAATCAACTTGCTCAACAGGTTAGTAGTGTTGTCATGTGGAATCCTGTTAAGCAGAAATAAAGCAACAGAAAAGCCTAATGTCGAAAAAGCCTGACTTTAGAACTGACATAGGTATTATATTATTGAAAAAAATGATGGGGAACATAAGTTTCAGCTTACCTACAGAGTACATTTGGACATTATTCCACGTAACGAAGAAGGAAAACAAAACAGTGAAGGGGCCGGCACCTGCAGCAAACCATGTACAACAACCCTGAAATGTTTACAGCCAAGACTACATGAAGGCTGCCAGGGACTCCATAGCAACACAAATCAGGACAGGACAAGTCTTTTAAGCTTTTGTGTTTTGCTCTTGTGAAGATAATGTTGGGAGAATTATATGAAAAAAAAGCATCAATCACAGTCAAAAGACAAAGCGCATTACCACACCGTGTGAAAATTCTGAGTCATCTCTGTTAAATGTAATCTTATCTCCATCCATCAGCTACAAAGGGATAACTCTAAAATCTCACATAAAACCTGCATAATGTGGGTAAACCATTCATGTTTAATTATTGCATAGATGATGTTTTACTATTATGTCTTTAATGCAATGATCAGTAGGCTATAACCCAATCTTTCTCCTCAAAACCTCTTAATAAATGCTGTGACTGGGCAACAAAATAAAATATCAATATAATGCACACAATACTTTTATATACCTTGATGTTACAATAATATTATAAGGAGACTTTACATGCAAAATATTACAATGAGATGTCTGATATTAATCAGCAATGTGGATTTCAAAAATAAAATGACCACAGGCAAAAATTAAAAACAAGGATAACACTCTGATAAGTTACATTGACTCTAATGCAGCCTTTAAAAAGAGGAAAAAGAAAACACTTGCTTATGTTATATCATAGTATAATAATATCCCAAAATATGTCAATAATGATATCTATTGTATGTAACGCCAAGCCCAATGAATAATACTACAATAAAAATACCTTATATATTTTGATAAAATCGTGGGTTTTCTCCGGGTACTCCGGCTTCCTCCCACATTCCAAAAACATGCAAAACTGGTGGTAGGTTAATTGGTCACTCTAAATTGCCCGTAGGTGTGAATGTGAGTGTGGATGGTTGTTTGTCTCTATGTCAGCCCTGCGATGAACTGGCGACTCGTCCAGGGTGTACCCCGCCTTCGCCCCAAGATGCTGAGACAGGCTCCAGACCCCCCCCCGTGACCCCTAACGGGATAAGCGGTAGAAAATGAATGAATGAATGAATGAATAGCTAAATTTGATCTTGATATTTTATATATGAATGTATGCATCATTCATTACTATTGCATTATTTTGGACTTAAGTGCCAAACCTTATTCATACAGTGTTAGTCAATATTTTGCCAAAAAAAAATTAGTCACATTAAAACATCTGAGCTAAGCAAAGACAGCCTTATACCACTTTAATGCAGGTCAGTACGGATAATGAAGCTTATGACAAACATATTAATCAATACATCACGGTCAATATATCAGGCATACTCTATTTTTGTGCAACCTAAGAATTTGACCCACATATTTAACCTTAATAAACAGGTTGTCTCGCAACATAAGGTCAACTTTTAGTGGAATAAATCTCAGACAACTTTCGTTTTAACTAAGGAGTTGCCACTAATCCACATGATTATGCCACATATGGTGACTCAAATATGTCAAAAGAACAGTCTTACTGCCGACGCACAATAGGAGCCATTATTTTTTTATTTGGGAAGGAACATGACGCAATCAAATTTGGCTGACACAGGCAAGAGTTACCGCATGCCAGTACGCGTCAAAAACTAACATTTGGGTCAGTGCAGGTGATACTTAAACTATTCAACTATCAATTCATCAATTATTTTACTCCACAATAGCTTACTGGAGGGTTTAGAAACAATAAACATCAAATCATGCACAATATGTCTTAACTCCTTTAAGCTCATCTTGAGAGTAAAGGTTGCTATGCTTGTGAGAACACTAAAACAATCTACTGGATCAATGTGCACTGTGCAGAAACACTAAAGCAAAGAAAGGCTGTTTAAATAATAGATTTTAGGCCAGAAACAAATGACTTCACATTTGATGGAAACAACTTGTACACAAAAAATATTAGTAGATATAATGAAGACTGTAATTATCCAGTTGATTTGCCTCTCTCATAACATAAGTGAAAAAGGTCTCAAAGATGTTTTTCTTTGTACACAGTTGTGAAGGTCAACCAGCATTTAGTTCAGGATAAGTCATTTCTGTTAGTGCTGTGTAGCTGCATCAGCCCAGCTAACCCTGAAGGGTTCAGGAACGACCTCCAGGCATCAGTTTACATAACTTGCTTTCAACAAACAACCACCACTATCCTGACTTTACAAAACAGCCCACAGAGGCTCCTGTCGGGCCAAACCACCTAGTTTACAGCCACAGCAGTGCAACAGAGACAGTGTTTCTAGGAGAATTTTGGGAGTGAATGCAACCTGGGAAAAACAGTCAAATCCTGGTTCAAATAGTACGCTACAGCCCATCCAGCTTTGGCTCTGTGTTTACCGGGCTGGGACAGATGAAATAGACACTGAGGCCGACATGAAAGCACAACTTCAGAAAGCAGTGGAATTCAAACTATTTACAGAGGAAAACGTGCACACACACACACACACACACACACGCACGCACACACACGCACACACTCACACACACGCAGGCCAGCAAGCTCACACACATGCACACTCGCAAAAAAAAAAAAGTCATGTTTGCACACAGATATTTGGACATACTACATTCTACACAATGCTTCCAGTGAAATGATGCCTGAAGTGACTGCCTGTTTTCTAGTCAATCAGGAGTCTAACACACACACACACACACACACACACGCACTACAGTACAACAGTCCAACAAGACTTTCAGTATGCCAACACAAGCATTTCTATCCCACTCACAGGAAAACAGCGCATTGGCTAGAGGAAGAGCCTTTAGCAACAACATACGCACACACCAGACAGCGTGACATCACCAAGTTGCCATGCTAACCACATAATCTTGAATCACTGAATCATAGCCGAACCAAATGATACTTTCTGTCTTCACAGTAAATACTAAACTACTTTCAGTAACCAGTTATTTTAGCCTTGCATAAAGCCTAGAAACAATGGGAAACAGCCGGGATAAATGTGGAATAATACAATTTAACAACCAACAGCTCTCACTGACCAACAAATTATATTTTGTTTGCTTGATTCATCCATCCAAAGTGTAAAAATATCAGTTAACTATTTTACAGGTTAATGTGCTGGACTATTTCCTGAATCTGAGCAGTTGCCAGCCGAGACTGCAGGAAGTGACTGCTCCTTGCCAAGAAGTAGTAACACTACACAAATGCTTCAGGTCTTGTACAAAATTTAACAAATTCAACAAACAGAATTTGATATGTTAATTAGAGAGATTTAAGGGTGCTGGTAGGCAGATTTTGTTAGCTCTGGATTGAGTCAGACAAACTGTTACTATTTGTTATCCTGAACTAAACTTTAGATATATTATACAGATGTGAGAATTGTCTACTAAGGCATTTTGATTATATTTTCCAAAATTTCAAACTATTCCTATAAAACATAGCCAGGCAACATGGAAGATAATAAAGTGATAAATGCTACTGATTACTGAAGGAAAAAAAGTTGGATAGGGCTGGTTATTCATCTGGCATACATTGAGAGGGAACTATGATGGCCCTGTTGCTCACTAAATAACTCATGAAAACCAATCATAGTTTTTGAGCATTTATAAGCACAGTAAACATGATTTAAAAAGAGCATGTGTCACCGAGGTCTACCTTTGGTATGCTTGCTGTACATATTCTGATAAAAGCTGCTGACGCTATCGATAAGAAAAATAATTAAAATTTGTTAAACATATTTTTTAAAAGGCTGGCATTTAGTAAACATTCAGCGGATACTACTGAATAGAAGTCTATTTGAGTCTTGAGGCACTCAGATATTCACCATAGAAAAGTAGAGTTCAAGAATGTAGGACATAAACTTAACGCCCAAAACCTGTAAACCGAGAAGCATTTTCAAAACAACTGAAGCCTTAAACAAAATAGCAGCAGGAACTGAAGGACTGCCCAGACCTGGTAAACCCTGACTTGCTCCTTTAACACTTAAACACACATTA
>KV751315.1:8001178-8021090 GCA_001698575.1 Mola mola
TTTGACATCTTTAAGACTCACCACTTTCCAGATTTACGACAATATCCCTCAACCCTACCTTCTTCATATAGACTAAGTCTATGCCTTAAGATATTAGTTCAGAAGATTGATGTTAGTCTATTTGCAATGTCTACCACAAAACCACAGCAGACTGGGAAAAATGTGGCAAAAAAAAAAAAATCAATAAATTGATAGATGTTGTGGTTCAGTTAAAATTAAGGTGAACTCATTTTGTGTCATGAGTGCTTTATTTAGGCAGGACTTTCACAGTAGCTACCTGGTGGCCTGCTGCTTATTCCAAACTAAATCTTTGACACTGTTGCTGCTCTTGTTCGGCCGAGTTTTGGCTGAGCTGAGGTCCCAACCCTAATAGTCGTGGTTCGCCGCTAATAATATACATGGAGGTCCTGCCTCCGCAGGAAACAGTGATGGGCTGCATTTCAAAAGATTTCACTCTGGCACCCGGCTTCAAAAGTTTGCATTTCTAGGCCTTCAAAAGGCCATCATCATGTACAGGAACGGCCACAACGCAACAACAGATTACCGTTTTCTCTTGAATTTATTTCTGTGTAAATAGCCTCTTAGTAAAACTGTCCACAGAATATTTTCTCAGTAAATCAAATGTACACATTTCAACTCACAAAAACTCTACCCCCACACTGAAAAAGAAAGGAGTAATGACAGAAATAACAAAAAAAAGACCTCTGTTTGAGCAGGGTGTGGCTTGTTGTGACTGTGAGAGATCAACATTGTAATTTTTGCAGATGACACCTTCTATAACTCATCAAAAAAAAAAAAAAAATACATGGAGGACTAACAACTAGAAGACAAAACAGTGCTGACTGAACCTCGAGCCAGTAACACTTAAACATCACTGGGTGTTAGCACAAGAATTGATTAATAAGGCAATTGAACAATACTATTTTCATAAGCAGTAACAACTTTAAGTTCTTGACTTCAAAGGGAACAATAAAGGGGAAATAAAGCATCACAGCATTTGCAACTAAGTAGAAAAAGGGGTCAAAGGAACGACAATAATTTACATGTGAAGCCATTCAGGACCCACTTCAACTTGACGGGCCTTGACTTGTCCTGAGGCGAGAGTTAGTCACTGCAAGCGAACATGACCTTTGTTTTTAAATTCAACTTTGTACAAGGTTTAATGGAATATAGTGTCAGGAGTTAAACAGACCTCCAGTAACTGTCTAAACATTTCATACAGTTAATGGCCAATGAAATGCTATTTATTCATAGAGAGAGATTTACCTTTTGAGTTTTAAATTTATAACTATTAATCAATTTTCAGAATGATGAAGATTACATTTAAAAATAATATCATAAACTAATGCATTATTCTCAACCAATCACTAAAAGAGAGCTGGACTGCAAGTCCAAAATGTACCAAAAATGTCGAGTTTCATGGTAGAGCCTCTGAGGCTCTGAGGCTGTTCCTAGGATTATGCTCTTCTGGACAGAGATCTCAGATGTTTTTCCTTGGATTTGTTTGAGACACTCTCCCAGCTTGGGGGTTACAGCCCCGAGTGCTCCTATCACCACGGGTACCACTGATGCCTTTACTCCCCACATCCTTTCCAGCTTCTCTTTCAGCCCTTGGTATTTCGTCTTGTGTTCCTTCTTCCTGATGTTGCTATTATTTGGGATTGCGACATCTACCACTATCGCCTTCTTATCCCGTTTACCGACCACCACGATATCCAGTTGATTAGCAACCACCATCTTATCCGTCTGGATCTGGAAGTCCCATAGGATGTTAGCTCGGTCGTTCTCAATCACCTTAGGAGGTGTTGCCCACTTTGATCCTGGAACCTCCAGCCCATACTCATTGCAGATGTTCCTGTATACTATGCCGGCCACCTGGTTATGACACGCGAGGTATGCCTTACCTGCCAGCATCTTGCACCCTGCTGTTATGTGCTGCACTGTCTCAGGGGCATCTTTGCACAGTCTGCACTTTGGGTCCTGTCTGCGGTGATAGACCCTGGCCTCTCTCGATTTTGTGTTCAAGACCTGATCATGTGCTGCCATGATCAGTGCCTCTGTGCTGTCCCTGAGACCAGCCTTCTCCAGCCACTGGTATGTTTTCTCGATATCAGCCAATTCCTCTATCTGTCGGTGGTACATTCCGTGCAGGGGCTTGTCCCTCCATGATGGTCTCTCTTCTTCTTCCTTCTCCTCACTGGGTTTCTGCTGCCTGAGGAATTCAGTTAGCAGGTCATTATTCGGGGCCATCTTCCTGATCTATTCCTGGATCTTGGTTGTTTCATCTTGGATAATGACGCTCACTAATCTTGGCCTCCCTCTTTCCACTTTGTGGACAGCCTCAGGGTGCTGGACTTGGGGTGAAACCCTCCATGCATGGTGAGGAGCTTCCTTGTCTTGATATCTTGATCCTTTGGCCAGGTTATTATACCAGCAGGGTATCTGATGATGGCTCGGATCTTGTTCTAACCATTCAGCTGACTTCTCAGGACCTGCCTTACTCTACGTAGTTATTTGGCTGTGGCTGACTTCTTTGTGGCCTATTCATGATTCCCATTTCCATCTGAGTAAAAACTGGCGCAGTCTTTGAGTTATTTTCAGCCTTTAACTCTTCCTTGATCCAGGATCAGATGTCAGACTCAATGCCACCTTCCTTTTTTCTGAACAGCACAGTACCATCTTGGTCATTAAGGGTCATGGACATTAACACATGCTTGTAAACGTTTTGGGCTAGTACGATGTTGCATACAGTTGCCCAATCAGTGAAGAGACAGAAATTGAATCTTTATCCATTTGTCCGTGTTGTTATCAAAACTAGCCATGATGGAGAGACCCCCCTGTTGAGTTGCTTTGCACACCGCAAAGACATTAGCAGACTGCCAGCTTGTATGTATGTTCGGCACTTGTGTAAGATGTCTGTATATGACTGTCAGAAGAAGAAGAAAGGAAGAGGAAGAGTAAAATTAAGGAGAAACTGAACTAATTGGGTGAAATTATGTATTGTACAGCAACAGGCTCACTTTAACAGCCAATGACGGTCATCTCTCTCACTACCTCTTGAATTGGTGTCGACTGTCTAACGCTCCCAACAGCCGATAGTTGGCTTGGTGTTTACTGGCTTTAATGCCATGGACCGAGACTGTCGTCTTATCAGATGCTATGCTCTTATTTGTCAGCCACACAGCAGCTGTATTATTGACCATGCAGAAGCTGTGGTCTCGCTCACTGTGCAACCAAATAACAAGCATCAGTTGTTTTTGGTTTAAAATTTTCGTCTAACCGTGAAAAACTGGATGAGTACCAGGCAACAGCTAATAAGTTATAAACAAACAGAAGATGATATACAACTGCCAAAGACAAGGAACGATAGATAATATTTGAATTAGAATTGGTCTAGAAAGTTTTCTTGGGCTTGTTATGACCCGGAGAATGGTTTAATGTTTTTTTTAAGGTTGGGAGTTCCTGAAGAAAGCAGGCATGTAAGTAGAGATAATGTTAAATTAGACTTACTATATGCATACTTATTACTGAAGTAATGCTTAATTTTCATTCAGTTACATTAAGTCACTTCTTTTTAGCTAGGTAACTAATTTTGAACCTAAACAACAGGACTAAGCATTTTTTAATTAGCTTGCATTTTCCATTCCGGACAAGTGAGATTGGTTATTGGGCAAATAAAAGGCCAAGTGCATGACATAGCTTACTTTCAAACCCTGATGGTTATCCCCAAAATACTTTACAAAACACAAAGAATTGATAAAGGTGCTTCTATTGCTTTTTACTAATACAATTCCATTGCTACAAGAATCAGTCTCACCATGCATCTGGCCTTATGTGCCAATTCAATAAAGAGAGTGATAAAGTCGACCAACAATTACAGGATGCACATGGAAATCTGCTCCCCAGTGCTTCTGTTCATTCCAACCCTGCCAGTCTGAAAGGAAGCAGCAGATGCCTCAAAAAAAAAAAAAAAAAAGAAAACACAGGATATCGATATACCACAATAGCGTTGTAAGATGGTTTGTTTGACTATTAAATTTCTGAAGGTCATGAAATACCTCATCATATGAACCATTACTTGGAACCCCTGTGATGTGACAGGTTGTATAAACTGTAATCAAAGTCAGACTTTTCCCCCTACAGAAAACCAACACTGTTCATAAAATCTGGGTCAGATAAGGTGTCATCCATGTCAGGAGCTAAAAAAAAAAAGGCATCTTAGGGCACTTTTCACCACTTTTAGTCAAATTGGATCTTCAGTGGTTGAAAATGTCAGACCTCTTTGGAGACAGACCTCTAGAATAATTTTATAAACCCAACATGTATGACAATTATTAAAAAAAACAAAACAAAAAACAAAGACACCAAAACCAAAAGTCCCCAAAAGTGACAAAGGCAGAATTAGATTAACCACAGCTAATGAGACCAACTACTTAGCTGTGGTTAAACGGTGTAGATCAAGTATAGACAGTAGATTTTCAAAATCCAATGGTCCGTCTGAATAAAATTTTAAAAAGTCACGTCTCTGAAAAACACAGTACAGTTTTCTTATCGATTGCCCACGTCTCTGCCTTTCAAAGCTTCTACGAATTGCTGTTGAAAACAAAATGTTAAAAAATGTGACAACGGTATGGGTGTGGTTTGGGATTTCGGAACATTATTGACTTGGTTAAGTTTAGGAAAACATTGTGGTTTGGGGTACAATTCACTACTTCTTAAATGTGAGGGGGGCCTGTTGTCATGGTGACAATAATAAATATGTGGTTAAGTTGAGGGAATGACTGTGGCCACACAACCAATGTTGACTGCTGTTTAGTACTTTGAAAAGAACAGCAGTCTGTTGGCTTGTTGGTTCATCTTTCCTTCAAATGCGTCACTGTAATTGCAACAATAAGTAATAACTTCACAGCGGAATTAAAGAAAAAGTGCAAGAAGATGATACATGACCTGGTTAATGCTGGCAAAAAACAATATCATTAAAATCAATTACTAACAAGAAACAGGACATATACAGAAGACAGACTAGAAGACCACTGTGGATGAGGGAAAGAATAAAGAGAACAGATAGTAAAGGTCAATTTCAATTTGAAGAACATTTTAGTATATTGAAATCAAACAATTCACAACCCCGACATTTAGTCTTCAAAAAGACTTAAGAGTTAAATCAACAGCTCTCTGGCACAGTCTCAACAAAAACTGAATATGATAAGCTTGATAAAGAAAGGGTTTATTGTAAAGCTGCCATACTAGGTTACATAAAACTGGTACTGTGGGTTCTGGTATTTCAATATTCATTTTAAACGCCGTCCTGACAGTTCTGATAAAATTTATTATTTGCTAATCTGTAAACAAACTTTTTTAATATTTAAACATGTCTTAGCACTGCATCGTTTTCTTGTTTCTTCAGATGTAATTATTATGCCATAGCCAAAAACCGGTCCATTTTGTGTCATTTTATCCCGATATGATCATATTTAGTTGTAAACATGACTAGTTTTACAAATCATCATGTGAAGAACTTGTTTTTAAAATGTTATAATGTTAAGTTATACATTAGGTTATTCAACTGGGGCTGAGGCAAGACTTCGATTTCGTACTTTCAGTTATATAAAGCTTATGACATATGGCAACAATAGTCATAAAGCAAATTGATTTAAATAAAAAAAGTCTGTTGCTTCCGTCCAACAGGGTAAACTCCAATGCACTGTTGGAGAACTGGGGAGCAATTAGTCAGCAAAGAAAAGAGTCCAAACCCTCTGAAGACTGGTTGCAGAACCCAAGCTGTGCGTTGAAGTGAGCCTGACTATATCTAGCCTGTATCTCTCAACCTCCTGTACAAGCTCAGGTTCCTTCCCCACCAGAGAGGTAACGTTCAATGTCCAAAAAGCCAGCTTCAGCAACTGGGGATCGGACCGCCGAGGCCCCTGCCTATGACTACCACCCAATCCACATAGCACTGGACCCCTATGGCTCCCTCTGTGGGTGGTGGGCCCACTGCAGGACAGACCCATGTCTCCCTTTCCGGCTGAACCCGACTGGACCCCATGGGTAAAGGCCATCAGGTGCTCGCCAATGGACCCCTTCCCCAGGCCTGGCTCCAGGGCGGGGTCCCGGTATCCCTCTGGGCAGGATGCGCAAGTCCTTGGTATTCATAATCATAGGAGTCTTTATGAACTGCTCTTTGTCTGGCCCCTCATCTAAGACTAATTTGCCTTGGGTGACCCCATTCTTTTTTTCATGGTGACAAAATAAGGGGAGCAGGTGTAAGTAAAAAGTGGTCTTGCCCATGTTCATGGTTTGTTTTCAAAGCAGAAGCACAAAGTGAAATACAGAATTATTTTGTTTGCATAGGCAAGAGTCAGGGACGACCCACAGACCCACCGCAGCAGTAACACATCCAACTCAAGAAATGGCAAATTTAAAGAACCACAGGAAAGCTAATGCAATAGACACATGCCCACGATTGTTTTTCAAATGTTATGTAACTTTCTTTGTGACAAGTGAGGCTGCACAGTATTTGTAATTACACACACACACACACACACACACACACACACACACACACACAAAACACTGCAATGGCCCTATTTTCCAGCACAACTTATATTTTAATATGAAAAAATGCATGAAATTTCACCAGAGACAGTGTGCTATATACTCGTATGTACAGTTACAGAATTAATGAACAATTTTTTTTTACTAGTTTGGGTAATTTACAAAACACTACTGAACTACAGCATGGGTAAACATCTGGGGGGGGGTTAACTTCATCGAGAAGAGCCAGACAGTTCATGCAGTTTAATGTTTTTTAAATAAAGATTATATTTAATGTTTTCTTAAATATGATGAAAATATAGACATTTTTCATAAAATTTTCAGAAAATGTACTGTACTGTGCTATATATCATTAGCGAGATTTAAAATGATCCAAATTGTGATAGAAGATTGTGCCTGTATCTCCCAGCTTTAGTGGCCACTTATACCGGGGTCTGCTCCAAGGTTTCTGCTCATTAAAATGCAGTTTTTCCTCGCCATTGTCGCACTGGGATTGCTCATGGTTGGACTGTTGGGTGTAAATCTCAGGGTATGGTCTAGACCTTTTTCTTCATGAAAAGCATCTTAAGGCAAATTTTTGTTGTGATTTGGCACTAAACATAAATTGATTTGACGATAGTGGTTGCGTTTCATCACTTTTTCATTTGGTATAGGGAAATATTATCTTCCCATAAAGAATGTAAAAAAAAATGACATTAGTAAATTGTTGTGCCATCTTTAATTGAGCTAGGAAATACACGGTCAGCATATAAGAAAACATGCAGGCTCTAGTCATAAATGCTGCCAATGGAAAGACTCCTGCCAGCCAAGACTCACCACTCTCAATATTTAATGTCTTAGGTCAGAATCATCTCGCTCTCGTTAGAGAGAAACACAAGGGATGGATGTTATTTCTCACAGGTACTTTGGGCTTTTCTACAACGAGTGTGAGAATTCCTCTACTAGATGATTGGAACCAAAAGCATTAGGCCATCATGGCTGCCAGAACCCCATCTTCAGACACGGAAGATATTTTGTCAACACTCAACCAGCTAAATCTGAAAATATGCCTTTTCCTCTCATGAAAACATAATATACAGATTAAAAATAAATACTTTAGGGCATAAATTAATTATTAGACACCTGACAGTACAAAGGGGTGATTGAAACATTTTGTAAATGGCATCAAATGCTGCTCCAAAGCACACTGCATCTTGCTGGTCTTTATATACCACTTGGTGATGGAGAAAGAGCTCTGCAACACCTGCCACAGTAACATGAATGACAGATGGGATTATTTAAAAATAAAAATCAACATCATATTTATTGTATGGGTTTTATGGGGTTGCTGATGACTTCAACGCAGATCATAAAATTATAAAATCTACTAAAATGCACTCCATAGTACATTAAAAACTGGAACTGTAATACACATTTTTATGGTCCAAATATGTTTGACACACAATCGAGTACTAAAATCATGAACTAACAGCAGAGCAAGAATCGTTAATGTAAATCAAGGACATATGTGACAGCCATTTTGGCTTTGGAATTCAGTGTTATATTATACAGAGTATGGATCTTTTAGTATTAAGTTTCTTATATATATCATTGACAATACCTATATATTGACTCCATGTTTTAGTATGATGGCTTTTTTTTTTTTTTTTAATTTTACTTACTTTTTGTTGTATATTTTTGCTATATTTTTCTATATTTAAATGATATTTGACACAACAATTAGGAGGCTGGAAAAAAAAATTGTAGCAGAAACCCCTTTTAAAAATATTCGGGTTTCAAAAAAAAAAAAGGAAAAAAGGAACACCAGTACCTAATTCGGATGGCATGTTTTTAACATGTTGGACCACTCACATATATGTACACGACCTCATACCGAAGACCACATGAATTCCATATTATTATTTTAAATGCACACTCCCACCCCTAGTCCTTTGCTGTAATGATCACAACCAACATTTTCTTTAAAAAATCAACTCCATTAAGATCCCTCAGATATTTTTAAGAGCTTGCTGTTAGTTTTCCAATCGCAAAACATGGTTATGCTGTATAACAAAATTACATTTTTTCTTTGAGGTAACAAATTGAACAGAAAGCCTAAAAAATAGTGGCCATTTATCTTATAATTGATAAATTCACCTCACAAAAAACAAATGCAGGGATGCAAATTAGTCGCACCTCTTTATCTTCCTCTAAATCTCTTTGTTTAATCATTAACAATAACCAAACCTCAGTAAAAGGACTAATCAGGCCCAGGTCAAAATATCACCTCTTCAGGTATTTACTGCGCACTTGTGACTTAGTTGGCCGCAGCCAATCACTGTATGAGTTTATGAATGTCCAAGGTGACTGCAAAACATTAAACCTCATGAGGCTTACAATGATCACAGTTTTGTAAGACTCATTCGCTAGGTCATTAGTTAATTAACTTTTTAATTAAGTCAAGATTCCACCTACTGCAGTGTGCGATCAAGAGGACACTAACCTAGTTGGTGAATTTATGAACTCTAAATACATTTTTTTTTCTGCCCAACTCATTTTTCTTTCATTATCAAATATCAACAAGCTTTCAAAGCAATCAAGTTTTTTAAGCGCATGCCGCTAAGTTTGCTTAACACAGAAGAGTCAATATTAATAGAGTGCTATTTAAGCCCAGGTTTACACACAGAGCAGCCCGAGAGTTAATGATTGGCCAAGCTTTGGCTGGTGTCAGTATGATTAAAAAAAAAAAAAGAAACAGAATTATGGTGAGATCTGAGGTCTTGCAATTGTTAACCTGGTTTGAAAGAATTTATGGGAAAAGTCATAACCTTCTTCCCCTTTGATGGGAAACTGGTGAGACAATATTTTACAATGTCCATTAACTCACAACCATTCAGTATGACTTGCATTACTATCCTGAGCGCCATTGTTACACTGTGCTGTATTTGCTTGGTATTCCCTGGATAGCTCACAAGTTAAAAATACTTATTCCTCATTGTGGTTTGTTGTCGACAAACGACTCAGTGAAAATGCAAATATAACTAGGCTGCTACAGATTTATCGAATATATCCAAAGAGCACAGATTCCTTTTTAGCCAGGTGTGGGGTATGAATCGCCCGTCCTAAGGCATTGAGAAATTAATTGATGAATGGGATTTTCTTTTCAATAAAAAAAAGGGCAAAACTAAGTTCACTTCTCATCCATAGCCAAGTCACCAATGCAGACTGAAATACACAATAGTGTGATTAGTAAGCAAACATCTACGCTTAAGAACACATTCCGGTTGGTCTGGATCTCAATGGTGGCGACGCTGATTTATGTGGTGCACAAACTGATGTAAGTCCACATATATATGGTGAGTCAAAAGAAAAAGTAATGAATCAATAAAGTCAATCAGAGGCCATCAGTTGTTTTTTTTAATCTGTATTTAAATATTTAATGTTTTTATTAGTTTACCACCAGCCCTCTAAGTAATAAAGCAGGATAATGCCAATCTTTTTGAGTACTGCAATTGTTGTTATTACTATGAGGTGAAAATGAAAAAATACAATGATTAATGGATTATAAAAATGTTATATTGTCAATTTTTTGGTTTGTATTGATATACAACACTTTCCATTTCTTTTTGGATGTATATTTAGTATTGACCTCAAAATGAAACATTAAATATAGTACATAGTAAGTGGTAGTGGTAAGTATCCTGTCTCAGCCATTAAATGTCATGATGACCACTGGCATGAAAAAAATTGTGTTTTTTGTTTGTTTAGCATGATTAAAGGTAACCAAGACTGCTTAGTGACTGATGGTTGGAGTAGTTAAGTAATCATTGCTCAAATAAACAATCCCATCACATTTTGGAAAATATGCGGACTTACTTATTTAGCTACAATTAGCTAAATGAACGAATGACTAACACGTATATTAATTTATATCCAACATAAAGATAAGCAAAATTAATTTTTTACATTTGAATGAATGAAGAGAAACTACAGTACGTAAATGACAAAGATATAGTATGAAAATAAAAATCAGACAATTAAAATTAGCACATTTTTATACAGAAAATATTGATATCTTACTAAAAGCAAATACTAGTAGCTGCAAAATAGGTCGTCCATAGTGATGGCCTGTGAATAATACCTTTAATTTATTTTTATTGGCTATATGATAAAAAACACTGATTCCAATTAACAGAAAATTTCTGAATATTGGATCTTTTAATTAGCCAAGAGGATATGAATTCGACCAACAGTACTATGGCACAGTGCACACACGTGCACGTGTGTAAGTTTACTCTTGATATTGATGGACATTATACGCCAGAAAACTACCTTTACTTTTAGAAACACATTTAATATCAGATGGTTTCCCTTGTTAGTTTTGCACACTTTTTAAACCATCCCAGGACACTGTTTGCCAAAGACATCTATAGCATGTGGTTCACTTTTCTTACTGATGATGACAAATGAGCACAGATCCTTAATGACACCCCTTTAATTTAAAAAATTTTTTTCTCCAAACTTAAACTTCCAGAGTTGAGTTCTACCTGAGGGCTGATGATGGCACGGTTCGTGTGGCCCTCTCCGGGTCAGCAGTGCATGTGTGATGCCTCCAGGGGGGGATGGCCTATTTAAACACGCCACAGACAACAGACAGCGCTGCTTCCCAGCTGGTAAACTGGTCCGACCGGTGTGCGTGCAGCTGCTGGGGGCTTCAGTTTTACACAAAACACAAATAAATACGGCTTTACGTCGCTCCGGAAAACAAAAGCAGGCGTGAGAGCCGAGTGGCAACAGGGGGGACGTACGTGGACAGGTAGAGAAGTTAACACCTCAGAGCGACGGCGGCATGTGACGAGAGGTAGGTCACACAGGGTGGCTGAACGCCACCGTGTCAACCAGGCACGGGTTAAAGGTTTCACACGACGACAACAACAGCATGTCAGGAGATTAAACACGAGAGAGAAATAGAATGAAACTTCGGGGGCTGTTACCTTTTTCGTACAAGGATCTGGGAGCATTCAGGTCGAGGTCCCCGCTTAAAACGGAGATAAAGTCAGAGGGCATCGCAGTCCCTCAGTTTAGGAAACAGGACACCCTCCCTCACATTCACCGTCACGTCCCTGGACGAGATTACGTTCTGTCTGTCTGTCAGGAAGCCTCCAAACTTGTATTCGAGCGGCTCTTGTTTCTGAGCTCGCCCTGTCCTTACTGCAGACTCGCCGTCTGCGCCGTCACTCGGCCCGCCCACGACGCATGCTTGTTGTCAGCAGACAGCCGGGGCGGACCGCAGCCACGCCCACGCGGTGACGCACCACGCAAAGGACCCTACGCAGGATTATCGGCGTTCGTGCGTGTTATAACGAGTACTGTGATTATTTCCTTTTCTACACATTGTTTAGTTGCATTTTAACGTTATTGGTTTTTGATGATTTTTATTATTTTGATTGATTGATATTTTTACATGTTTTTTAATAAACAAGATTGACATCTATTTACACAAAAATCCACCATGTGTTTGCTGAAATGTATTTTTATGTATCTCAGAAATTTAAATATTGTGACTTTTTTTTAGTATAATTAATAAAATGAACATATAGTACATTCTGGACTCATTACACATAAACTAAAAAGTTTCAAGCATTCATTTTACTGTTTTAATTTTGATAGTTTGGTCTATTATGGCATACAGCTCAAAAATGAAAAAGACGATTTTATTAATTTTACTAGCCAAAATCATCAAAATTAAAAACAAAAAAGAATTTAAATATCTAACTTATCGTGCATTGAATATTGAATACATGAAAATTTACCCTTTTTAATGAATGATTATTAAAATTTTTGAGATGCATAAGTATTCTGTTCAATAAAAGATATATATTCATGATCATAGGATGTGTGTAGAATTTATTGCATTAATTTTATCTTTATATATTTATGTAATACCAGTAACTGCATTAATGTTCATGGCATCATAGAGGTATTTTTCAAAGTTATTTTTCAGGAATCATTATTTCAATTCCAAGAAAGAACCTGGTACATGCTGTAATGTCCTAATTAACCACAAAAACATATTGGTGTTACAACAAGCATGATTTACCATATTTTAGTCATCTTCCTCTTTGCTTGAACCATTCATACTACCCTGAAACTGGGATTTGTTGTCATTTGATATTTTATAGTTAGTTTTCATCAATATCTCTTTATGCTACAAGCTATCTATTACATATGATTTCTTGTCCTATGCAGGGTCACAGGGGCTGGAGCCTATCCCAGCTGTCACTACTTAAATGTAGGGTACACCCTGAATATGTCGCCACTTAATCACATAGAGACAAACAACTATGCATACTTACACCTACAGGCAACTCAGAGTAGCAAATTAAACTTTCTTGTATACCTTTGGAACCCAAACAGACAGAAAGCATGCAAAATCAAAAAACAATCAAGTCATTACTCTCATATTACAAATGCACGTATCGCACGGACCCAAAGAAACTGTGATGAGTTAAAACAATTAATAAAAACAAGATCAACAAGTGGTTTTAAGATATTAGATAGTCCCAGTGACTGTTTTATATAATTTGATGGTAATAACAGTTGTGTTGATAATTTGATGATGGTAAATCATCTAGCCTGTCACCTGTCACCTACTCCACTCCATTTCTGTCTCCAATCCAGAAACGGTTGAATTTCAGGAGCAGTGCTTAAATGGTAAACACATATTTAAAGGCATTTCGAAATATCGTGCCTTGATGTTTCTGGTTCATAGATCTCCAGATCTTATTAAATATTACCTTTGACTTTGACTGCATGTATGTTGTAAATCAATATCTTGTTGAATCTGATAATATCCAGAGGTAGTATTTAAAAGTTAGTTCTGTTTACAAAGCCACCTTTTGTTTGATGTGTCACATGTAATTCAGTAACCACTGTTTCTCAGTGCAAATTAATAGATTAATAGAATATTGCATAAACTGCTAAATTGTATATTTCTTATAGATTCAAATTACAATACTTAGATAAAGGGATAACAAAAGTTTTTTCTCTTGTTATGTAATAGGCAACTGTATTATCGGTCTAATTTAATATTCACAGCACTTAGTGTATGAGTAACATTGTGATAAAAGTATATCGTATAAGTCACTGAGTCACAGAAACACAACTTTATTTGCTTAACAAGATTTACAGCAGCTTCACAGTGCAGCAGTGCATGACATAAGGTTCACCCTCTATTCAGAGTTTCAGAGTTTCAGCTATTTCTGATCTGTAGCATTAGGAAGAAATTCTAATAATATACAGAGTTAAAAGGCTCAACATTCAGCTATATAGAAACAATATGCAAGCAACAACTGAGGCAAAGCATTCCATGAGAAAATTTTAGACGTCGTTATTATTTCCAGAGGAAATCAAGGAAGTAGCATTATTTGAAGCAAATGGCTTTTGTGTTTGGCAGTCACCACCTTGTTTCTTACATTTGATTCCAAACAAACTGCAGAGTTTCATCACCATCAGTTCCACAATCTCTTCCTCTTCTGATGGCTGTAAGAAGGGGTGATATGTAAGAAGTATCAAATTGTGAGAGTTTCTGCAAGGGTAAGATCTGATATCTTTTGCAAACAGCATATAATTTGCAACTCAGCATGGGTGAGTTACCTTCTGACGTATCTGCTCTTGACTGAAAGCCACCAGGATGACAGAGATGAAGAGGTTCAGCACCACAAAGGTCATGAACACGATGCAGGAGCCGATGAGGAATGCACCAAGCACTGGATTATAATTGAGAACCTATAAGATCAAGAGGAGAGAAGTGAAGACAGTAACTAAAGAAAGGTCAACTCACATGGTACAATCATTATAGTCATATAACTAACCTCTTCATAATTAAAAATGCCAAGCTGCAGGCTGATCATGGTCTGGGCAGCATCCAGCAGTGTCCGATATGAGTACAGCTTCCACCCATACATCAGATTAGACTGAAAAGTAAACAGTTCATTCCTATCTTCATAGCCAGCTTTTGATTCACCTCTATTTTGCAAATATGAGATGTGTGGGAACCTGCTCACAGCAATGGAGTAGGCCAGGAACATGATGGTCAGGACCACTAGGAAGCCTGAAATATCAGTCCAGGCTCTCTGCAGCGTGGCTGTGATCATGTGAAGCTTTGGGTTCAGTCTCAGCAGGTGCCAAAATTTGATTGTAGCCAACAGCACCAGAAAGGCAATCAGATACCCCAGCACTGCATCAGCCTTGGCTGTCTCATGGAAACTGGCATATCTGGGGACAGTGCAGGAGACCACAGAGCCTTGTTTTAACAACCCATTTATTTGAGGAAATAATAGTGTACATAGTAATTTTTCACCTTGTACTGAGTTTTAAATTAGTTCAAATGACATTTCCATTACCATTCATTGCCATAGGTGTTCTCTCTGAGGCTATAACACATGAGCAAAAACCTGGCTTGGGGGCTGGACCATCTTGTGTCAGCCCAAAGCATCCTCAAAACAAAAACAAACAAAAAAAAAAACAATTCCTAAACTAGAAAAGAATGCACTCAGAGGGTGCAAAACTCTGCCAATGCAGCTAACTTCCTTAAAACATATGTCCCCGTAAGCAATAAATGCTTACCTTTCAAGTTCACAAATAAGCTTTCTACTAGACAGTAGAATTAATGTTTGTTTTAGGGATTCAATGTGATTTTTAGGTCAAGATCATTTGGTGTGGAAAAGAGCACATGTTGGTGCCACCATATGTGAGACACATAAACCACAGAGTCAGCTGGTTCTTGCGATGTGAAGGCCACTGGCTTGGTTTATTTTGGTTATATGTCCAAAAACTATGTTTGACCTTTCAGTGACCTTGACCTTTGACTTTGAAAGCCCAAACTATTTATGCACAGCCAGTACCAAATGACATGAGCTGGACCTCTCACCATCAACTCATTCAGGAAAAATGGCCCAAAAAAATGTTTTTTTGACCTGTCAGTGAGCTTGACCTTTGACTTCCAAAGCCCAAAAGTTAATCATCTTTAGTCAGTGCTGTCAGCTACAAAATACAAATGGATACACAGTGTAAATCTGAATGCAAATTATTACAAGTGTTTATTGTTATTTAAATCTTTTCTAAGAGGGCACTGTAAGAGTGGCATTGACTTGTTACACCTTTTGCTGATTGTGAAATAGAAAATAAGTATTTAAATAATTAAGTGTAAGTTCCCTATAAATTAGTAACGCTTGCTTATATGTTTCCATGGGTTATGCTTTTCTTATTTTTCTTACTGGTCTTTGTTGTTTTGGTAGTACTCAATATCCCGCTTCCCCAGTAAGGTCCTCTTAATGAAGACAGACAGCACGCTCCAGCTGAGAAGGATGATCGCCAGCTCCAGTAGGTTCCACTTACTCTTGAAATAAGTCCATTTCTGCTGCTTCATCAGCTTCCCCTGCCAGGAGGAGAGCAGTTTGTGTGAGAAGTTTAAGTACTATTACCAGTAATGGTAGTTAATTCATGGTCAGATCAATTCATACCTGGACAAACATGTAGTAGAAGATAAAGAGGAAGTAGGTGGCTTCAGAAGCCATGACAAAGATGTGAAGGCCGCCTGTTGACTGGTAAAGACGCACACTTTGAAGCTCATTGTGAAACTGGAAAGCTCCTGGTGGGATCACAAAGTGACAGACAACACGATTCGTTTAACTTTAAAGCTTCTCTGTGCCTTTTTGATAATAGCAGAACACTTACCAATAGCTGTGGTCTCAAGCATGAGTGTAACAATGCAGAAGAGGTTGACGTTGGCATTGTAAATGGTGAACTCCACAAAGATTGCTTGAGTGTACATATCAAACCAGGTGTTGTCATAAAGGTACCGAAGGACTCTACAAGGAGAAAAACATGGTTAAATTATATGATTAATACATTAATAAATACCTTAAAACAAACTAACTAACAAAAAAATTCTCCCCTGACACACCAAATTCTAGTGTCAACTGTGTGAAAAATTTAGTGCTGTATAACTGTTACAGTTAACATTAATTAAAGGCTAATCAACAATTAAAGCAAACAAAACCAGTTTATTTATTTATATATAGCTATTACCTATATAGCTATTTTATATAACTTCATATAACGATAGATATTCGTTTTAACTCTAAAAGGTAAAAATCAAGGCATTTCTTTGATGTTTTTAAGTTAGCTAAATTTGTCTTTTCAAGTTCTGTGAACTTAAAATTTCAAAGGATCCTATGGGAAGGATTTTCAGCAGGTTAAGGTGATTAAGGACATGGAAATGTACAAGGTAGGGGAGTTGCTGAGTACTCTGAGGAGCTGATGATTGAAGAAAATTAAGGGGAAAGATCTTCCTGTTCCTGTGGAACACTTACCCACCCACACAAGATTAGTAAAGATTAAGTGAGAAAAGCTTTGAAGAGGATGAAGAATAACAAGACAGTTAGTCCTGATGGCATACCAGTAGAGGCGTGGAAGTTTCTAGGAGAGTGGGCAGTGGAGAATTTGATAAAGCAATGCAACGTGATGATCAGTGAGAAGATGCCTGAGGAATGGAGGAAAAGTGTACTGGTGCTGATCTTTAGGAACAAATGTGATGATCTTTAGGGACAAAGCTGATGAGCCACACAATGAAGATTTGGGAAAGAGTAGTGGAAGAGAAGAAGTCACAGACGAAGTGATGATTTGTGAGCAGCAGTATGATTTCATGCAGAGAAAGAGCACTACAGAGGTCATGTTTGCTTTGAGAATATGGATGGAGAAGTATAGAAAAGTTCAGAAAGAGCTGCATTGTGTCTTTGTGGATCTAGAGAAAGCCTATGACAGGAGGAACTGTGGTTCTGTATGAGGGAGTCTGGAGTGGCAGTATGTTAGACTGGTGAAGGATGTGTATGAGAGCAGTATGACAGTGGTGAGGTGCGCTGTAGGAGTGATGGATTGCTTCAAGATGAAGGTGGGCAGCATCAAGGATCGGCCCTGAGCCCCTTCTTGTTTGCTATGGTGATGGACAGAGTAACAGATGAGGTCAGGCAGGAATCTCCATGGACAATAGTGTCTGCAGATGACATTGTAACCTGTAGCGAGAGCAGGGAGCAGGTGGAAGAAAACCTGGAGAGGTGGAGGTATGAGCTGGAAAGAAGAGGAATGAAAGTCAGTTGTAGGCAGAGAGAATACATGTGTGCGAATGAAAGGGAGGCAAGTGGAATGGGGAGGTTACAGGGAGTAGAGGTGGTAAAGGTACATGAGTTTAAGTACTTAGAGTCAACTGTTCAGAGAAATGGGGAGCGTGGTAAAGAGGTGAAGAAGCGAGTGCGGGCAGGATGGAGAAAAAGTGTCAGGAGTGATCTGTGACAGAACAGTAGCAGCAAAAGTTGAAGGAAAGGTTTATAGGAGGGTAATGAGACCAGCACTTGTTTGGTTTGGAGATGTTGGCACTGACATAAAGACAGGAGGCAGAGCTGGAGAAGGCAGAGTTAAAGATGTTGAGATTCTCTCTGGCAGTTAAGAAGATGGACAAGATTAGGAACGAGCACAATAGAGGGAGAGCACAGGTCGGACAGTCAATATATTGGTAGAAAGATACTCCAGGCAGGAAGCAAAGATGAAGACCTAGAAGAAGATTCTTGGATAGGGTGATAGAGGACATGCAGATACTTGGTGTGAGAGAAGAAGATGGAGGGTGGTGACTCGCTGAGGTAACTCCTAGAAAAAGCCAGGTAAAGCCAAAAGAGGAGGAAGAAAATCATTTTCTTGAGTTGAGTGAGCCCTTGATGTGTTATGACACCTGCCTGCTGGAATTGTGTAAATCTGGCCCCAGATCCACCACAAACCCTCCTCCTCTGTAGAGCACCATGCTGCCCCAGATGGGGTAGGCCTTCAGTTTGCCCTGGGACTGGTACGTCCAAGGGCTGTGAGGGTTCTGAGAAGTGTTATCACCCTCAGATGAGCTCCAGCCTGGACCGTAGGAGCCCATGTCCTCAGAATCCCACAAGTACAGAGCGTGGCAGTCCCTCTCAGAGTGCAGCACAGCGGAAGCCACATGACAGAAGTTTTTACGCACCCTCACCTGACGAAGACGAGCGTTACCCACCAGCTTGGAGTTTCCATCTGTGATGAATCCTGAGAGAGATATACAGGTCATTTTATTTGATGTTGTCAGTCTATAACAAAATGGTCACAACTGACTCCATATTCTGAAGAACACAAAGCCTTTTAACATTGGTATAGCTTAATGTCAGGAAATGTCTAGAGGCATTTATGTTAAAACATAAACAAATTGATGATGTTTAGTTATGTTTTACCATTTACTACTCTTCAAATGTGAAATATTTGCAAGTCAAGTGTTATTTTGATGCCACTTTTCTTAGAGAGAATGGTGGCAATTTATACAAATACAAAGATTTTTAAAACATAAGGACATCAAGCCACTTAAGCAAAAATTAACAACAAGCTGATTTTAACTAACTATTTACCATGTACAAAGAAAAATTCTGAAAGTTAAACAATTAACTTGATTTCCATTTTGTCATGAGTACAGACATAATTTTAATAATTACAAGCACTTTGAAGCAGTCGTGTGCAGCAGTTTCTAGCTTCATAACATACTGACCTGGGTGCTCCCCAAACAGGTTGTTCAGCAGAGTCGTGTTTGCCCAGCTGAACACATCCTGAATACTCATACTGTCTGAGATATCTTTGCTGAAGCTCTGCCGGATGTGCTGGGTCAGATAATAAGCGTTGGGGTCCCTCTGACCGTACGCTACCAAAAGCAACATCCACATAAACCCCATGTATGCTGCATAAAAAACAGATATCTTACATCAGGAACTCTAAACTTGTTTTACCCTTCGTTGTCAAGTACCACAGTGGTCTTCCTACCGAGAATTTCCCTTATGAGAGCAAATACTTTCTGCTCTTTTATCATGTTGCTCCTCATCCTCTCGATGTCAGTGGGAGGTGGTGGCTGATAGAAGCTGCATGTGCTGTCTCTTCTTGCTGCACGCACCTTGTCAGGATCATCTGAGAAAAAAATATTGTAAATGATTTGTTTTTGTTTGTTTGCACAAAACAATGCAACTGAAACGGTAAACTAGAAACAAATGTACCTGTGTTTCTCAGGCTCTCATCTATCTGAGGCTCTCCATACTCCTCCTGGTCAACTTTCTTCAGAACAAGAGCAAAGAAAGCAGCAAAGCCAAGAACCTGTGACAGAACACTTACAGACATTAACACCTGAGGTGTGAGAGTAATAGAAGGTATACATTTACACCTCATGAGGACCATGCAAGCAAATGTTTATAAACCAATTATTTGTTAGTACTATATTTGATAATGAACACTACAAGACTTTATATAGAAATAAGTAAACTGATAAATA
>KV751315.1:8021106-8040761 GCA_001698575.1 Mola mola
TCTTTTTCTCTAAATGTCTTATCAATGTATACTTTTATCTTTTGTCTTGTTTAATTCAAAATTCCCTCCACACTTATATTAAGGCATACATTAAAAATCTTTAATATGTGCTTGACTTGGCTTTTGTGGAAAAAATTACCAATATTAAAATCATTTAAAATGGCACTTGTTCTCGCTCATTAACAATTCCAGAACAATTGACAGTGCAAATATTTGGCCATTTTCTTTCATAAATTAATTCCATTTCTTAACTAATTTTATAATCTTGATTTGATAGGTTTTGATCAAAAATATGCTTTATTAATTTGTTGATTGAATTTTCTGCCTTGTATGAAGCATTTTGAAACTTCTATTTTGAAAGTAAAAATATTATTAATATAAACACTAAAATAATTTCATTGGCCTATGGTGTATTGTTGTGGCAAAATGTCTTAGTAAGTTGTGGGGTAAGAAGTAATGTATTAGAAATCATGTTACTGTGTAAATATTTCTCATCAGTACATCATAAATATATCAGTTTGGTAACATTCCACAAAACACAAAAGATCCAGGACAATGGTTGGAAACATCTAAGTCTGTCTTAATGAAGTACTTTCTAAACATGTGCAACACTGTCCATGTTATTCTAGGATACTTTGACCAAATTGTAATATCCGCACCTTTAGAGGCTGAGTAATAAAGAGACTTTCAAAGAAAGAGACCACCATGGAGATAATCCAGCTTGTAGAGCGGTCTTTCCCATACGTCAAACCATACATCATGGTGAAATATCCTGATACACTGCTGGTTGCAATCACCAGAATCCAGCCAACAAACACAAACCACCATGGCAGCCCTCCTTGACAGCACTTCTTGGGAGAGTCTCCATTAATGCTCTCTTCTGGGCTGGGGGTGCCGTCGAGCTGAGCTCCTTCCAGGCTGGTTGAGGGGAGGTGGTACTCCAGGAGACCCTTCATTCCTTGAACTTGCTGCATGGCCCTGTTGTACCTGTCTGGGTTTGGGAAACGAGAAGGTCCCAACAAACCCAGTTCCTTCTCAACATGATGCAGCTGCCTGTACAGGTATCTGCTGTTGTTACTCTTCCTCTGAATGTCGTCTGAAGCCTTCTCAGGGCTGCCACACACACAGTTTTCTATTCATGACAAAAATCAGGAGTTGTCAGTTAGGAGGTCAAATACATTCAATCAACATTTCAGCGAAGAAATCATTGGCTCAATTAACAATTCTCCTTCAGGGTTATTATTTTTCTATTAAATAAACACATTTTTTGATTCCAAATTCAGATAAAAACAAAGATATGGTCTAATTTAAATTACAAATCACTGGGTCATTTTATCTGAAAAAATCTAAATCTGAGAGACAGAAAACAGATAAAACAATGCCCTGGTACATACAGTACTAGTATATAGCAAATATTTGCTCTTCAATCATTTACATATTTCCAATGTATTAATTCAATTCATTAACTACTCCACCAATTTCAATGAAATTTTCGTCTTGACCCTACTTATATGAAGTAAGATTTTGGTGGCCAAAGGTCAAGTTTGAAGTCACTCAAACGTCAAAAATCATGAACTACAGAGATCCAACTCATTTGGTGGCTGACAGTACTGGCTACAGATCATTAACTTTTAGGCTTTCAAGATCAAAGGTCAAGAATGACACTGAGAGGTCGAATAAATTTTTGAACATATCTCCAGAACCTGCTGGCCCTGCAATTCATGCGTCCCACATTAGGTGGTGCCAGTATCTGTTCTTTTTTGTATCAAATGACTTGGAACTAAAAACTACACTTAAAAATGCCCAAAACAAAGTCACATACCAGTGTCCTAGAGAGCTGCAATATGAGGTCATAAGAAAAAAAAATGGCCTTGAAAGGTAATGAAATATGAGCTCACAGGAAACGAGTTACTGCTGGGGAGCAAAAGCTACAGGGAATTCAGCTGCGATGGTGAAGGTTTGCACTCTCTGAGTGCTTTCTAGTTCACTTGTATTATGTTTTCAGCACTTAAGAGCACTTTTTAAAGCTTAGTTCTGTAGAGCCTCACTTTACAGATTTTTTGTTCAGACAAGTAAAAGACTATTGCAGATAATTCAGATAAGAGTGTTTAATGAAAAGGGAAATGTGCCAGCCAATAAAAAAACTGAAAGTTATCATATCAAGTTGTAAAGGTCACTGTTTACCTTGTAGGTTAACTGCATTCAAGCTGAGAATCTTAGAGTCGTCCTTCTTAGAGTCATATGTGTAGAAGTCTCCAGACACCCGGTTCCGATGTCTAATGATGTCCTCCACGAGAGACAGTAGAGTGTTGATGTCACCAGGTTGGAGCTCAAGGTCGGGCAGCGGACTTTTCATGGCCTTTGACAGTGACTGAGCGATTCTCTTTATGTCCTTATGAAGAAACATATCAAACACATAATACTTAAGAATAAAAGAAGAGTTATTATTACCTCTAAATAACTAATAAAAACAGGCTTTTTCACCTTGATCACAGTGTCTGGTGTGATATCCTTCAGCTCCTTCTGTGAGGAAGAAGTTTGTGAGGGAGAAACTCGACCAGTTTTCCCTTGTGCAGAGGTGTCCCTTTTGGTGTCCCTCTCTCTTGGACGAGTGTTTCTGAAAATACTCACAATCAGGAGATTGATGGGAAACATGATGATTGAGCTTTGAACTCCAATCATAACTTGTTGCCAGGTGAACTCGATATGACCTGCAAAGAACATTGTTACTTTAAATCGAGTTGAAACAAATGGACAGACACAAAAAAAGAAAAAGAAAGACCATATTCAGACAAGAGGGTTGAACTGGGGATGATATCCTAATTGGAGCAGTCTGAGAGCAAGAGGACACCTCTTAGTATTAACTTTTGAGTCACAAGGGAGTAACGCTCCAAAGCAAACCTGATTTACCATCCTTTTTAACTCAAAATGGGACCAATTTTAACAGAATAATTATAATGCTGAATTAAAAAATATTTTAAACTAGCAAGTGATAATCGCAAACTCATTGGAGAACTGTGTTCTGAGGTAATAAATCAAGTGAGAAGAATGATCTTACACTGTTGGTTTTACCTACCTAGGTCCATTGTTTGCTCAGAAGGGTCAGTAGGAATGCCCCAAAACATGATGCTGGTTAGCATGGTGCAGAGGAGCAGGGAAAAACAGCACGACACTCGCTGCACACGTGTGAAAGTGCTGCAGGGAGGTCTACTAATGACAGAAAACCAGATGTGGCCATCTCTGAAGTCCTTGGCTGTCTTCATGAAGAACAGATTACTGGAGGTATTGAGAGAAAGGACAATTGAATCCTGGGAAAATAATAAATTGATGATTCAAAGTCAAATAAAGTTCCTCTGTGATGTGTTTCTACAAAATGAAGTTGGTGTTACCTGAACCTTTTCAAATCAGTCTCAGTGGCGACCGGGAAGACCTTGTCAAGAGTACACTCTCCAACATCTATAGCCAGCCAGGAATTACACAGAAAGTGCCATTTCTGACCACTCTCCAGATCCTGCACCACTACTTTGTTAACATACCTGGATGTAACATCAATAATTACATGCAGGTTATTAAAGCAAAACTACAAACCTAATTTTAACTTAATTACCTTTGTAGAGCTGTAACCCATACCATGCAGGGTGTGTTCCCGAGTTGTCGTGCCACAGCCTGATGTTCCTCAGATCTCCAAGTGAAAAGTGTGTGGTTAGCAGAAACATGTCCACCCCGCCCCTCTCAAACACTGGTTTCTCATGGTCTGTGAGGTGGTGGGGCTCACTTTCTCCCTCTGTACCCAGCAGAGTTATGGTCACCTAAAACAATCAAGATGGATGTCCAGAGCTATCTCAGCATCATAAATGCCAGAAAATGGACAAAAGCTTTTGTTTCTGTGAGTCACTGTCAGCTTTAAGAGGCCTTACTGACCTGAGACGAGGTGGCTGCACCATGACGGTGCCCTGTGCTGAAATGCAGCAGATAACGGTGCTCAGCCAAAGGGTCATTATCCTCAAGCACTGTTATTTTGACCTGCAAGTGTGTACAAAAAATAAGACCATCTCAAATGCAAAATGTAGAATTTCATTCAAAAAAAGATATCTCTCTCACCCTGAAGAATATTTCACAATATTTTAATATTTTATCAGTCTTATGTGATTATTAGTTTCTAACAAAACTTATTACTTAATATTTACAGATGTTGTTCGTTGTACTTTTTTTATATTTAACTGATGGTTAAAATAAATTCTTACTTTGTAGAATAAAGTTTTATGCACAAAACCTAATAAGAGCTAAGAAAATTTGATCCATATTGATATTGATGTCTTATGTCAAATGTAGAGGTGGGGTATTCAGTTTGTATTTATGAGTCTTATATCATGTGCATGAGCAGCCAAGTCTGAATTTCCCATAAACTCTGGCATTTCAAATCAACAATGTTAGTAAGGTCTTCAGTGTGATTCACCTTGGCTGAGTCCTGGACGTCTTTCCTTCGGGCCCACACAACAACAAGCAGATAAGCAGCAAAGATGGCCCCCACGAAACACACCACCACCGGATTGTTGGTGAACGTAGCAAAAAGTTCTGCGGTGCGTGACACGTCCACTAAGTTAGGCATGACAAAGAAAGAGCTGCCAAAGAAAGTTAAGTGGTTACAGAGGCACTGAGTGACCAAAGGTGTGGTGAGAGGACCGACCTTTAGAAAAGAAGGAAAAGAAGAAAAAAACACAGCAACTAATCAGACATTACGGCTCACTTTCAAGAATATACTGATGAAGTCACTGTGAATTTTTGACCCACCCTGCAGCCATCTTCACTCCAAGATGATTCAGTTTCATTCCAGTATTTGCACTGAGCAGCAATGGAAATTACTTTGACGGTGGCATTGATGGATTTGATGCCTGGCTCCACAATGGGCTTTAAAACAAGGTAGTGCACTCCAACATCTCCTCTTCTGCCTTTGGGACTCAGCACCCAGGTGTATTTTTCCTCTGTGTTAAAATGACAGATTTACTCGTATACAAAGACATGCACATCAAAAACTCTACCATAATAGTATTAACAAATATAGTGGATAGATAGTATAAGTATAGTATAGTATATACAGTATAAGTGGATGGGATCTGTAATTATTTGCTGGTAGTTACATTAAGTAGTAGCTATATCGTCCTGTGTGGATGTATTCTAGTCTTTTAACTTACAATTTTAGTGTATGGAGTAATTTTTTTCTTCTTTCTTTTTTGCTTTTAATGTTCTAAAACAAGTTTCCTGCTTCGTCAGTTATCTAAAGGAATGCTGAAATGTTGCTTTACTGTGAAGCTCAAGAAATTTATTGAGGAAACACCCAATGTTTCATTGACATGGGCAGAAGATAATGACAGATTTTTCTTTATTTTGGTGAACTGTTAATTTACTCTGCCCTTTAATGTGTCTGTCAACTGTGTTGGTTCTACTCCATATTTTATCAAACAGTCAAAACAACACAAATCTGAGCACTGACTGAGATGATGTCAGTAATATCATTTTATCTCCTAAAGATGACAGTTAGAACATGACTCAGTTTAAATGCGATTTTCAGCAATATCGTATATGCTTTTAAAAGTAAGTCTGGTGGTTTAACATTTACCTTCTGTGGAATTCCCTAGAGGAATCCGAGTCTTAGCCATATAATTCTCATTATTTGGATAATCTTTATATCCCAGGAATAGCATGAAGGAAATGTCTTCAGACGGCTCCATTTTCAGCACCAGTGTCACATCCGGCGAGGGTACGTTAATAATTAATGTGCTAAAATTGGCAAGATCCAGGATGGTGCTGTTTTCCTTCCCAAAATCTAGCCTGGGCAGGAATATCTGAAAAGCCAAAAAATGCATTATTGTGAAAAGTCTACCTTAAAGCTACCCTAAAAGTAGCTCTAAAAATAAATATTACCTCTATCTCTTCAGGTAAGTTTTCAACAGGGATGACACTGCCGTCCATTCTGGTGAGAGAGACAGATCCAACAGTTCCTGTGATGTTGTCTTCCTTCCAGG
Organism: Mola mola; assembly: GCA_001698575.1. Lineage (NCBI taxonomy): Eukaryota > Metazoa > Chordata > Actinopteri > Tetraodontiformes > Molidae > Mola > Mola mola. The sequence goes on from KV751315.1 coordinate 8,027,130, forward strand.
AATATGGATTTGTCTCAAAACTCATCATCTAGAAGACGGTGTGCATACAAGAAGGGCAAGTTTGGAAAAATGTGACTGTTCTGTTATGTATTTTCAAAATTACATTATATGATTCAATTCAAGTACTAAAGCGACATTAGAGAGTGCAAACATCAAAGCAAGATTGTTAAGCACAAGATGAGAAATGAGCGAGTTTATTGTTTCAGGCATTATGGATGTTCATTAATGAGGCAAATCCATCTTGCCCACACCGAAATCAGGCTGGGACATTTATTTTTTTCATTTGATTTGATTTGTATTCATTTACATATTCACTAAAGATAAAAAAAACTACTGCACAAAATAACTTTACACATATAAAACTCAGAGCTGCCCTCTCCAGAAAAAAGGCTAACTTAGCTCATTATATTGAAAAGTCATGACAAGATAAAAAAAAAGATAATCCGCACACTTACAGATGCACATAAACACAATCACACAAAGTTAATGAGGGTATGCTTTACAAAAAATATGAAAAAATATGACATTGTGGAGATAAAAACAAATCTCTAAGGTTTTTCTCTGTTTGTTTATAATTGTACAGGTGCTACATGTAAGATATGGCATTTCAGAAGACTGAACCTCTGTAAATGATTCCAAACTGACTTTAGTAATCAGAAGTTTTTAATAAAACTATTTCATGACAGAATGGAGAAAAGATTATGTTCTAAGGACTGTATACCAATGAATCTATCTGAAGGTGACACACACACACACACACACACATACACACACACACACACACTTACTCTGACATCCACCGGCTCTTCTGGAGAAATGATATAAGCAGGCAGTGAGGGGAAGGAGAATCTGGAGGAGCTGTTCTTCTGGACATTTATATCCTGCATTTGCATCTTTTCTGGAGATATTCTGAAGGAGGCAAGATCTGAATTATTAGTAATATCAACAAACACAAGTTTACAGTTGGCTTCTGTTTCTGTGATATTTTACCTGTTGACATACACACTGATCTGCCCAGAGTCAATGATGGCGGGCTCTCCATTCAACTTTCTGTTAATCAGCAAAGCACTCTGAACATTGTCTATCCCACTGAGAAGAAATTCTGAGACCTTTTTCTGAAGATCACATAATACACATTGTCAGACTGGAGAGGACTGAGGAAAAACACATACTTAGAAACGGCAGAAAAAGCATTTGACCTTACATTCGATGAAACATTCAAAATATTACTAGCTGCTTCAACTATTGGTATAGCTGCTTGCACAACTCCTCCATCATCATCACCATCGTGACTAAGGCTGAGACTGTTGAGGGAGGAGCTGAGGTCTACCAACAATGATCCAGCTTCTTCCTGTAAATAAAGACACATGAAGAGATTACAGCTAATCTGTCTGCAACTTTCAAACGAGCATACGAACATGTTACTATGGACATGTATTATGCTAAGTGCACTCGTTTTAAACTTAAGGAAGACAATTAAAGAGGCTGCATGTTGTTTTGGGTTGCACTTAGTGCAGATGATACAAAAATTACTAGTAAATGTCCAGAAAATCCATGTGGCATTAATGAAGACTGAAGCGTCCACTTACAAAAGTGTAAAACCATTATTGTAACTACAACATATGCTTCCCAGCAGTGAATGTTTACCTTTCAAAGTCATTTTCTTTTTCTGCAAACTCATATGTCAGCTCTCTACCAGATTTATTCTGGTTTCTTTTGGGCAAGCGGATTTTTAAGACAAGGTCATTTGGCGGCAAAAAGATCACATGCTGGCAACATTTGATGGGTGAAAAATGAACCACAGAGCCAGCTGATTCTGGCTATGTGATGGTCCCTGGGATTAGTTACAAAAGGACAACAGTTTGACCTCTCTATGTCAATTCCTTCTAGAGATATGTCCAAAAAATGTGGTTGACCTTTCAGTGATCTTGAACTAGAAAACCCAAAAGTGAATCTGTAGCCAGTGGCAAATGACACCAATTAGACCTCTCTATGTCAATTCATTTTAGGAGAATTGTGTTTGACCAGCCAACGAGATTTGACCTTGAAAGCCAAAAAGTTAATAATCTTTAGCCAGTGCTGACAACTATACAGCTGACTCTCTATTTCAATTCTTTTTGAAATTATGGCTCCAAGACACGCTTTTTGACCTTTGACTATCCTTGACCTTTGACCTTTGGTCACCAAAATCTAATCAGCTGAATGTTGGGCAAAGACACACCTTTGATGAATTTTTTGTGTAATGTTGCTAATAAGCCAACCAATTTCGTTGAGAGGATATTAACTCTTATAATGTATTGACAGAATGGTTTGTATTGATATGTAATCTTGCCAATTACTAAGTATTAGTCTCCTACCTACATTTTGTTTAAGTATTTTTATTGCCTATTTACAAAAAGACATTTGTAGCTTTCTTCAAACGTAACGTATACTGTGACGGTTTTCGGATGGCAGTGCTATAATGTACTTGCGCAGCGGGGCTGAGCTCGTCTGGCCGCTGGGTGAGTCCTGCCACAGCCCTGGCTGTCACCTCCACTTCATGAGTTGTGTTACTGGGTGAGTCAAGCAGAACTGTGGTCATTTTTGTCAACATCTGCTCTCTGAGCTGAAAGGAAGGAAATACTAATTAACATCACAGTGTGTTTCTCCACTTCTCTGGTAAAAATGTTATAACTGCGTTACCTCCATCCTTGCATCCTTTTGAGCTTGGCCATCCTCTGTATTCAGCATATCAGACACTGAAGTGAATATTTGTCCAAGAGCTTCACCAGTGAGCAGACCCTGCTGCTCTAACTGACTCACAGTATCATCCACTGCAGATTGGAGAGCCTCCATGGAGCTGCTGGAGCTGCTCTTTCGTACCTTAACAAGGAATGACAGTCTGAATTATTTTTCCTACTTAAATCTCTCTTGTCTTTCATCTTTATGTGATATACATGAGCACATAACAAACCTGAGTGTGAACAATTGTAGCGGCTTGCTCATACTCGTTTTTCACAGTCACCACAACAGACAAACTGTAATTGTTGTTCTTATCTCCAAGAGGCAGGTATACAGATTTCACCCCAGCTGCATTACTGCAGCGCAGATGACTGCCTTTAAAGTATAAAAGACAATTTGGTAAAACTGCTGTGATGAATTCTTGATCACTTGTCTGCATGCAGCAGTGTAACAGAAAAAAAACTTCCAAAAACTAAAACTTGGGTAAAAGTAACAATATCATGTTGAAAATATTACCCTTTAAAATTCATTTGCACAAAACAGTACTTGAATATAAATCTTACATTTTATATTAAAGGTACTTCTGACATGAAAAGTAATTTTTTCGCAATAAATGTACTTATTTAAGAATCAAAAGTATAAAGGCAATTTACATATATTCACATGTATGCTATTGATGAAATGCTTGTCACCCTTATCAATTATCAGATCAATATTCAGTATTATTTTGTATTATTCTATTATAATTTGTTATTCCAATGTTATGTTTTTAATCTGATTTTCCAACAGATTTATGCTATTCTGCCTCCCTCTCCTTCTTTATTCAAAATGAAAACAAGACAACTGCACACACTCTAACCTGTGTCTGTTCTGAAGCAATACAAGCAGCCTGTAGAACAGAAAGAGCTTGCTGTGCACGTGATATCAAAAGCATCAAGAACGCTTCCTGATGGTGGTGAGATGCTACATGAAGGAGGGACGGGCTCCATAGGTGCATCAGCTGCAACTGGCTCAGTTGGCTCAGGACCTGCTGTTGGTAAAGTATACTTTGCAAACCCTTGCTCCTTTTTGCCTGTAAATAAAAGAAAAACATTTTGTACATATATTTTAGTTTATTTTAAAAATTGTGTGACCATGGGATGGAAACGCACCATAAGCAATCACAGTGATGTTGCCAAATGTTTCCTTGGAAGCTTTCAGATGGTGACTATGCACAAAATATTCAGTGTTGCCTTCCTGTCTCTCAATAGCTGGCCTTCTTCCAGCTTTTAAGTAACATTTCTCAAGGTCATCCTAGGAAAAGATCATTGTTAGTACTTCTGTAACACATTAATCTCATGCCACCGTTATTTAAGTGCTTACTTACTGTCAAAGGTTTGGGGTCCTCAATAAACCAAATTACATCGGGGCAAGTTGTCGAACAGCTCAGTTTTAGCTTTACATTGTTGTTCACATTCATCGAGGCACAATTCTCACAACTGCAAGAACAGAAATGTTGGATGGTGAAGAATTATGATATTAAGGATATTTCAGCATGCATTGTAAATGTTCATCTTTTACCTGATGGTGACATCTGTAAATTCTTTTGGAGAAACAGTGATGCACTTTGAAGCTGAACCAAGTTTCACCCATTTTCTGAACCAGGCTTTTCTCCTCACAGTTAAAACATATTTGTAAAAATCGAAGGGATCAGGAAGGCAGTCTTTTTTGATAACATGAGTTTGATCCATTGTTTTGTTTCGGCATTTGCAGTTTCCTCCTGTATGGAAAGAAGCAGACGTTACAGTACTTCTGTCGTGAAAAGAAAATTAGGATTAAATTGAAAATGTCTTCGTAACACATTTTCAGGCGATGGAAAAAATAACCAAAACGTGAAGCAACCCAGCAGAACAGTGTTTCCCAGCCTTTTGGTGAGAAAAGTCCTGTCAGATGATCTCAAGCCTGTAGATCACTTCAATGCAAACTGGATATGATTAAACTATTCATCATATAAATGACGTATGGCAAAAGTGGGAAATTTTAATTCTTTAAATGTCTATTTCAATAGTATATCAATGGCTTTAGTTAACTTTTTTTGTTTAGTTTTCATTACTTGTAGTGAACAATTTCATCTTCTCTGCTCTAACACCATTCATATGGTCACACAATGGGGAAATTCAGACAAATATTATTTTTTGAGGTTCTCTTTCTCGTTAAAATGTAAAAATCCTTTTCTGTCATCAGAAATTTGGATGAATCTGGTTTTGAGTTGGCCTACGGTGTGAATTCTAAAGACCTTAAGGGAACACAACAAAATCTGATAAACACTGCTCTAATGCTGATTCACACTGAAATGCAACTGAAACACCGACACCATGCAGTTATGATGAAATAAATATTGTCCTGTAGTGTTTGTGATAGTCAGAGACGAAACTAGGATTGTGCTCAACTGTTAAGGGAACTTATTTGGATCAGAAATAACAGAGATTGCCGCAAGGGGAGGAATCAAAGACACTTTGACGAACAAAATAATCTGAAACCTGAACACTATTAGAATCATCAAAGATGCCTAATAACAAATTTAGCTATTTTTCTAAAATAAATATTGGTTAAGAACTCATTAACATGCTCAGTGGTGAATGAGTCATTGTACTTACGACATTCCCATTCAAATATCAGTCCTTTGCCGGGTAATGATTCCGTTTCATTCACTCTCAGCGTCACACTCTGAGTGTCGCCATCCAAAGTGTCTGGACTAGAAGTTATTTTCAAACCAGGAGAGTCCTCAACACTCAGATTAACTGTCTGTAAATTAAAGCAAAAACAAACTCATATTGCTATTACATAAAAAAGCAACTGCCAATTTATATTTATCATTTAATGATAGGTGAAGTAAATCTGTGCACCGAACTTAATTTTTGATGCTAATCTTCTACATACTGTGTTTCCATATTCATCCAGTGAGCAGTCTGAGTAATTCTGACAAGCCTGAAGTATTTTCTCCAAGTTCACGTCCACATCAGAGGAGGAGAAGGCATTCATGGCTCGTACGTTCATCTTCAATAATCCTTAACCAAAGCAGTTTGTGTTTAGCATTGAGCACATGTGTTACATATGGATGACAGTTTTTATTTCAGTATGACTTAAGATGGATGTACCTTCAAGGGGGCTGGAGAATATATACGTTTGTGAGCTACCATTGAGCATGTCTCTAGTCTCAGACAGAGTGTCCTTCTCTCCAGTCAAAGTGAAGAGCAGCTCCGCAGGGACTCCGCTCGCCAACGAAACACCAATGGTTAGATTGGTAGAATCTGGACACCTGTCTTCCTGTGCCATTACTGCGGCCTGCAGGCCTTCAACAGGCTCTAGCAGACACAGCTCCAAACCTGTGGACAATGTGTGGTCTGTCACCCTGTTAGAGGCAGTCAGAGTCAGGTTGTGGCAGCCGTGTCCAAGCTTCTCCGTCACGCTCACGCTCAGTGTAATGTTGTGAGGTGTGATCCCTCTGTCAACGGACGAGTTTGCAACCAAATGGTTATTATGATGAACTGCATAGGAAACATTTGCACCTGTTTTTAAAGAAGAGAGGATCATATCATTATGTTGTTGTTGTTTTTTTTATAGTGGCTTACTGAAAGCATTTACCCGCTGCAATATTCGACAGACTCACCTTTCTCTACAATAACCTGGATCTGAACAGGCCTGCCATAGAGCACGTTGCATTTGGTGCCATCTGTTGACATATTCCTGCTATAACACTTAATGACACCAAACTCTCCCACAGGTTCCTGTATGGTTATGGCTTTCTGTGCTGTGATACGCCAGTCACTTGTGGTGCACTCTACACTAACCACAAAAACACCAGGCTGGGTGTATTTGTGCATCATGGTGCTCTCCATCCTGTCGATGAATGCAGTTAATTACATAAATAAAGTTAATGAGAAATATCCATCATTTAGGCATTTCTGGTTAAAAGCAGAGTCTTGCTCACTCTACTGGGCTGTATGGATCAATAGTGTGGCCATCTCCGGCATTCAGGGTGCATGTGAGGTTTCCCTGGAAAGGATGAAGGAGCCACTTGACAGTGATGGTGACATTATCAAAGACGGCTGCCAGCTTGCTCATTAACAGATGGAGGCCTAGGAGAAAAAAACACACCCTAAGTTTGAATATTTATTTTACTTTACAATGAATGGCACAGTTCATCTAAGTTTACTGTGGTAATAATTAATTGATTTTTTTTACTTTATTTCAAAGTCAACTTGCAAGTTTAGTTGGACAGGCTACATACCACGGCTTTTCCAAAGTAAATGAAAGGTGACTCACAAGACATTTGGATGAGTCATAAAAAGAGACACAGTAGTCTGAGGGTGATGACATGAACCACATTTTGGACTAACTATGAACAACACATACCATGTATAAATGTACTCCGTTAGGTAATAACAACCATATATATGATTATATAGCTTATGTTATGTTGTTCTCCCGTGTGCATCATAATGAGGCAAATAATTATTGTTTACAATTTAAAAGGAAAAATCTGACCATGCTTGCAGTGGTACTCTATAGACAGGTAACTTCCCAGCATAGGACATGGTTCACCAAAAGAACTCAGATCAACCACAGCCTGGCAAGCCTGCAGTCCATGGCAATGGGCTGAAATGACAAATGACAAGTCAAATAATCAAAACTTTCTGTTCTCATCCTATTAAATTTACATTTTTTAAATATAGATGCCGGCGTTTCTATGTTCCTATAATGAGAGTGTGAAATACCTTTTTCAAACAGTGTGTTAACAAAAACAAAAACTATTTGCCTCTGTAATATGTATGACTCCTTGAAGCACAACTAGTCCTAGACTGATATGAATGTGAATGTATATTCATCCTCAAAAGCCCATCTACTCAGCTCCTATGACAGGATTTACCTAATGTCTTTTCTTGAAGCGTAATCCTTTTGTCTGCTGCCACAGGGAACAATGGTTTTTGTGTTTCACACAAAACACGGTTGTGGTGATTTTAATAGGTTTTATCTGTCCCTTTACTGTGTTGACTTTAGTAAAGCTAAATAAACTCCTTTACATTTTACAGGTAAATACAAACACGCTTTCTGGTTTGAATCCAACTCAAAGGACAGGGACTATTTACTGTCAATAGGTAACTACAATTCTGTGTGGACAAAAATAATGAGTGGAGTTCTCCAAGGCTCAATTCTAGGTCCCCTTCTTTCTAATATCTACATGCTCCCACTTGCCCAGATTTAACAACAATATATGTTATTATATTTATGCAGATGACACACAGATCTACGTACCCCTGTCACCAAGCTAGTACAATCTATAAAGAGATTGCTCAATGCTTTAAACAAATCAGCTAAACACAGTTAAAAGTTATTGTATTTGGAGATTAGGAAGATAGATTCAAATTTATCAGTCAACTCAAGTTGATTAATATAAAGGCAGCAGACCAGTCCTGGAATCTAGGTGTAATCATGGACTTGAGCCTTAACAGTGCCATTAAGAGTGTCAAAAAATTAACCCACTGTCACGTTAAAAACAATTCAAGGATCAAAGGACTAATGTCTTTTGCAGGTCAGAAAAAAAACTCGCCAATATATATTCATCTTTAGTGACTATTGTTATGGTGTGTTTACAGATCAGCTCCCGCTGATTTAGAACGCTGCTGCTCAAGTCCTCACTAACACCAGGAGAATGGATCATACTGTGTAGTATTCAAATGTTTTCATTAGCTTTCTGTTTGTCAAAGAACTGACTTTTAAATAACTGTATTAGTTTATAAAGCAGTAAATGGTAAAGGGCCCATATATATTTCGGATCTGCTGTTCCGTTATGAACCATCGAAACAACTAAGGCCACCTGGGACAGTCTTACTTTCTGTCACTAGAGTAGAAACTAGACATGAAGAAGCAGCAGTCAGGTCTTATGCCAACATGTCTGAAACAAACTCCCAGAAAACTGCTGATCAATTAATACTCTCAGTTCTTTTAATATTTTTTATTTGCCAATGCCTACACTGTACTGTAGATTTTACTCTTCTATTTCTTATAGTTTTCATGTTCTATTCATTTTTTTAGTCTTTAGTCTATGATGTTTTTGTGTTGTTTTTAATGCTTTGTCATAAATACGATTTTTATTTTGTAAAGCACAATGAATTACCTTGTTGAAATGTACAGTAGTGTTCAAAATAATAGCAGTCCAATGTGACTGACCAGATTAATCCAGGTTTTTAGTATATTTTTTATTGCTACATGGCAAACAATTTACCAGTAGGTGCAGTAGATTCTCAGAAAACCAGCAAGACCCAGCATTCATGATATGCACGCTCTTAAGGCTGTGCAATTGGGCAATTAGTTGAAAGGGGTGTGTTAAAAAAAATAGCAGCGTATGCCGTTGACTTTACAAACTCAAAACTATTTAGTACAAACTTTTTTGTTTCTAGGATTTACCAATCCTGTGAATCACTAAACTAATATTTAGTTGTATGACCACAGTTTTTTATAACTGCTTCACATCTGTGTGGCATGGAGTCAACCAACTTGTGGCACCTTTCAGCTGTTATTCCACTCCAAGATTCTTTAACAACATTCCACAATTCATTTACATTTCTTGGTTTTGCTTCAGAAACAGCATTTTTGATGTCACCCCACAAGTTCTCGATTGGATTAAGGTCCGGGGATTGGGCTGGCCACTCCATAACATTAATTTTGTTGGTTTGGAACCAAGATTTTGCTCGTTTACTAGTGTGTTTGGGGTCATTGTCTTGTTGAAACACCCATTTCAAGGGCATGTCCTCTTCAGCATAAGGCAACATGACCTCTTCAAGTATTTTGACATATGCAAACTGATCCATGATCCCTGGTATGCGATAAATAGGCCCAACACCATAGCAGGAGAAACATGCCCATATCATGATGCTTGCACCACCATGCTTCACTGTCTTCACTGTGTACTGTGGCTTGAATTCAGAGTTTGGCTCACAAACCGTCTGCAGCCCTTGGACCCAAAAAGAACAACTTTACTCTCATCAGTCCACAAAATGTTCCTCCATTTCTCTTTAGGCCAGTTGATGTGTTCTTTGGCAAATTGTAACCTCTTCTGCACATGCCTTTTTTTTAACAGAGGGACTTTGCGGGGGATTCTTGTAAATAGATTAGCTTCACACAGACGTCTTCTAACTGTCACAGTACTTACAGGTAACTCCAGACTGTCTTTGATCATCCTGGAGCTGATCATTGGCTGAGCCTTTGCCATTCTGGTTATTCTTTGATCCATTTTGATGGTTGTCTTCCATTTTCTGCCACGTGTCTCTGGTTTTGCTCTCCATTTTAAGGCATTGGAGATCATTTTAGCTGAACAGCCTATAATTTTTTGCACCTCTTTATAAGTTTTCCCCTCTCCAATCAACTTTTTAATCAAAGTAAGCTGTTCTTCTGAACAATGTCTTGAACGACCCATTTTCCTCAGGCTTTCAAAGAGAAATGCATGTTCAACAAGTGCTGGCTTCATCCTTAAATAGGGGCCACCTTATTCACACCTGTTTTTTCACAAAATTGATGACCTCACTGATTGAATGCCACACTGCTATTTTTTTGAACACACCCCTTTCAACTAATTGCCCAATTGCACAGCCTTAAGAGCGTGCATATCATGAATGCTGGGTCTTGTTGGTTTTCTGAGAATCTACTGCACCTACTGGTAACTTGTTTGCCATGTAGCAATAAAAAATATACTAATAACAGTGATTAATCCGGTTAGTCACATTGGACTGCTATTATTTTGAACACTACTGTATATACAAATAAACCTACCTTGCCTTGCCTTCGTAAACAAAGTGTTTCATTATTAGATCAATCTACTGGGTAGCAATAAATATATAAAATAAATATATTTTCCAGCAAATGAGGACTGACCAGAACTGTTATACAGGTATTATTTCTAGTTTCCCAGACAAAGTAGTTTTACGTTTAAAGGTAATGAAAAACACTTAATAATACCTGTTACAGAATCTGTCACATCTATCCAGCTGCACTCCTCCTGGGAGGACGGGGTGGGTGAGGCTGTTAGTTCGGATCGGCAGTATTGAATTGTTTTTCGACCATAAAAGCTGTCATCTATCTCTATAACTTGACCAGAGCCACACTGAAGTGTTGCATTTTTGCCAACACATGCAATCGATCTCCCAGATTCTGAGGGGAAAAAATTGAATAATTGATATTAATTAATTAATATTTATACAAAGGTAGCAAAAAGAAGATGCATTTAAGCTATTTGCTGATTTATTTGGGAGTGCACACCAAACTGACAGATGAAGTTGAGTTCCTGGCTACAGTTTGCGGTGGATTCCCACTGGAAACCTGAATGGCTCAGAATATATGCACAGGCTGCTTGAGTATCTGGCATGTTCACCCAGTTACTGTAGCTGATATCTGAGCCATCCAGCCACGCTAGGGAACCTAGGGAGGAAGAGAAAAAAATAATGTTTTACTTTGATGAAACCTCTTTTTGAGTTCTGTGAATCAATAAAGATTCTGGTGACAATAATATCAGGACAGACGTTTAGTTTGTTCTGAATACTTTTTTAATGGTTAAGATGAAGTCAAGGATCGTAAAACAACAAAGCAATAAACTGAGCTGGTGACAGGGAGAATGAATGATCCTTGCTGGAGGGGAAATAAAGACACCTTTATAAATCAAACCACTTGACAGCATGCTCATTGAGAAATTAAGGGAGATATCGAAATGTGCCACTCTTGCAGTAAATGCCAGTACGCAAAGATGATAAGACATAATACAATGGAAATCCAAGCTTTCTAATGAGATAGCACCAATGAACATTTGTTACTCAATCAAAAGATATAATCACCGATCACAGATATATCATAAAACCTATGGCCTATATAGTAGCACTGAAATACAAACACTAAACATCAAAACAAAGTCACTAGAAGTCATACAGCGTCCACTCTGCTTCCGCTATGACTACATGCCATCTCACCCTCAGTGGCTGCAGCATCGAGTGTGAGGTTCGGAGCTGCAGGTGCCAGACCAAGCCACCAGTCCTTTTCTGGCTCCAGGTGTTTCTGAAGGAACTGCTGTATTTCATCATTCAGGATAAAGGCGAGGTGTCCCCCGCCTCGCTCACACCATCCCTGGGCATTGAAGAAGGATCGCTGCAGAGCCACAAACTCGTAGCAAGAGCTGTCAAAACCCTCCCGGTACTCTGGACACAAGAGAGCCTCTACATCCTCTTCAGCAAAACAAGCCCTGCTGAGGAAGAGAACCATCAGAAATGACAGTGGAGGAAATGTGGTGCCTTCCATCTTTACACCTATACACTGTGCAGACTTGGTGGGAGCATCTTGTCTTTAAAGGGCACTGACGTCAGCAACTCTGACACTAGTCAGCTCTTTGGCATTATTTTTAACATTAGGATGGCTTCCGTGATTGCTGTCCAGCTTTGTGTTGTGGCCATAATTCTTGAGCACACACAAAGCTCAGCCAGGAGTGAAAAGGCACTAGAGCTTAGTGTCAACAGTCGCTAATTGCTCCCTTGTCTCCATCTATGTAAAGGTCTACAGCCTGCAGAGGGAGATAAGCTTCTCATTCAGACCTGATCCTACCATGAAAATGTCAGTTTCATCTATCAAAGGGGACTAAAGCTTACTCACGAGCTTCTTGACTTTCAGAATGATCAGGGAAGTTCAAAAATTAAAAAAAAAAAATAGTTAAAAATGGTTTGATTTTAATATACTTGGAGTTCTCTTAACAACTAAATATTATAAAAAATTTGTTCTTTCTAATGTTCTTTTTTTTAATACAGAACAGGCATAATGATGGGAGCATTCCTTTTGGAATTTCAAAGGTATTTATCATAAATGGTATTCAGATTTACAGAATACCAAACAGTAAATCACAAAACAGTGATGGATGAATTTAACTGCTTCAATTTCACTGTCCTGGTATGGATCCTTTTCACACAGCTATATTGATGTAAAATTACAGGTGAGCATAAGTGTAAATAATGAAATTAATTAAGGTTCCGTTCTATTAAGTGTGCCACAAGCTATCCAGTGAGCCAACACAAGACCAGCACCTTGATTGTGTTAGACCAGAGTGGAAAAGAACTTTCATTAGTATCTTTGCTAACACCTGTGTTTACTATGCTCTTTCCTGCTACAATGGCTGCAGTGAAAAAGGTCTATTGTGAATACCAGGCTACTGTCACTGTGAGGGCTTACTGGAACACAGAACAGGACCATTGTTCATGCTATCAGTAACACATGACCTAAGATCCACGAACTCACAGGCATACTTGTATAAGACAAATTTTATTTGTCTCCAATCTGGACTCAAGCATTAAACTGTGGCAGTCCGAGTTTATTTATGTGTTGAGGTCTGTGGATTTTGCTTCAGTTTGGGGTTGTTTTACTGCTATCGATTGAGGTGACCTTGTGCTCAGGGAATGGAAACTGGCTCCTGATTGTAGAATGACAGCAGCTGTGGATAGCTTATTATGTTGAAACAACTCCCTTTTGTGAAGGCTTAAGGAAGGTGGGGAATGAGCGTTCCGCTCATTTGGTCCTTAACCCTAACACGTGACAGACCTTGTTTTTTGTTATTTTGCATTTAAACTTGTCAGTTAGAACCTTTGGCCTTATATGACCCTTTGAGCATTCTCTTCTCTGTTCTAACTTTTTTTCATTGGTCTTGATCCGTCCTTCATTTGATAATATTTGAGTTTCATTATATACACGAAGAGGCCTTTTTTAAAAACTTTAACTGAAACAATTATATGCTGTTTAGATTTTTGTGTGGCTGGGCATTAGACATTTTCCTGACCTCTACAAAACATTCTTCATACAGGCCTAATGAAAAATAAATGAAACGGGCAAATTACAGTAATGCAAGTT
>KV751315.1:8041024-8070013 GCA_001698575.1 Mola mola
AATAACTTTATATATATTTATAGCACCTTTTAAAAACAGTGTTAAAGTACTTTCACAGACAACGCAAAAACCATGGTTAACAGGCAGATTGAGACACACAATAAATGCAGAGAGAACATTTACGCCAAAAACATACACGGCCATAAAAGCTGGACAAAAGAATTCAAGCAATAAAATGTTGGGGAGCACTGACAGCCAAAGACCAGTCACATTAGACTTTAGACTCGGCTTTGGAATGACCAGAAGTGGTCCACCTGAGGATCTATAGTCGCGACTGAGCTTGTATGGAGTATGCATATCTACTGTATTATGTAAATCTGTGCAAGACTTAAACGTGATCAGTAAAATCTGTTAATGTTGTCTGTTAAAACGAATAAGAAGCCTACTGCTGCATTGTAGAGCAATTGGAGGTGGGAGAGGGATTTTTGAGGGATTCCAAGGAGGAGGGAGTTGCAGTAATCCAGTTGTGAGAAGATGAGTGCATGATTGACTTTCTGAAGGTCTGACTGTGAAAATATTGTTTTTATTTTGGATATGGCGTGTAAATGAATGGATCAGGACTGGACAACTTTTATTGATATGTGGTTCAAATGTTAAATCTGTATCAAATGTGACTCCAAGGTTTCTGGCAACGGGTTTTATATTAGTAGATAGCAAGTCAAGGTTGCTTGCCGAAGGACTAATTGTTGGGTATATGAAGTTAATGATTAGTATTTCAGATTTGGAGTCATTGAACTTAAGAAAGTTGTGTGCTATCCAACATTCGATATCAGAAAGACAGTTAAAAACAGCAGCTAGACTTCTCGAGTCACCGTGTCTCAGCGAGAGGTAAATCTGTGTGTCGTCGGCATAAACATTTTAAAATACATTGGATGATTTGGATGAATGTGAGAATATAACTATAGAATAAAATTTGAACCTTGTGGTATACCAAAGGTAAAAGAAGAGGAAGATGAAGTGTAGTGACCTATGGTGACCGAATAGGTTCTCTCTAAATGATCAGAACAAAACCAATCAAGTCCAGTGCATGTGACCCCAATCCACATTTGAAGATGTCCAATGAAAATGGCATGATCAACTGTATTAAAAGAATTAAAATGGCACTCTCCTCAGTGCCATTTAGCTAAAAGCAAGTCATTTGTCACCTTAAGGAGGGTAGTTTCTGTGCCATGTGATTCTCTAAAACCAGAATGAAACTTCTCAAAGACATTATTTTTAGACATGAAAGCTAGAAGTTGGGTTAAAACCACTTTTAAGTACTTCTAGAACCTTGATCCCTCTTGACCATGACATGTTTGAAAGCAGATGGAAATTGGCCAATGTTGGGCCCAACTTTATCGACAGTCTTTAAGAAATTCAGGGCTGCATGTGGTTGATTTCACTTTTTAATATAATACCCTTTAAAAAAAAAACAATGACAGGATTAAAACCAGTAAAATTATTTTATGTATGTCCGCTAGCATGTACAACACAGTCCAGGGGATAATACTTGGATTGCATTAGTGAGGTTAAACAAGTCCAGGTTATCCATAAAATCTGTCCTAAAAGTCCGAGATTGGCGGCAGATATGAATGTTAAAATCACGTAGAATAGGTGTCTTATCATATGGACATAAAATGTAACAAATACTCTGCAAATTCTTGGACTCCTGTTGGTCTTGTGGCAGTCTGTAAATGATTCGAGTGAGAACTGTAACTTTCGGCGAGTCAAATAAGACCAAGATGTTAAAAGGAAGAAAAATGGTTACCAATAATTGGGGTTCATTTAAAATATTTTTCATAAATGACAGCAACCCCTGTCCTCCCCTGCCAGAGAGCCAGGTGGTTGCTTCAATAAGTGGGCTGTGGTTTCCCTGTGATAACAAAATCTAGGGTTTAATACTTCTTTTTTTAATATGAAGACTACATTCATAAGACATTACATATATTACTTTATAGTCATTAAAAAAAAACAACTAAACATTTTCTAAGTTTATGCAATTTTCGATTTTATTTGACATGCCTGAGTGTAAAAACTGAATTTCTAGCGTGCATGACTTGCTGTTTTCAATGGGACAAATTATATAGCAAATGAAACATGAAATATAATACAGTTTGTTTTTATTGTACTTTTACTATTCTATTCCTATAACTGGGAGCGTTTTATGACTTATTGATCACCGTGTCCGTTAAATAATTCTTTTTGATTGACGAACCCCTATTTGAGCACTGAAAAGTACCCGGATGATGACGTCATATTCCCGAGCCGAAGCTGTTTGAGGACATGACTTTTCGAGTATCCGAGTGTTTCATAAACGTCCTAAGATCTAACTGACGCCGCTTCTGTACAATGGCTGCATTTAACCGGAGCCTAACCAGCACCGCCATCGCAGCTCTACGGGTCCTTCGTAGTAACCACGTAAATAAACCAAACACACTTTACGAGTCGCTGCGTTGCAGCTAGCGCGTGTGATGCTAACAAACCGCAGCGCGCTAAAGTCGCCGCTCGTCTCTGCCTCCTCAGGTAGGTGGTGCTGCTCCTGTGCAACGATGCATGTCCATGCAAACCGACGGGGAGGTCCGCATCACAAAGATACTGAAGGAGAAGTTTCCGTCAGCGGCGTCGCTCAAAGTCTTGGATATATCAGGTAAAACAGCTGCATCTGTGTGTGTACATTCTCAGGTAACCGCTGTATCTGTGGGTATCAGCAGTGTCTATCTGCTGCTGCTGGAAGTTCAGGGATGACACCACATCTATTCAGGACCAACAAAGGGAAGGTTATCCTCACATCGAGCTATCAATTTTTAATGTTTATTTCATTATTGCCCCAAACTCTTCACTTATGCTCTTATTTATACACTGAATCAAATGTCTAACCCCAAGACTGTATTTGTAGTTTTAGCTGCATTGTCATTTCATTAAAGTGATTTACTGTTTTCCTGATGTCCCATATGTTTAAAATCTAGATATAATACTAGATATAATGTTATGTTTTGATTAGAAAGCGAATGTAATAGCATACAGTTGGGAAATTACAGTATTGTTTGTGTGTGTGTTGTGCTCAGGTGGTTGTGGGGCAATGTACGAGATTCATATAGAGTCCAGTGAGTTTCAAGGAAAAAGGACTATTCAGCAGCACCAGTTGGTCAATCAGGTAATGTTTTACAACCCAAATACCCGAGGTAATAACAACCATGTGTGGCATATTGTACGCTATTAATTTAGTGTGAACATGTCCATATCTGTCGACCGTGCTTGTGGGATTATCTGTCTTAAATGTCATGTTTATGAAATGCTATTAGTGTTTTCATTAGTGTTGTGTTTTGTCCTCCACAGGCACTCAAGGACGAGATTCAAGGAATGCACGGACTGCGAATATTCACCAATGTCCCAGAACATTAGGGAGAAATTCCTTCCTTGGTCAACGCACAAACTTTTCCTTTGCTCACCCTATCGATTATGAATGTTGAGGTTTAAAAAAATGGATATTTTGGTAAATTGATTCCACTTGTTAATATACTAGTAGAAGAAATGCACAGGGGCATTTTACACGACTGTGTAAAATGTGTAAGGAAGAAAAAAGAAGTTATACTAAGTTCCTTCATTCATTAATTTTCTACCGCTTATCCTGTTAGGGGTCGCGGGAGCCTATCTCAGCATCTTCGGGCGAAGACAAGTTGCCAGTTCATCGCAGGGCTGACATATAGAGACACGCTAACATTCACACCTACGGGCAATTTAGAGTGACCAATGAACCTAACCCCCAGATTTGCATGTTTTTGGACTGTGGGAGGAAGCTGGACTACCTGGAGAGAACCCACGCAGGCACAGGGAGAACATGCAAACTCTGAAACGCCTTGACCTGGGCATCGAACCCAGGACCTTCTTGCTGTGAGGCAACAGTGCTAACCACTACACCGCCCATTATACTGAGTTATTCTTTTTAAATAGTGGGATATCTTTATTCTGATTTGACGAAACTGAGTAAGGCTGCAATACGCACAAAAAGGCTTGGTAAAATGCTAGGTACTTTTCAGGTCATAGCTTTCTACCCAGTTTTGGTTTTCTCAGGGTTGACAGGGATGTTGAGGCCATAACAGTAGAAGTAATGGTGGCAGCTGTCCAGAATATAGGAAAGTTGCTACAGAAGTAGTATCAATTTTTGGAACTCTAGTTTGCGATAACTTCAAAAAGAATCATTTTCCCCACAAAAGCAGACTTGTATTAAACTGATTAGGTATTGGATTGTACATGGATGGACCTTGTGCTAATGTAAACAGTGTAGTCATATTCTACTAAAAAGCAGCTGCTTCTCCTCCCTAACACACACATTTCTTGCTAGATTGACTATGGAGCCTTTTTAAATAAAACTTGGTATGCAAGAGCTATGGGATGCTTGGCCTGATTTTAATTTTAAAAGCAAACTATTGTATATTAATGCTGTAATTATTAACAACTGTTAACTGCTAAAACTGATGACAGAAAGAGAAAGTCTAACAATGAAACAGCAGTTGACTAAGAAATAATTAGACTGGCTTATAAATTCCAAATATAAAACAGTTCTAATGTACAAAATGGCTGTTCAAATAATCAAAAATGTATCACTGTCATTATCAGGAGGTCTCAGAAACACTGAAAATCAACTCTATGGAGTGTGATTGATGATGGAACTTCTGAAATCCGCAATGTGGCAAAATCACTACACCCAAAAGTCATAACCTTCACTGTTGCATTCACTTCCGTAATTTCAGGGGCAGATGTACTGAATGACTCGATCTACCTGCTCTCTAGCAACAACATATAGCTTTTTGATTAAAATAAAAACAATAATGAAATCACAAATGGTGAATCCACTGTATAGTATCAGTGCTTACATTTTCACACATAACAGAATGACAACGCTAGTGCGATTAGCAGCTAGCTAACCAATGTTTCTCAATTGTCTGAAGCGCTACATTCTTGGCACCTAATTCAAGTAAAGTGACAAATTAAGAAAACAAGTAAAAAGATCAACAGCTAATGGACTTACATTGACATCTATTAGGCAGTCAGAAAGTGGGGGAATGACCGAAGGCACCTGTCATGATGGAAGTGCTGTCACCAATTAGCCCCAATAAAAAATCTTGATCTCACCTTAAATAGCTTCCGTTAGCTTCTTTCGTCTGATAGTGGAACGAAAATATTAATGCTATGTTCATTTGCAGGGCTTATAATAGCTGATGAAATATTCTTAAAAACGTGTTTTAGCCTAATGTAACACTGGTCAATGTTAAATTTCTGACGCGAATGAGCTATTCCAGCTAGCTGCTTAAATCGGGCTTTTTTGGAGTCACCCATCATGACCTGACGCGACAAACCTGGAGATGAGATGACTCTTAAGATCATCTTTAGTGCACCTAGAGGTTAATTTGTGAGTTTTATTATCGCGAGGTATAATTTAGTCTTTTATCAGACTTTGAAAGTTTGTACACGCTTCACCAGAGGGTGGTGCACGTCATACTACAGCCCGCTGCGAGCGATGGCAATACAGGATGACAAATTAAATTACAGATTCCTGAAACGGAGAGCCTTAATTGAATCGATGGGCAAATTTTGTGACTCGGATAGGAATTGAAAAAAAAAAAGATTATTCGGGACTATAACTTGTGTAAGTGAATAAGCCTGGGGACAGCTCGGTCCCCGGCTGCATTGAGAGGATAAGCATCTCCGCGGCTGCACCGCACATCACTCGGAGCCCCGAGCAGGAGCGAAGCGGCAGAGCAGCAGGTCTCCGACATGGCGAAAGAAGGAGCGGACATGACGGAGGAGACCGAGTGCATGATAGACAGGAACGTGGGGAGAGAAACGGAGAGCGTGGAATCGCCCGGCGATGCCAAAGAAATGCGAGCGGTGATGCTGGCGGGTTTCGGGGGTCTGAACAAACTCAGGGTGACCAAGAAGGCGATGCCCGAGCTTCAGGACGGGGAGGTGAAGATCCGCGTCAAGGCATGGTAAATACGAGCACTCCGGCCGCTCCGGCTCCTCCGCCGCACACCGAGCTTGTTTTTTGACCAACATGAACAGCACATCTCTGGAAATTTCGTTCCAGAGACGTGCTCCTCGTCCATGAAGGTTACAGGTGGAGCAGTAACTTGGGTCTGCAAAGTTAGACAACAAGAGACAATGTCTGTTCAATCTGGCCTTTTTCTCTGGGGAACAGTGAGTCACTCAGGCTGATAATGAAATAAAAAATAACAGCAGGCAGTGACTGTATCTGTTGGCAGCTAACACCGAATATTTGTATTATTATTATAATTATTACAGATGCACAATTTCCTTTCAAATGTGGAATGGGAGGCATTTAATGTCAATAAACTTTAATGTCCTGTATTTGTTGCAGTGGCTTGAATTTCCTGGATCTGATGGTACGTCAGGGGAATATTGACAATCCTCCCAAACCTCCCATTATTCCTGGGTTTGAATGCTCTGGAATAGTTGAGTCAGTGGGTGAGAACACGACAGGATTTGAGGTAAATTAAATGATGCTGTGACGTATGAATGAATTGTCAAAAAAAAAAACCGACTAAAATGCCACCTTAAGACAATCAGTAATCATTCTAATATTAACGTCTCGGTGCCTATTGGCACATACTTGCTTCATATGAGCATCTGCTCGCCAATTTCTGAACACGTATCTTTCAGGTAGGTGACAGAGTCATGGCCTTTGTGAACTACAATGCCTGGGCCGAGGTGGTTTGTGCACCCGTGGATTTTGTCTACAAGATGCCAGATGAAATGACTTTTGCTGAGGCTGCTGCCTTCTCCCTGAACTTCGTGGCTGCCTATATGATGCTCTTTGAGGTTGCCAATCTGCGGGAGGGGATGTCAGTGTTGGTGCACTCCGCCGGGGGTGGTGTAGTAAGTACATTCTTTATCTGAGCGTTGCACAGCCACAAAACAAATTCTGCTGTTTTTTCTGCAATGATGACCCACACACCTACAAATGCAACAAGTTGGATGCCTATTAATGCTTAATTACTCTTTACAAATCTATAGACCTGACTTTAAATTATTTCTGAACCAAAGTTTCTTAAATACCCTTTAAAGTACTTTAACCTTAAAAATATGCCAATAGGACATGTGTTTAATAAAACTGTGCTGTTGCCTTTGTGGTATCTGTTCAGGCACTGATAAATTGTCACAACTGCTTGTTGTTTTCAGGGTCAAGCTGTGGCTCAGCTGTGCTCCACTGTGCCTAATATCACAGTGTTTGGGATCGCCTCATGTTTCAAACACGCAGCCATCAGGGACTCCGTGACTCACCTCTTTGACAGAAACGTTGATTATATGCAAGAGGTCAAAAAGTAAGAGCCATCCTTTTGCCCGTGTTTTGGATGAATGTCTGAGTTTTGAAGAGTCTGTTTGGTGTCTTTTCGTCGCTCTCATTAAAAATGAGATCAAACGCTCATCGCACCAGTTTGCCTCGGCGTGTTAAAGATGTAAACTGCTGCGATAACATGAACCTCTCTGTGCGAGCATGCAGATGTTACCTGTTGCCTTACTTGGTCTTGTATGCCCATGGTCCCCATGGCAACACACAGCTCATCTCAGAGAGCAGCAGCATAGTGGGGGGCGAAGGTCCGCATTGGCAACGTGGAACAGCTGAGCCAATTAAGGCTTTACATTATCTCCATAAACATTCCATTCAGTGATTGTGAGTTTGCACCACAAAGGAACGATGTTATAGCAAACATGTAATAACACAAATTTGCTGCATTTTTTAATGTTTTGATCCCTTGTTTGAGTAAATTGTGAAGCTCATCAACATTCTTTATCCTGTGCTTCGGACTGCTTTGGCAGTTATTTATGGCTGTATCATTGAGACATGTAACAGTATACATGCGCCATACATACAATACATTTGCCAAACGTATGTATGGTTATATTTCTCTCATTCTAACACACAGGGACTCATATTTTTCATGAGCACTGATTGTTTCATGCTTTCTGCCTACATATCGACAGTGGTTGCCTTTCATCTCCCTGGCCCACACATTCTTCTCAGGATAAAGAGCAAAGTACAACTAAATTAGTCTTGTTTCAAAAGGCAAAAAACCATGGGAAATCACAAGACCACCAAGCAGTTTAGCCAAGCAGGTGTCCAGGGCCAGAAGGCAGAAAGTAAGGAATTATGGTTGATAATAACATGCCTTTCATTCTTTCATATCCGTGCCTCCAATTGGCCTCACTATGGCAGACTTTTTAGTCTGACTGATTGTGTGTGTGATAAGAACATTAATGTTTGTGTTGTGCATTTTTACATTTAGTGCTCAAAATCATAAAAACGTTTGCATACAAACTCCTCAGATGTGTAGTAGAGCTGAGACATGAATCATGGTGGGGTCAGTGATTCTGGAGATGGATAGCTATTTTTAAATCTCGTTCACAGGTCTTCATATAGCTACGTTTTTGGGTGCTATTGTCATCATCTGTCGGACCAGGCCACTTACCCAAAACGTACTTGACAATTTGGAGATAAGACTAAAAGCATTCAACTATCTTTTTTCCAGTGTCACTCCGATTTATGGATAAACAGAAAATGAATCTGTCGCTGGGTTGGGGCTGCAACTAATTTCCATTATTCATTAATCTGCTGATTATTTTTCTCATTAATTGTCTGGTCAAAAAACAAACAAACAAGAGAAGAAACTAAATCACAATTCTGATTTTCTTCCACCCAAAGTGATGTCATTGAAGTTATTGTTTTGCTCGCCAACTGTTCACAACTTGAAGATGAGCAGTTAACTCTTGCATAATGCAATGCTGGAAATTCTCAAAATAGTTGCCAGTTAATTTTTTGTCTAACAATCATTTGAGTCATTGTTTCAGATGAAAACTGTTTTAATAAGTCGGCATTTAAACAATTTGTAAAGCAGAAACTAAACTGAAAAATGTAGTATTTTAAACTTTTAATTAGATAAAACAAAACCCATGACATCAGGACATCAGCATGGGCTCTGGGAGGGTAGATTTAAGCTGAGGACTGCAAGATTTTTTGCCAGATTTTACACACGATTCCCAGTTGGGCAAAGTCTGGCACAGTTGGCATGGCTAGTTGGCACAAAAATATGTTAGTGTGTGAGGGGTGAAGATGCAAATCTGCAAGTGTGTGATGGGAACGGACCCGATCTGAACTTAGTCGCAGTCAATCAAACATGCTGTAATTTTTTTGAGCCAATCTGGACGTAATCGGGTAATGTGAACTGATTACTGACCCAACTGCAAACACGTGTTGCCAACAGCCAATGTTAAAGAGAGGGTTGGATACAGGAAATAGCATCAGAAGACAAAAAAGTTTCATTGGCGGTTGGCAAACAACAAATTGATGCATTACCACCACCAACTTTTATGTTTTTGTGTACCCTTTAAACCCTTTAAACTGTCTTGTGTCCTTGTGAGAGTTTGCGGAAGAATTTAATGCAATAATGACTTCAGTTGGTTTTAGTTGGTTTGACAAATCATGTAGTCATCAGGCGCAGTTGTTCAGTGTGAGATCCCCAGTCTTTCAGTCGTCATACAAAAATCTGCTGAAGCCAGTCTGTTAGTGTGTACTCCTTGTCTTTTCGAAATCTGTAAAGACTGAAGGTTGTGTAGGTTGTCCCCAGCTTTAATGATTGTGTTTGTGTGTGATTTTGTTGATCAAATTATTAGTTTGGAAAAGAAACAAAGTATTGTTTAAACTTAAGTTTAATCAATAATAACTCATTGTACCCCGTACTTGTGTTTATATTTGTTTACATGAATCCCTTCAGCAGATGTCACCATTATTTTGCTTTTGATGTTGTAGGATTTCTCCAACAGGCGTAGACATTGTATTGGATTGCCTCTGTGGTGAGAACACAGGGAAAGGCCTCAATCTCCTGAAACCTTTGGGAACTTACATACTCTATGGTAGGAACAATTCTTAATGCTTTTTTCTTTGTTAAAATGTTACGATTGACTATATATTTATTACTTTTCAAAGTAGAAGTTATTATCTTTGCATTGTTTTGGTCAAATTTGTACTACTTGCTTACAGCTTTGAGTTAATATCTGCAGTATAAGGAGTAGATCTTTTGGTAAATACGTAAGTATTTGCTTTCTTGCTGAGGATTACTGTAAATAGCAAGCTTGATACAACTCTTTAGCCAAGACACAGACATATCACATATCTGAACATATCAAAAGACAGCAGACAAGAGTCATTAAGTCATCAACCCTTAAGAATGTCGCTGTTCCCGGCCATAACATATTCCAGTACATCCTCTATAAAGCAGCCATTTTTTTTTCTTTTTTGTCTAGCTTGAAGATTGAAAGCTGTGATTTCTAACTTCTGGGAATACAGCATGAGACTCATAAGGCTGCAATTTTGCTCACCCAGAGAAACAGGGGACCCTGTTTCTTGATAATGCTAGGATATCTGCCATTGTATCGGCCTTTCACCATCCATGGGGCTGTGCATGTACCTTTGTAAAACAGCCAACAGGAACGACCTCTCTATGAAATTGTGATTAGCCGAAAAGTACTGTCATGGTAAATTTTAGTGAAGCCTGAATACAGAGCCTAGAGGAGGTGCAGAAGTCTAATCTTTTATCAGAGCACTTAAATTACAACATTCTCAAGTGTTCTTATAGAATTTTTGCCCCATGATGCCAAAAATAAATTATGTATCTGAACTTCAATGCGTTCCTTGATAAGTTACAGCAGTGCTTATAGATTGATTAATCTTTGGACATGCTTCCAGTCTTTGTGCTAAGATAAGTGTGTCTTGACCATAACTTTTAGTTTTAGTAAACACGAGAGTTGTATTGATCTTCTACTTGTTCGTCTTCAGCAAAAAAGAAGTAGGAAAATAATGACTCTTGCATTGTCTTCACAGCTACCGTCCTTCTATAATCACTGTTAATTACTGTAGTTACTATAAAATCCTGTAGCTAAAGTAACAGTCAGATGGAGATTAAGTTATTGGTTTTAGTTAAATTGAATATATGCGATGTGTGCATATTTACAGATACAGTATTAGAGTGTAAATGTGGCAGCTGTTTCTCCCCTACCTCAGCCTTCACTCTTCCTGGTTGCTTATTACTGACCACTTACTTCAGTCCAGCCATTTGCACAGCATTCAACAATCCCTTTATTTCTGTTTTTTCAGGCGCATCAAACATGGTAACTGGAGAAACAAAGAGTTTCTTCAGCTTTGCAAAATCCGTGAGTCAGAGACGCAGTCTGTCATGAACATTTGAAGAAAAGTGTATACTGTTACTATCCAGTGAACATTTTTATGGCAAATGAAACAAAAACGAGTAATGTGGGATGATTTCTTGTGTTTTCTTATGTTGTTTTTTTCTCCAGTGGTGGCAGGTGGAGAAGGTGAACCCTATTAAACTATATGAGGAAAACAAAGTTATAGCAGGATTCTCACTCCTCAACCTCCTGTTCAAGCACAGGAAATGTTGTCTTGTGAAATCTGTGATGGACAAACTCTTGTGTCTCTATGGCCAAAAGAAAATCAAGCCGGTAGTGGACTCCCTGTGGGCACTTGAGGAGGTAAGAACCTGGGGTACTCAGAGGGTTTAAGGCAATGAGTTCAACAATGCCAAATAAGGTGTACAGTGACAACAGTGGTAATGTGAAAAGATGGACGATTTTATGCAAAAATCGTAAAGAGCACCTAAGCTGTTTTTTGTCACTACTGACTTCAGTGGGACACTGTCAGCTGTGACCCACAGATGGTGGGTAGGTTGCATCTTCATGGTCCACAATTGTTATCACACCCACACAAACACCATATGTCAATCAATTCACTCTCCACTCTGCAAGTGTCCCTATGAATGTGGTTATTCCATGTTTGGTGAATATTTGATACAGTAGATGAATACCCATTTTAATCATAGTATGTGCACTGTTGACATTGGGTCATCTTTTGGATGATTGTTGAGAATATACTGACTAAAAGGAGGTTGAACATAGTGTCTTGCTGTTATGTGTGTTATGTGTATGACATCTTTAAATGATTTTTTCAATCTGTAATCTGTGGTCAATATAGATTATTATTTAAGTACTGCCAACTAAAGACACAACATTTAGTCAGATTGACTTGTTGCCAACAATAGCCACTTTTTACATAGAGTGAAGTATCCATTTGCTTTTGTTTTGAGACTAGATACAACGGGTGTATCTTTTGCAGGCCTCAGTATGTTTCATTTATGTACTGGTCAGTTGTTTGATGTGGGGTTCAGACAATCTTCCTTAATTCTGAAGTTAGGTGATATTACAAAATTGCATCAGAGATCACCTACTGGAGCAGTAAATGAAGCCCTAGAACTGGAATATGACAAAGGATGTTCCAACACTTGACAACTTTGAACACCAAAGTTGTGGTCTGTCTAAGATTCAGATTCAGATTCAGATTCAGAATACTTTATTTATCCCAGAGGGAAATTGTTAAAATTGTCTAAGAGAGTGTCTCATTATTGTGGTATCTCTGAGGTCAGTAGTTCTTGTAATATATCAGGCTGAAACGTTGAGTTGAAGAATATTCTCTACTGGGCCACAAGGAAATATTCAGTTACATTGGTAGACTGTAAAATATCGAATAGAATTCAACGGGTTCAGGTATTTCATTTTCTACATTTGAATAAAAAAAACTAAAAGCAAAGATGGCAGACTGGGAACAAAATATCCCCATACAAGCTACGGCCATGCTATGAAATCGTACATATTAGTACTCCTGATATCCTGTGTGTGCATGGCTGCAGTTTTTGCAGACATCCTTTTAATGTTGCCCTGTATTTTGCAGCTCATAATTCTTTGATAGCTTACTATGCTTGTAACAGATCTTGAGATCCCTCAAAGAGTTCATTGCTTACAATGAGGCATGATGCAGACATGGGTCCCAAAGAAAGTTGATTTTCCCCTGATTTGTCGAACTTGTTTCTTAAAATTTCTTTCTGACAACCTTTGTGACAACCTTAGTGTGAGTTTGTCTACCAAGCCTGGACACAGAATAACTCTGGCTTCAATAACCTTTGGCTTGAAAGATGGGTTCAGGTATAACTCCACGGTGTCCCATGGTTTCCAATAGAAATGCATGAACGATGTCTGCATAAGGCCCGCAAATCATCCACTCTTAGCCAAATTGAGGGCCTAAAGGGAAGGCACTATTATGGACAGCTTTAAAAGCTAAAAAGGACCATCTCGAGTTTCTATTAAGGAACAACACAGCAGATGGCTTCTCACTGTGAATAGGTCAAATAACCATGACTGTGGATGCAAACACCCTCAACCTACAGTGGTCTGACCCTCATCAAACAGCTCTTCCACTCCTTTTGCTGTAGAGGTTGAGAGGGCTGGTGCACTATGGATCATGGCATCCACAGCAGCTGTGATGCTGAAGGCTCTCAGTCTGCTACTATCTCTAGGACTAGATGGGTGGGTGCTCTGGTGTGCGAAATAGCACCATCAACCACAGGTGAAGGATATCAACTTAAACAAAACATGATATTGACTTGGTTCCTTCAAGGGTCCAGCTATGTCAGTATGTCATTAAGCCTGCACACACAATAATAGGACACTAGCCCACCTAAATGGGATGTGGGTGTTTTTTATTGTTGCTAAAAGCCATTGCTTGTTGTTTTAATGTAGCTACATTTCACTAATGGCACCACAGACTACAGCCATATCCTTGGCATACCTGAGAGTGATTTGGCTAATTGTTCCCATTAGAAATACCAAAATGTATCTAACACATCCTCTTTTACTATAAATAAAATCATTTGAATTTATGTCACGCCAAAAATTCTCCTAAAATGTAGATTAAAAAAGTGAGCCAATGCAGATAATGCAAGTATGGAATTGGATCAGATATAATTGAAATCCACAAATATCTGTATTCAAAATAATTTGCATTTTCATCAAAAACATGTTTGTATGTTGTGACTTTTATACACAAACCTTTGAATCTGTGTTTGCAACCTGCTTGGGGTTTGTGAACTTCACTGCATTTGTGTGTGGGTTTTTGTGACTCTTCACACCCCTCCATTCACAAATGCATTTTTTTCAACAGGGATTATCTGTAGCCAATCAAATGTCTCCTCCTTTCAGCTCTCCAGATGCGTTCATGTGAATGCTGAAAAGTAAAACATTCCCAAGTGTTTAACTTTTCAGCCAATCACAAGAATGCCTTTGCACAACAATTCCTAAATGATTACAAACTTGAGATCGGTATATAAGTCCATTTTCCATCACTGTATCATCAGTACATCAGTATGGTATTTCAGTACTGCAGCTCACAGATGGCTCATGTCAGCTAACATTGCCTACATTATAGGATGTTTGAGCCTGATCATGACAGCAAGTAACCTTTTTATTAAGCAAACTCCAATAATATCAGCGCTCTATTGTCAATATTGATACAATAATAATGATGATGGAAATTGGATTTAGCTGTTACAGAATTTCGCCCTTCAGCAAATAAACACACCAACCTCATGTTGATAACATAATTATTCAGGAATTGCTGTGCGTTCATGTGATTGAATGAGAAGTAAAACGTGCCCACGAGGATGGTTTACTTTTACTTTGCACCACATGAAAGCTACCACATAGCTAAAAGGAGGGACACATCTGATTGGCTACAGATTTTCCCTGTTGAAAGAATTGCATCTGTGAAGCATGAGTGGAGTCTCAAAAACCCACAAACAGTGAAGTTCAAAACTCCAAGCAGAAATAGAAACTATCAAAAATAGTCATACCCTGCTCTTGTCTTGGCTTTTTTTATTCTTTTCTTTTGAAAATACACATTGCTAAGATTCTGAACATGTTTTCATCCACTGTGAATACATAAAATAAAATCATCTATTGAAATTGATGATTATGACTATGGTCAGATGAGAGGAAAATGGAGATCTTTGGCCACAGGGATGTTTCGTTTGTTTGGCACAAAAAGGGAAAAGTCTTCAACCCAAAGAATACTGTTCCAACTGTTGAACCTTGGTAAGATGGGAACGGAGGTTTCAGGTCAGAAAATCAGGCGCACACTGCACGAGGAAGGTCTTCATATACGTAGACCCAGAAAAACCCTTCTCCATAGAGAAAGGCATCGAGAAGCTCGACTGGCATTTGCAAGAAGGCAACGTGACAAGGACCCAAGCTGACACGAAAATGGAGCTGTTTGGCCACAGGGATGTTTCGTTTGTTTGGCGCAAAAATGGCAAATCTTCAACCCAAAGAATACTGTTCCGACTGTGAAGTTTGGAGGTGGGAGCATCACACTGTGGGGGTGTTTCTCAACAATTTGGCCTGGCAACTTGGTCAAAGTGGATGGCATCATGAGAAAGGAGCACTACATAAAGATTCTTAAGGGAAAACATCAAGCAATCTGCAGAGAATTTTCAGCTCAGCTGGCAATTTACATACCAACAAGAAAATGACCCCAAACATAAGGCTAAGGCAGTCAAGAAATGGTTTGAGGACAATGTGGATGTCCTTGAGTAGCTGAGCCAAAGCCCAGATCTCAACCCCATTGAGAATGTGTGGAAAGTGCTCAAGACCAAAATGCATGCCCAGAACCAACCTCAAAGACCCGGAGACCTATGCCAAAGATGAATGGCATGGAATGGTACAAGAACTGATTGGAGGTTGTGATCACCACAAGGGCTTTTCCATTGACTACTAACTGTGACTTTGAACTAAATCAAGAAATTTAAAAAAAAATTAATGTAATTATTTTTTTTTTAATTACGTTTTTATTATATATTATACATTTATATAGAACAAGAAATATTTTAGTGGATCCATTTATATATAAATCCTAAAGTGCATTTGTGAATTTTTCTGTGTGCGCTTGTGAATTTTGAGAATAATCTGACTCTTTAGAAAAGAATCTCATTAAAAGTCATCCTGAATCTGTATCTCAGACAGAGAGAGAATATGATGGTAAAATGATGATTGTCTTTAGATTTCCGTTTCTCATGGGAAACTCACAATGTGCAAGCAGATTGTTCAGGCCATTCAATGCAACTACTTCCCGTGAAGAATCTAATTAGAGGGGAGGATGTTGTGGGATGTAGTGTCAGGGGTGTAGAGTCTGCCTCATTTGTTGATATGCCTGGAGAGAGAATTCAGAGGGTGTTGTTTTTTTATATGGACTATGACCATCTTCTTACTGGAATGAGAAGTTGGAGAATGCACGTTTGAAAAAGAAATAACAGTAGGTGAGGTATGAAAGTGGTGCTTATCCCCTCTCTTTTGCAGACTTGCTACCTAGCAGCAGAGTGCTGAACAAGTTCATGACCTGATTTTGTTCTTGGCTTGATTTCCTCCATTTCTTTTTAACAAGTGAATGCTTGTGACACAATGGCTTCCAGACAAAGAAGCACATTCAGTTGTATGAGTTAGACACGCCTTGATGAATGCCAGGTTTATTGTTGGACATGGATGAAGGAAAACGATTATAGTAAAACCAGAGTAATAATAATGGCATACTTAAAGTGCCATCAAAAAGTCTAATTGCTTTTTACTTTTGTTATCCACTTACTACATAAGGAGCCGAAAAAGCATCCGGTTGGCTGCAGATGAACCATTGCTTGGAAAAAAAAAATTGTGTTAAGTAGTAATTAACCACATAAAACAGTGCAAACTAATTTTTTACAGTACACGTTTGAGTAATTGTCAGATGTTTTTAACTCTCAATGCCATTTGGAGCTGCCAACATGAGCCATCTTTGGTACAATCTGTAATATTGTCCAATGATAAAGTTCATTCAAGAAAAAAAATCTGTTCTTTGATGGATGTGATTCAAATTACAATAGTATGAATTCTCATTCATTAGTCACATGATTGTTTTTTGTTTTTTTTAATTAATTCGAGACCTCCCAACCACGCTGATCTAAAGCTTCTTCTTCTTTGTTGCAGAAGTAAAATGAAGCATTGTACTTGTGTGTCTAATAAAGACCTTGGATCATTACTAGAGGCAGAGGAGGGTTCTGTGTGACGTCAGATGTAGCCCAGGAGGGTGACTCAGCATCATTTGCTCAGCCTTAAGACTATTATCCATTCTCACAGAGTCAGATTAAATCAGCTCAGAGGAAGTGGTTCTTAGGTTTTCATGTCATATGCTTTGAAATTGTATTATTTAGGTATTAGAAAGGCTTTGTCTTGGAGATCTTTGTTATTATAAGGTCACAAATTTTATGAGCAGAAATGAAATAAACACATCCGTGTTTTACTCATATTTTACATGTCACAGCTCAAACAACGTTGTACATGTCATTGAAAGTGTAAAATGGGATCTGGATTAGATTCAAGAACTTTTAAAAATGAACTTAAGTTGATATGAACTACAATGAGCAGAGCAGAACTGTTCTTTATGCTGAAAATCATTTTTTGATGTAAAAGCTGTTCCGCTCGTGTTTCTTAACCATCCAGCTTCAGTCACATTAATTGCTGTGTTTTATTCTCAGGTGAAAGAGGCCATGCAGAGAATTCATGACAGAGGCAACATAGGAAAGCTCATTCTGGATTTTGAGAAACCTCCCACTCCTCTGGTAACAACATTTTCTATGTGTTTTTCCCAGTTAGTGGTAGGAATGAAGTAAGCACAAGGCCTACATCAATACAAAGAGGCTGTTTAGCGTCCAGGTCAGTGGGCACCATAAGGTTAAGGATGCAATCATCTATTACGTTTTGGCTCAAGAATCAATGTCAACGTTACTAGGCTAGAGTAACTATGGTATGTTGTCTTTAAGATAAAATTAATAGATCTTTTGGTAAGAACGTCAGTGTGTGGTTTGATCAATCTGGATGCCAGATGAGATAAATCTTCACAATAATTAAAACAAACTAAAACTTCCGCCTCTTAAAGTCTGATTTTCAGTCAGTGCACTTATTTCACTCGAAGCATAGAATGTGAAACCAGCCTTACAGTATCAGACTCTGCACACACCATTCAACACACAGAAGGTAAAACATTCAACTAAAGCATCCAGGAAAAAAAACTGAAAAAACACTGACTTGAGGGGGACTTTAAATAATCATTGTACCACTCAGTGTAAGTTCACATTTATGTTGACTTTCTTCTGAGCCAGTAGCTCGACATACAGCTAATGATAGCTGAATAAATTTTGTACCATTAGATGGCCAGTGACAGCACAGAGACCAGTGAAGCCGGGGAGGAAGAAGAGGAGCCTGAAGGAGACAACGAAAGCAAGGAGCGAATGCCTTTCATCCACTAAGCTCAACCAACCCCCCTGCAGCACACCTGCCCTACAGACAAACACACACACAGACTTGTGTATTATGTGTGTATGTATGTAAGCATGAATGTATGTATGTATGGAATATTTGTGCCTCTTGTGTATTACCTTTTTCCATTAATTGATAAGCAAAATCATGGGTAAAATGAGACTAAATTGTCCATCATCTGGGCAAGTGCCATGCTTAAAGTAGTATTATTATATACTTTACAGTATCATGAAGTAATGACATACTAGCTTATAGTGCAAGTAGGTTTGTGTCCATTTTACAGTTTTAATTGTAGAATTAATAACAGTCTGAGCATTTAAACCTATGACTTAACGTTTAAGCCCTTAAAACAGATTTAGAAAAGCACTTGAGTGTCACTTGCCAGAAATGTAAACAACGGGCACATGTTTGAAAAGAAGTTTTGATGCCTCTGAGCAAAGGAGTGAATCACTTTCTCGTGTGTTTAATCCTTGGGTGCCAGCCGTGTTGTATTAGGGGATCACCTGTGCCTTTTAGCTTCAAATAACTGTTTGATACTTGAATGCCTTTCCTTGTATGAAGTTTACAACAAAAAAAAGTATTTTCAATCAGATTTTAAACCATGCCAAGATTGATTGGCAAGTCAGTTTCTTGGGAACATTAGAATAGAATAGAACTTGAATATCAAATTTATAGCATGGAAAAATCTTAATAATAATTCAACTACAAAAGAACTCAAAATGAGTCCAGTATTACTTTTGCAATGAGCTGTTTAAAAGAGGCAGGGTGGTGTGTATAACTTTATTTAACTAAGAAGCCCCCTGCTTTACTTCATGTCAAGTTGTGAATGAAATGCAAGGGAAGAACAGCTTGTAAGATGGAAGTTTGCCTCACGTATTACAGATGACAGATCTGCTTTGAGCTGCGTCAAAGTGAAAACTCCAAAAGCGGCATTTTATTTCCTTTTCATTCATTCTTAAGCTTAGTTTGTTTTATAAATGCGAGTCATCTGAATTATTTATTACTTTCCGGGATTTATTATGTACCAAGCGGAGTATATGTCAGAAGTATTTTATCAGTTATTGTAATAATAAATCAAGCCAATGATTCATAATCATGCCATTGTAAAAACATAAAACACGCATCACCTTAATAATAGCAAAATTAAAACTGTCTGCTATGAATTTGAATGACAAAAAGTGGATAGAGACACTTAAAAATGTTTTAGAAATGGATTTCTAGACTCGGAAATTAGAATAATGATGTGTAGACAGTTTTGAAATATTGTACATCTTAATTTTTGAGGCTTAGAATGTCAGGACTGTGCATGTGAGTGTGTGTGCATGTGACAGAGGGAGAGCACATCTTTCTGATTGTGTATTCAGGCTGCCTGCTAAAAAAAACAAATAAAAAATTATCTAGCCCACGCTTTAGCGTCGTAGTGCTCAAATATATTCTTAAATGTGGTTTACCTGTATTTTTGTCGTGTATTTTCTTTGACTCTCTGCACAGTTTACTTGAATAAATGTATCTGCAAACTATTTTCTGATTGGGTTTTTGATCATTTCACTAAGTCATCAAAGACCATAGAAATGTCATCTGGAATTAAAAAATGCTAACGTGAAACACTAGTGTTTCTCACAACGGCACTACATTTAAGAAAGTCTTGTGGTGTTTTGCCCTGTTTGATTCTGCCGACTGCCATTTTCCTGGTTCCAGAGCCAATTTGGACTCCGCCAGTTGCTAAAGCGGATACAGGTGAACTGTGTACTGCAGCTGTGGAAGCAAGCTAATGGAGCGAATCAGTGACACCTTTCTCCTGAGTTAAAAAAAAAAGCAACCTGTCGTTCTTCCAAATTGTTCCGTGACCAGAAGTTAATATTGGAGAGGCATTTGATAAATGTTGACAGAGGGGTTTTGAGATTGAGCTTCAGCTAAGCCAGCCAGTGAGCCTTAGTTTATTATAGAGATTGGAATTTATTTCATCAGTGTTTGAGTCCTCATTCGTACATCGTGGCCTGTGTGCACCTGCGACATCAAGGAAGTGAATATTTGAAACATTTATCCTGTCCAGGATGTCCCCTCTTTGTGTTGACTATTGAACTCTCATCTCTGGATGGCATTCTGACTCCACAGATGCCAGGTCCAACACAGCAGCAGTATGAAATCATGTGCTGATCATGCGTCACGTGACAGCAGTCCCTCATCCAATCACAGGACCACTTATTTGCATTAGTTGTACCCATAGTGTAAGTGGGCTAATTCCTGTGCACTAAAGTTTCAGTGTTTGGCAAGATGTTTGTTTGGTTTGGACTTTGTAAATCTGGATCCAAAAATTCTGTCCCTTATTTGACGTGGCTGCTTTTTGGATAAAGTTGGCAATCCCATCTCTCTCTCACGTCAACGTCACCGACACCGACAAGTCTGCACCTGACGCCAATGAGGGCGCTTCACCATTGAGACCTTTATTAAGCTGCAACAAAGAGCAGTGGTTTAGTTCTCCATTGAAATTCATAATTCTGGGCGCTGAACTTTTGTTTTTGGCCTGAAAAGCAACATACTGCTACAAAAAGCCAGTCATAGTCATGCATTTAGCTAACGTTGATACAGTTCTAATTAATCCAGACAGTACTTTGCAAACATTAAAAACATTGAAGATGCTTACATTAACAGTGTAGGACTCTTCAGAGCGTCTTGCAGGGTTAATTAATTTGTCCTTAACCTGGCAACCTGTCTGAGCTCTGGGGGAAGGAGGAGTGTGTCTGAACGCAAGCTTTGACTTTGGGCTGCAATACCCATTCTAAATACTGGGAGGCAGTGTCGAGTACAATAGCTCTGTAATAGTCAGCCAACACTTGTTTCCAGGAATAGATACAGCCCCCCTCATGTTATTCATAGTTAATTTGTCTATATTACATATCAGAACTTAGAATATGATACTTGTGTGCTGTATATTCTGCGTGATCCCTCAATGACAATAAACCAAGCTGAAACTGTCCTTAAGTCTCTCTCATACTCAACTCAAGGCCCGTGGGTGATCTGGAGTTTTATGTCCACCTTAAAAGACAAGTGTTATCAAACTGCACACAACTGGCATGCGAGACGAAGCTATTGCAACTTTCTTGCACTTGACTCTTCGCACTGAGTCTAAACTAAATAATAGGATAAAACCATTTCACATCAATTCACGCCTACATTATGGATAAAGGAGTAGTGCATTTATTGCGACTAATAACATTACTGTATTATTTACTAACAACTATGTTTGGCACAAATGTATTCATCCAAGCAACGTTTCGTGTAAGGTGGGTGTTTAAAGCCCTCAATGAAAGTTGATGCAAAGAAATGTAAATGTTGACGGCATACTTGAACTGAGTTATATTAATATATTGAGCCCATATGCCAAATGTTTTTTAGCTTCCCACTCCCATCTTTACACAACATCCCTTTCTAAAAATAACCAGAGCAGGGAGCTGGACATCATCTGGTCTAAGAGCAGCTTTATTTTTAAATCTTATACAACTGCATGTCTGTGAGACTGAGTTGCTGGAAAGATTTCTGCAGTATAGAAGCAGCAGTAATATTTGTCCTATTTCCTTACTTGTTTCCATGCGCTGGACGCTGCACTCTTATTAGTGTAGATTAATAGCAGTATACCTGAATCCCATGTGTCACTTTGGGTGGTACCATTCAACACTTCTCACATTTTGGCACTTTTTTCTGTCTTGACACCATTTTTTTTTTTTTTTTGCTTTGATCAAATCTTGCATTGAATAGTAGACGGAATGAAGAACGCTCTGTAATAGTACAGCAGTCAATGAATTTCCAGTTTGTTTGTGAAATGAATGGGAAAATTGCTCAGTGCAACTTGTTCCATGTAAATATTTATCAAAAGCCAGACACAAGGTGTTCGTTATTTGCCACTCCACCCTTTTACCTCTCTCACCTCTTCCTGATATTTGGACAAAAACAAACAGAGCTTGAGCCAATGCAGGGAGGGTACCCAGAAAGGGGTACAGAGCGGCAGTATATATTGAGCTGCCTGCAGCGTTTTTGGTTCCTTTCGCAGCAATACAAGGTGTGCCAGTGTCCTGTCCTGTAGGACCCACCGGCCCCAGACATGGCACGTCTGGCCCTCCCTGTCTTCCTTATTCTGTGCTTCTCCTTGCTTCACTTCAGCTCCAGCCGTCCACCACGCACCAGGGAGGCAGTCTCCCCTCGTCAGTATGGAGGTAACAGTTGCATGCCATTCACAAATACTGCCAGTGTTTTCTACCTGTGTTCATGTGACTTTTATTTTTCTTGCCTCATGGTTGAAATGCAGCTGCAGAGGAAGATGATGTGAAGTCCCAGCTTGAGAGATTGTGGCGGGAGGTGAATTCACTAAAAGAGATGCAGGCGTTGCAGACAGGTACTGCCCAGACCAACAGAAAAAAAAAAAAAAAAAAAGTTATGTGCATACTTCAGTATGTTTTTCTACAGAAATAAGCAAATATATATAAATAATACAGATTTTAGGTTGTTTGAAAACATGTTATTGGTGAAGGGTGATGATTAACTTCAGACCTCGACTGTTGAAATTCATACTGTAGTATGCTGAGTGGCCGACAGGGGGCAGCAGCACTCCTGGCATCCATTAAATGCACCAGGAAGGAGGGAAGTGACACGATTAATCCAATACTTACTTCTTACATGTCAATGATTTAAAAAACATATATATATTTAGCTTTTCCTTACTCAGACACTCCATATTTACAATACGGGGGGTTATTTGTGTTTGGAGCCGCTCTCTCATCACTGTCATTTTTCCAAATCTAAACAATCTCCATCATCCTGGACTCGTCAGACACAAGACGGTTTCCTCAGAATTTGGCTCACACGTGTTTTGTGTTTGCAGTCTGCCTCCGTGGCGTCAAAGTCAACAGGAAGTGTTACCTCACCGTTTTGGAACCCAAACATTACCACGAAGCGAACGAAGACTGCATCGCTCAGGGAGGAACTCTGGCGACACCGCGAGACTCGACGGAGAACGATGAGGTGAGGGACTACGCGAAAAGGAGCGCCCCGGGGGCCAAGGACTTCTGGATCGGCGTGGCTGACATCGTGAAAGAGGGCCAGTACGTGGACGTCAACAGTGTGCCCGTCAGCTACTTGAACTGGGACCGCTCCCGGAGGCAGCCCACGGGGACGCGGAGGGAGAGCTGCGTGGCTCTGTCCGCGGCGGCGCACGGACTGTGGCACGACGACGTGTGCCGGAGTCTCAAGAAGTACATCTGCGAATATGTCATCCCCTGAACAGGACCTTCCATTAAAAAGGGTGCCAAAAGTGACCTGTCATGTTTGTGCTGCTTCAGGTGAAATATTATCACATATCAGACTTTTTTTTTTTTTTTTTTGCAATTTGCAAAACCTCAAACAAAAAAAAATGTTTTGTTTTTTTTCCCTATAGTAATAATAATTTTACACATGCACCCTTTAAAAATGCACACTTAATTTTTCTGCTAATTTCTTTCTAAGCTGTCCAGTGTTACTGTCCTAACCGCTGAGCACTGAACTGCATCAGTTTGAGCAAATGAGTGGGTGTCATCGCAGGGCTATTAATGTCTGACTTCCCCATTCCTGACAGTTTATAAAACTACCGGAGGCCAAAGAAAAGGTGTAAGTTTTTTATTTATTTGCCATAAGGGCCGCATGTACAGTTCTGAATGGTAGAACCCGGAATTGTTAAGCACCGAGGCCCAACCGGAGCAGCATGTGGAAGTTGATGCTACTGATGCATATTTACACATGAGTTATATGTACAAGGTGGGGGAACAAATAAAAGAGTCGCCTGGGTGGCCAGCAACACAAATGCAAACACGCAAAAAGAGATTCTGTTCCTTCTCCCTATGAGCAGACACATGTTAAACAGGCACATCTGCTGGTTTGCCCTGACTGTAGTATGAAGTGCAAAAAAAAAAAGCCCATTAAAATAAAAAAAAAAAAGGCAATATTACTGTGCACCTCAATTTGTACACAAACAAGCAGGTGACAGGTCAGTTTAGCTGTAAATACATTGATGTGATTCACATTTAAATGACTCGTCAGATGAGGTGTTTTCAATGCTTCAACATTCAAATGCACGTCCTGTTATCTCTCACAAAAACAGCTCAAATGCCCCAAAATCAGTTCATTACTGCCAACAGAAGATTGATTCCACACGAATCCACGCACATTATCGTGGGAGGTGAGAGGGTTGTCGGTTTGAACACGGGCGATCATGAGAGTCCTGCTCCGGGGCCCTTACAGAACCTGGATCTCACAGGTTTCCACACTCTCTAATACAATGATCGGTCAATCTGCAGCAGCAGCAGATTAGTGATCCGGTCTTTCCTTGTTTCCTCGGTGCAGGTGGTGCAGGACAAACTGCCCACCATTCCCGTAAAAAACAAACAAACAAACAGCAAATTTCTGAATTCGTGCACTCACGCTTAAACTTTCAGAACTGCTGTCACGGGCCTCAAAACAGCAAAGTGCTGGAATTTAAAGTCACCGTCCAGCTGCGTTGCATCTGTGTCTCACACAAACTGAGTTATTACTGTCAGGGGGGTTTTTTTGTTTGTTTGGTTTTTTTTTTTACTTTCGGTCCAAAAGAGAAGAAAACAGACTCACCGACGTCACTGTGCCCGCACGCATGCACGTATCACGCACGCATCA
Source organism: Mola mola (assembly GCA_001698575.1). Classification (NCBI taxonomy): domain Eukaryota; kingdom Metazoa; phylum Chordata; class Actinopteri; order Tetraodontiformes; family Molidae; genus Mola; species Mola mola. The sequence continues at coordinate 8,065,940 of KV751315.1, forward strand.
CGCACGCCGGTGCGGGCGGAATGTGATGCGGGAGCTCTGTGAAGCGAAGTCTCGCGGAGAGAAACACCGGCCATTTTTCTCTGTCTCCAGCAGGACACTTTGTGCTCGGCCAGTTGTGCGACCAAGTGTCGCGATCACTTTTACGAAGCCCCACAACTTTTGGCAAGTTGAATTCTCTTCTCCAAGCATCCAGGCCGACGGCAGAACAGGACGCGAACTATGTTTGCGTTGTCCGCCGCAAAGTTTCTGCGCTGACACCTTTTGTCCGGATAGATGCTCGTCCGAACTGTCGCACAAATGGAAATGGTGCCTAGCGAGGAGAACCAGTTCGTACCCAAAGAGGTGAGCTTATCACGGATCCAGCCCAGGGCGGAAAAAAATCACCCCCTTCCCCCGGGCGGTAACGTAGCTGTCACCCTTGTAGACCATCTTCATTAATAACCGTAAAACTTTCACGGCAGTTTGCGAGTTTGTGGTCTTGGTTTCACAGTTCCGAGGCTAACTCCGAGCCGCTAACAGTTAGCTAAAACACGACTTGGACGGCCTGTCCTGTCATGGCCAGTCAGCGAATCAGCTAACGCTAGTTAGCGACTAGTTTCACAACATCTCCCATAAAGTGAGTTTATATGCCAAAGCAAGCTACGACTATAGCCTGCTTACCATTAAGTTAACCAAACGTCGAATAAATCGTTCGCTCCACGTGTTTTTGAACGTTGTCGACGACGTTTACCGTTAGCTAACTTGCGAGTAACATTAGCTCATAGAATTTAGCTAGCTGTGTCGTTTGTACTTAACGTCTGGCTCATGACATCAACTGTTGTCAACCTAGAAATGTTTAAGTTGGTAAACTTAATGCCAATAGCTATATCACAAAGGACATTAATGGCAGTGTTAAGGCAACCTTCGATATTACTCCTAAGGCTGGGGCTGTGTGTTAAGTTTGCTTATGTTGATCCCCTCGCAGCCCCGCTTGCACCTTGTTTTGAATGATACTTGTGGCTTTGCTGTGCCATTAAACGTTGGCTGGTCACACTCGAAAGCTAGAACTGATGTTAGCAGATCTGACTAGCTAATGTTACCCATGAATTTCCAGGTTTGGGGCTAACTAACACAACGTTAATTAGATTCTCCCCGTGTGAAGAGTGGGGAAAACGCTGGCCCCTTCTTTTCAAGACGGGCGAACTCATTTTTCATGATGACTTGTTCAGCCTTTGCTTGTTTACCCTGTCAAGCTTGTTGGTCAAACGGTCAACAAACATCAAACGGTCGGTATCGCACTTATGTCAACAACATGATGGAATTCCACGGAATTACGATTGTCATGTCCACACAAGTCTAAAATGATCTGCTGTGGTTCCCAAATGGCCATTTGCTTTCTGTTATGTTGTCAAAGTGGGACTTTTAACAGAAATAGTCTGGAGGGTGCTGATGGTGTGACGCTCAAATTCATATCTGTTATTCCTGATCCTTTTACCAAGTGCTTCATTTTACACATTTCAAATTTATGTTTGGTCTAATACTGTATTCTCTAGCCATACAGATTGTTAATGAGGTTAATAAAGCCCTGCAGGGAAAGCGTTTGTTGCTGACATGAGTTTGTGAAGGAGATATTGTATATAATAAGTCCCAGATCATCAAACATCAAAACTGCCCAATCAGAGAGTTACTGTCAGGATGTATGGTGTTACATTTCCACGTCCTTGGATTATTTCCTGCTGTGGACCAGACAGCCAGACCGGGAGCCCTCAGTCCACCTACAGCCTGACCCTGGTGGTTCATTTGTAGTGTGAAAGCGAGCTAACCAACCACAGGATTTTATGATAGCATATCCGGAGCTAAATCGCTAATAAATCCATCTGCTGTTTGGAATTATATTGAGAGCCTGACCGATACTCATTTTTAGGGCTGAAACCAAAACTGATGTTGGGGAGTAAAGACGTTCTGGTATCAATAAATTGACTGACAGAAACATCGTTAACTAATTTGCAACAGAGGTGGAATATTTTTACTGATTAACAAGGAACTTTAAAACAGCAGTATTATTTTAAAAAAAGTATGTTACAGCACAGTAGATGCGTCGTCATTGTTCAGTCTCTGCCAGTTAATCATTATCCATGACCATCCACTTGCAGTCTAATATTAATAATCCCATAATCAGTTTCTCCATCAGCTCTTTGTGAGACCATAAAATATAAATACACACATTGAAAACATTTACTGTAAGTGCCAGTGACATAATTTTTGTCATTTGCCTGCCTTTCTCACTACTTACCAAAAACATTTTGGCTAGAGCAGTCTGTTACACACAGGTTATGTGCCAGAATGTGAGGTGTGTCGTCTCCAATAAATTCTATTTAGACTTTGATTGGCTGTTGTAATTTCAGTCTCTAGATCTGTTCTCTGTTTCAAATTTTGTATTGCTTCCATGTGCAGTTGCAATGACATGACATTGTAGCAGATGTGCATGGATAATGACATTATTTGTGTGGTATTTATAATCAGTTCTAACTGTTAAGAAGTCTGTTCTTTGCAGTACTCGTGGTTTTATGTTAGCGCCTTGTGATTATATCCACGTTAAAAATAACCTTTAATCTCATAATACACTTGGTGGTGTTGTTAGCTGCAGCTTCTTTATCAGACCCGTAAGTCACATTTCACCAAGATCACAGACCTCCCAAAGAAAAAGGAATAACATGAACATTTCCCTGCAGTTGTCACTCTTTTCGCAGCCAGACAGTGGCAGGTATACACCTACAATCAGCTGTATAAGAGGATTTCTTTGAATTTGGAATTGACACTAAACAAATTTCTTTTCTTGTATTGTATAATATAATATGTATATAATCAGGGTGCGTTTTGGATGAGATGATATGAGGATTTCCCAGGTGTGGGAGAGAGCATATAAGCGTTGGGTTAAAGAGCAGATGTAGCAGCACTGTGATGATCATCTGTCAGGACACAAAATATAAATCATGAAACAAAAAAATAACCTCAGTGTCCGTACACTAATTTCTGTAAAACAAAATCACATTTACTTTTGGGTATCTAGAAAAAAACAAACAACCCATGAGACTGAAGAATCAGATTTCATTTTCTTTCTCTTCAGGTCTTCAGTATATGGTTGTATGTAGTCTCTCTGCGTAGGTCTTTTAATAAAGTCATTTAAAACGCCAAACATTTTGTAGTTCCCTGATACCTGAAACTATGGAAGCCTTGAATGCTCAACAGGTTAGTCCGTATTGAATTTGTTTTACTTACTTATGTCTTACTTAATGAGTGGCTTCACTTTATTGCCACTTTTATATCTCAAATCATAACAACCGTAAAACTAATTATGGGCCGTGTTCAGATGAGGAAGTGTTTTCATGGGTCTTAAAATTCCAGCTCCTGGTGGAAAAAAGTACAATGAACCAGCGTGTCTACAGTTGCATTTTTTTTGTCATTATGTTCAAGCACTTTATATTAATAATCATTTTACTGTTACTTGTCAACAACCGACAACATGAAGAATTCTAAAATCACATATTTAGTTGGTTCTGTAATACCCATCTCTCATTGTTTCCCCCAGCATCCTTTGGCTGTCAATCAAAGGGAATTTATATCAACATTGACAGAGAATTCTCAAATGTTACATTTTAAGGAGCCACACAGGGAATTACCTAAATAAAAGAAGTGACTTAAATTGGCAGCATTTTAATTCAATCATTTATAACCTATCTTACACTACTCACTTGGTAGCACAAGAGCATTGTGGTTCCTTTTTCAGAAATGCAGCTTTTATCAGTACTGAATCATGACATGAAGTTGTGTTTTTTCTTTAACCTACTGCTATGTTTCTAATAGGACTGACAAATGGTCTAACATTTCAGCCTGCTTTTTACAACTACATGTTGCTTATAAAACAAAGGAAAAAAATGTCACCATTACATTAATTTAATGTTGTTGTTTTTTTCCCTGTTATTGTTGATTTTCAGATCCAAAATGCAGCTGAGGAGCCCAGAGTGCTATGTATTATTCAGGACACCACCAGTGCAAAGACGATCAATGAGAGGCTCACCCTCAACCTGCCTGCTT
>KV751315.1:8070152-8103938 GCA_001698575.1 Mola mola
CCCACAAAGCTGGATACGTGAATGGCACCTTTGAGCTTGCCTGGGGAAATACGCCAGAAATGGTTGGGAAATTCATTCATTTTGTCTTAGTTTTGCTCCTTTTTTGGATGCATGTGGGATCACGATTAGTACTTGATTAAACAGACAATTAATGAACCAAAATAGCCAAATATGTTTATCTATTTAAATACCATTATTTATGTGAGATTTTGTTATTTAGCCTGTCAAATCAAAAGGTTTTGTCACAACTTGATTCTGTGCAATTTCTGGCACCCTCTACAGGCAGTGAGAATAATTGTGATAGTGTTTTGACACCATAGGCTCCAACATATTTCTTGTTGCTGCATCATGTAGTTCATACTGAGACCTACCCTATTGCTAACGTGGGCTCCTCGTCTACTCTAGAGCACCAGTCTGTCTTTTGCTACCGGTGCACCAACACAAGAAAGTGGCTATTGACACAGGTTTAAAAACAGATATTAGTTTATGTAGAAAAAAGTTTAAGTGTTCAAACAAAAATATAGTGTACCTATTTGATATCAACAATTAAACTGAAAGACTGAAGCAGCCTGACAATCATGTAAAGTTTTAACTGTCTCATGAAAGAAACTTTGATTTGGAGCAAACCAATCACAAGACTATTTATGATTCATGTATGTGAGTCTGTGACTTGTTTATAGTCTTGGAAAACAGTCGTCTTAAAAACTACAAGTACATTCAATAAAGGCAGCTCTTTACCTGTAATTTTAGTGAAACTAATACTTTTGCAAAGTAAATGTACAGTGCATCCTTTGTACTTTGACTCACTGTCTTCCTTTGAGTTTTATGGTTATTGCCATGGATCAGTGTCAAAGCATCTGCATCTGCTGGAGTGTCCATTTTGTTTGACGAAGACAGAAATATTCCTGAATGTAACTGAATACATGAACTGTGAAAATCACTTGCAGAGCCTGAAAGGTTATCGTGTGAAGTGTAGACGTAATCGTCCATAAAATGTATCACTCAATTCTTTAGTTCACCTCGGCTCTGTGAGGTAGTTTATTTGACTGCTTTATTTCATTGTTCTCTTGAAATAATTTTTCAGCAGTAGCAGCAAACTGCTTTTACTGTGAAATCTGCTAAAAAGCTGATGTCTATCTAAAATCAGCTTTATTCTGAAATTAAAAAGTGTGGTCATGGTCTGGTAATAGCTTTTAAATCCTACCTCAAACCAAGAGGTGTCCCTTCTGAATGGCTCCTGATGGTGCTGCGACCTAAACAAAGATAGTCACAGTGAGCTACAGTATAGAAGGTTGTGCCAGAATCTGGCTTCAAAAGCAGTTTACCCAAATTTGCAAACTATTGTAAATTGTCAAAATTGTCTCTAATGCCAATTGCTGAACAGCCTCCCAATAGTGCCAAAGAGAACCATTTTGCATGAAGGCTCCATAAAAAAAGGTGAAAGAAATGGTTATCTGAGAGAATTCATATTCAAATGAAAGTTAGATTTATCTAAGACAAGTTGTTGATCATAGGATGACATGATTAATGCATTGGGCTGAAGATAACTGCTGCTCATCTGATACCAACAGTAAAGTTTGTTACAGTGACCATGTTTTAAAACTGACAGAAGCACAGATATAAATAGTGCATAGCATCCCTAACTTTGATGAACTATAGTAGGCAGTTCCACATGGAGGCTGTAAAGTTAGTAAACATATATTATGCAACTGTCCCCATGCAGACAAGATCACAAGCAGCAATCCAGAAAGGTTAAAAAAGAAAGATTTTAAGATAAGACTCATTTTGAAAAAGTGGCCAGTCTGTTGTGCTGTCAAAATGGGAGTTTACTAAGCTTCTATGCTGATGATAACACAGTATATGCTACCTGTCTAAATGGCACAAGGCAAATGGACATTACGTGGCTAGAGGCTAATATGTTCCTCAACAGAAAAAAAACAGAATATTGTGCTTATTAAAATTTTTCAGGTATTGAGGAAAAACATTTGAGTGAGTAAAGAATCGCTGTGTTTGCACTCGCTGTTCACGTGTCCTCCACTTATAAGAAGTTTATTTTAGTACAAATAGCCTCTACCACTTAATCAATGCAGGGACCAAGTCACCTCACTGTGACCTCAGTGAAGCTGATAGTGGTTGAGATATGTTGGAAAATCAGGGAGCCTAGTGTTTTTTTCTTTCTGTTTTGTTATCAGAGTTCAAAAATGGATTTTGTCATCATTGTTCTCTGCTTCAAAGTAAAACAAAACTGAAAAAGTTCACTCTCATATTTACTACAGAGAGCTATTAATCAACACAGTCGATGATGTGCTCAGTTGGTGTTATGAGTTTGTTCCGTGTTATCTATTTTTGTGTGCATACTACTCCTTTTCTTACATGAGCACAAACTAATCCTGTAGCTGACCCAGGCCAAAGCCCAGGTGCTGTGTCTGTTGTTATCTCACTGAGTAGGTCAGTGGATTAAGCCACTGTATGTTTCCACTGCAGCACTTGTCCTCAGCGTGCCCAGGAGAAAGACAAGAAAGTGTTTTGCTCCGTAGCATTGCTCACATGTTGGCTTCAAGTTATTTTTCACACATTTGTCAGTACAAAGACTTTGCTGAAAATGAGTTCACTGGGAATCTGAGTCTTGTGAGTTCATCCAGTTTGTAGCCTGTAGAATGTTTTTTTTAAGCAGTTGTTTTCTGCTCGTTCCAGCCACAGTTGTCGTTTTTAAATATCTTCATGTGATTTTTCTTGTTGACGTACCTCCCTTTAGGCACCACTGGACCACAGAAGTGAGATGTCTCTCTCAGATTCTGGATTTGAGCCTGGTGGTAAGAGGAATTTCCTTCAGCTAACAGACAAAGATGGAGAGCAGCCCCAGATTGCATCTGTGAGTGCTATGAGATCAACAAACTGAGCTCCTCTTTACTTTAGTAATATAAAAACATTTTCATTATTTCTCCACTACATTTTCTTTGAAGATTTTTCTCTGTAAATTAATGTGTACAGGATGAGTCAGGAACAGCTGATAGCAGTGGATTGGATGACAGCTCCCAGGAGCGGTTTATTGGGCCCCTACCCAGAGATGGCACTGTGGGCTGCAGTGGCGATTACAGCAGCCCATCTTACTCCTACTCATCCATCCTCAACAAATCTGAAACAGGTGGGATTTCATCTACTGTTGAATACGTAGGTATAAACATCACTCCTGTGATACAACCAAAACTAAATCAAAACTCCTCCTGCCTGTCTCTTGCCCTCACTGTAGGTTATGTTGGTTTGGTCAACCAAGCTATGACTTGCTATTTAAACAGCCTTCTACAAACACTGTTCATGACTCCGGAGTTCAGAAATGCACTCTACAAGTAAGAAAATTTGCACATTGGAATCTTTATGAAGTTTTACTTATGAATTGCAGCTTTTAAAACCTTTGTCGAATTTCAGCTGGGAGTTTGAGGAGTCTGAAGAGGATCCAGTCACCAGTATCCCTTACCAGCTGCAGAGGCTGTTTGTTCTATTGCAGACAAGTAAGAAACGGGCAATTGAGACCACTGATGTGACGCGGAGCTTCGGATGGGACAGCAGTGAAGGTGAGCATTTGTCCTTGTGTCACTAAACTCACGTGGTTTTGTTTGCATGTTCACTTAGGTGAGACTACGTATTTCTGCAGCTGGACACGTAACTATGCTTTTTGTTTGTTTTCAGCTTGGCAGCAGCATGATGTTCAGGAGCTGTGCAGGGTCATGTTTGATGCCCTGGAGCAAAAGTGGAAGCAGACAGTGCAGGTAGGAGAAAGCATGACGTTCAAGAGCCAATCAGAGAGGTTGCCATGCAATCGAAACAAAAGAACTACTGTGGGGAAAGTGAACTGGGATAGTACACCTCAGGGTTAGCTGTTTCTTAAGGCATGAGTTCTAAACTGCAAACACTTTATCCAGTGTGTGTGCCATGTGGTCCATACCCAAAAACTGCTGGTTAGAATGCATGTGATGGGGACCCTTAAAAAATGACTTAGATAGCACACAACTGTTAATGGGATGTCTTTTTTTAAGTTGTCAAAGGTTTAAAGCAGAAGTGAGAATTTAAAGCTAAAAAAAACTTAACAGCAGGAGTGTTAAATAATTGGCCTCACAGTTTTTATCCAAGTCCAGATGATGATTGAGTACTTCAAGGCCCAGAAGGCGTAGAATTTGCATATGCAAATATTTTGGTTATGTTGGTTTACATTTGATCCATAGCCAGTGCATTTTTTTGTTTAAGTCCATATGGCATAATGCAGCTATTTTCACTTCCTACTAAACAATACCTATGACTACGGAACTGACCTAATGTATAAAATTGTGAATCCCTTAAATGTTAATGTAACATTATGAAGAAACGTGTATTTAGCATGTCACTATGCTAACTGCAGGCATACTAGTACACACATATTCTTTATATTTGATTAAGTTTATAGTCAATTCAATATTTAATCAAACTAGGCCAAAGGATGTGTATGTGTTAGGGAGCATAGAGGAGGGGACACAAGTCAGACTACAGTAATTAGGACTTAGGACTTCAGGTATGCTATTTTAGCATTCATAAGACTTTGAGAATTGACTTGCCCTATCAGTAGTAAATCACCATGAAGAAAATAACAGTTGACATTTTGGCAATGTCTTGTGGCCACATTTTACACATGGAAAGTTTGATGGGTGTTCGGAAAGCAACAGTGATTGTCAAAAACAACCCATGATTCCAACGCTACTTTCTTACCATGTACAGTTCATTGAGAAGCACTTCTTTTGCAGCTAAGCACAAGAAACAGTCGTTGCCCTAACAAATGTTTTATTGTTACGCCATAACATGGCTGGGAAGGCCTGACTGTCATGCGTCCGTATCCTCAGGCTGACCTGATCAACCAACTGTACCAGGGGAAGCTGAAGGATTATGTCCGCTGTCTGGAGTGTGGCTATGAGAGCTGGAGGATTGATACCTACCTGGACATCCCTCTTGTGATCAGACCCTTTGGAGCCAGCCAGGCCTATGGAAGTGTGGTGTGTGTCTCTCCAAACTAGCAGAAAAGCCTGCAGCAACACTTAAAGAATGTTCATTTTGGGGGTGTACAGCTTTTCAGTTTATAATCCGTTAGTATTTTAGTCTCTCTCCAGATGGACCTGAAACAATTTTTTTCTGCTACAGGAAGAGGCTTTGCAGGCATTTATCCAACCAGAAACTCTGGATGGGCCCAACCAGTACTTCTGCGAACGTTGCAAAAAGAAATGTGACGCCCGGAAGGTGAGCAGAATGAAAATTTCACATGGAAGTCATGATTATTGTCCGTTCTGCCTTACCTGCCTCAATTTTGAGGTAAATGTTTCTCCACACAGGGTCTGAGATTCCTGCACTCTCCCTACCTGCTGACACTTCAGCTAAAGCGGTTTGATTTTGATTACACCACTATGCATCGCATCAAGCTTAATGACCGCATGACTTTCCCCGAGGAACTGGACATGAGTCCCTTCATTGATGTGGAAGATGAGGTGAGGGCAGCAGTGGCGTTGTCTGCTTCCATCAGATTTACATTAGATTATTTAGATGTGAAAATTTATTGAAACTTGTCTCTTGTATTAACCACCAATATTTCAGTTTGATTCTAAGCTTTCCACTTTATTTTCCCCCCATTGAATGTTGGTTTCCTCTTAACTTTTGACATCCCTGGGTGATCATTTGATGGCATTATAAAGGGCTATTATGTTAAGTAATATGACACCACACCAGGGCCAATTAAATGAACAGCTGTAGGCCATAAAAGCAGCATCTAGGTGATGTTACATATCTTCCCACAAAAGCATGCCTAATTCCAACACCTCACAACATAATTGTCTGCTAGGATGAATGCTTTCTAGACTGCGATTTTAAAACTTTTTCTATGATTGGTTGTGAAATGATCTCTTCTTCAGAAGTCACCTCAGACAGAGAGCTGCACTGACAGCGGAGCAGAGAATGAAGGCAGTTGCCACAGCGACCAGATGAGCAACGATTTTTCCACCGATGATTGTGTGGATGAGGGCATCTGCTTGGAGAGCACTAGCAATGCGGACAGAGTGTTGAAGCCAAAGGTAATATATAGTATGTTAGATGCTGAGATAGGCTCCAGCCCCCCCGCGACCCCTCACGGGATAAGCGGTAGAAAATGAATGAATGAATGTTTAGATATTATTGACTGTTAGTAATTGTCCTTGGTTAGTTGACTGGTAGATGGAAGTCCTCACGGTGTTTTATTTTGGTCCCGATCCTGATCAAAGTTCTTTTATATTGGATACCTGCATATACAGAATCAAATCTGGACTTTAACTAAATATTGATTAACTTTGTAACTGTGATTGCGGTGGACAAGAACATCAAGTTCACCAGGGAGGATACGAGAGATAACATTTTGCCCTTCCTGGATTGTGCGGTGTCTCTTGATAAAGATGGTAACCTCAGCATCGAGGTCTATAGGAAGCCCACACACACAGACCAGTACCTCTTATTTGACTCCCACCACCCACTGGAGCACAAACTGGGGGTAATCCGGACACTGCATGACCGGGCCCAGAAGGTTCCCTCCAGCACAGAGGAAAAACAAAAGGAATTGAAACACATCAAGACAGCGCTCCAGACATGCGGCTACCCTAAGTGGACCTTTGTCAAATCGTCCAAAAGGCGCCACAAAGAACCACCTGAGGCAGAAAGGGAAAAACGGAAGAACGTAGTTATCCCATATGTGGCAGGTCTATCAGAAAAATTCAGAAGAATCTTCCAAAAACACAAAATTCCAGTCAATTTCAAACCGGGCCAGACCTTAAGACAGCGACTGGTCCACCCCAAGGATAAAACACCCAGGCATAAGCTCAGCAATGTTGTGTATGCCGTTCAATGCACAGAGGAGTGCTCTGACCTTTATATAGGTGAAACCAAACAGCCCCTCCACAGACGCATGGCACAACACAGGAGAGCCACCTCATCAGGACAGGACTCAGCTGTACATCTGCATCTTAAGGAGAAAGATCACTCCTTTGAGGACTCCAATGGCCACGTTCTGGACAGAGAGGACAGATGGTTTGAAAGAGGAGTAAAAGAGGCCATCTTTGTCCACTTGGAGAAACCCTCTCTTAACAGGGGTGGTGGACTAAGACACCATTTGTCTGCTACCTACAATGCTGTCTTGGGAGCCCTCCCCAGGCGGTTTAACCCCCACACACACCTGGGGCCATGTGAACCCAAGGTGTCACACGGAACCAAGGGTGAGGGGCAAACACGCTCAAGTGATTCACACCCGGGCTCTTGTGACCTTAACGACTCACACGATGCCTAGCCAGACGACCGCAGACGAGGCTGTTGTTTTCTAAACACGTCCTCCTTGTTGGTGATTGTCTCACCAACAAAGAGGCTGTTAGTCTCATAACACGTCCTCTTTGTTGGTGATTGTCTCACCAACAAAGGAGGCTGTTGATTTCAAACACATCCTCGTTGTTGGTGATTGGTGATTGTCTACCCACTCGGGGTTAAATACCTGGGTTTCCCACACTGAACCTCAGAACTGAAGAAGCCTTTCGGATGAGAGGCGAAACGTCTTCAAACAAGATAAGAAGTCCAGTTGTTTCCTACTAAACACTCCGAGATCAAGATGACCTGGATGACTGAGAACCTTCACGGACATCAGAATTTATGTTAATTAGTGATAGCTGATATGACCTGATGCCGCCATTTCACATTTTCTCCCCTTCAATCAGCATTGACTGAGAATGAAAAGTTTAAAGCTTAAAACATATAGTTAAAACTTATAGCCATGGTGTTCTGTTTTTTGTTACACTGTACTGGATTGCAAGCAATGACTCCGCTCTACTTTTTTTCTCATGCCTTTTGCAAATACTGCATATATCTTGCTGTTGCATCTGCAGTAGCATTATCAGATAGCCCATCGTAAACATTAGTTTTTCTGCATGTTAAGAACTCTTAAAATAGACCTTGGTTGTGACTGTTCTCTGAGCACTAAGATTTTCCCCTGTGTATTCTCAGAGTTTGCTGACCTTTGAGCTGTTTTCCGTCATGGTCCATTCTGGGAGCGCCGCAGGTGGCCACTACTACGCCTGCATCAAATCCTTCAGTGATGGCCAGTGGTACAGTTTCAATGATCAACACGTTAGCAAGGTCAGCTTCAACCCTCGAGTAACCTGCTTTGTCCTCACACACTATGCAAATGTATCGCTGAATGACTCACAGACTGTGTCAGGGTTTGTTTTGAATCATTAGTTTGTACGCTGTCAAAAATGCTGTGAATCACTTTCTGTATGTTTCTGTGCTTCTCTGTCGGGCAGATAACCCAAGATGATATCAGGAAGACATATGGGGGGTCCTCAGGGAGCAGAGGCTATTATTCCAGTGCCTTTGCAAGGTCAGTTGTATCTGATATCAGGTTTTTAATAGGAAAGCCATGAGAGTTCTTTATTCTTCGTTCATAGTTATGTTTCCATGCAGCCAATAGCCAAGACCGGAAGAATTATTTTTTCATGTTGTCCTTCCATCTTTTTCTTTTAAATGCAATATTGCATAAAACTATGGACATCATTCAAACTTTAAGGATGAACTGATAAGAATGTGATGGTTAAAGGTTTACGATCACTGACCTTATGAACATCCCAAGAATGCTTTAAGGGAATTTCTTTAAATTTGACAAAAACATTCATTTGGACTCAAGAATGAACTGATTGGAGTTTTGTACAACATCTACATTTGAAGCATTGTAGCACAACACATGCTCTCAGATTTTTTATAACAAGCTTCAGGGGATTTTGTTTCCTTATGTGACCAGGCTCTGTTGTCACTCACTACGTATGAATCAGAACTGACACAGTTGCGATGTTGAGGATAATTGTTGTTTTTACCTTTCCTATTCAAATGAGTTGCTAATTTCCTTTTTGGCAGAGACAGTATATTTATATTATATATTATATTGGCAGTCCACTGTGTTCATTAACAATATCTTTATTTTTTTTTTTTCTCCGTACAGCTCAACAAATGCATATATGCTGATATATAGATTAAAAGACCTCTCAAGGAATGCAAGTAAGACATTACATTAGTTAAATATGATCTCAGTAATGACAAAATATGTCATCCTGCGTGCTCTTATGCTCGGATGTTTTCTTATCACTTAGTATTTTTATTTTCAGTATATCCTTGACTGTATCTGTCCTTGAATGAGTTTGCAGTTGTAATTTGGACCCCATTTGTTGTGTTTGCAGAGTATTTATCTGCAGAAGACTTCCCAGTGCACATAAAGAGTTTGGTTCAGAAGGAGAAGGAGTCTGAGGAGCAGGAGAAACGACAGAGGGAGATTGAGCGTAACACTTGCAAAGTATGTGGCTCTAGAGATCTTTTCTTAATGTCTGGTTTACATTAAGTTGAACTTATTTGCTCTTGTAATTTTCACCTTCAGATAAAGCTTTTCTGCATGCATCCTGTTAAGATGATGATGGAAAGTAAGCTGGAAGTACACAAGGATAAAACTCTCAGAGAAGCAACAGAGATGGCCTACAAGGTTTGTGGTATTCATTTGCTACTGTTTGATTTTCCAACAGGGTAACTGATTAATATTGCAAGTTCAGCAGCTCGTCTTTTCTCAAATGTTCCTGAAATGAGTCTTAAAGGCTATGTCCAACATTTCAGAAAGAGTTATCTGTTGTGTTCCTGATAACTTCACATAACTCTCTTTGCTTCCTCAGGATATAGCTTGTATTTCTTTTGCTTGTCATTTTCCTGTTCTCTACCGCAGCTGATGGAGATAGAGGGAGTGGTCTCTCTGGACTGTTGCCGTTTAGTAAAATATGATGAATTCCACGAGTACCTAGAGCGTTCCTACGAAGGTGAGGAGGACACACCAATGGGCCTGCTGCTGGGAGGAGTCAAGTCCTCGTATATGTTCGACTTGCTGCTCGAGACCCGCAGGCCAGAGCAAGTGTTCCAGCCTTACAAACCTGGAGGTTAGATGCTTGCTGCTTTTGTCTCGGATATTGAGGATTAGGACACCGTACTACACTAATGAATGTAGAATATAGAAAAAAAAAAAGTGCTTTATATCTGTTACATTTCTGATTTTCCACAGAAGTGATGGTGAAGGTTCATGTTGTTGATCTGGAGAGGGAGACCATCGCCTCTCCAATCAGTGTCAGAGCGTACTTGAACCAGACGATCACGGAATTCAAACAACTTATTGCACAGGTTTGCTGCTATTCTCATTTCCTTTGCTGTCTCCTCTAATCATTCCGTAACTGAATAAATTATGAACCCTACCCATAATAATACGAGATCAGTTTCACATGACTAAAGCCTTATAAGCATGTGTTTCTTCCCAGGCTACAGGGCTATCTGCTGAAACCATGCGTGTTGTCCTGGAGCGTTGCTATAACGACCTCCGGCTTTTGTATGTCCCAAACAAGACACTGAAAGCTGAGGGGTTCTTCAGAAGCAACAAGGTCAGTACATTTCCTTTCAGTTCAGAAATCTACATGAACACTTAAGGTTCATTTTGACTTGTTTGGTTTTTTCTTCAGGTTTTTGTGGAGAGCTCGGAGTCAACAGATAGTCAGGTTGCTTTTACTGACTCGCTGTTGTGGAAACTGTTGGATCGTCACGGGAACACGATCCGGCTTTTGGTCTTACTGCCAGAGCAGTCTCCTGGCACTTTGACTTACAGAACTCTTTGCCAAAAAGTCAGCGATGACTCCAATGTGTCCGTGGAGGGAAAGGGTCACAGGAAATCTGTGGAGGCTATCCTCGAGGAGAGCACAGAGAAGTTAAAAAATCTGTCCTTGCAGCAGCAGCAGGGCTCCAGTGCCAGTGACAGCCAGAAAAGTTCTGATGCCAGTGACTTTGAACATATCGAATCCCCGACCGACTTAAAGGCCGACTTAAACTCTTCACTCTGCGTGGCTGCGGATAACAGAGAGCTAGAAAACCGGATCAGGGCCGGGGGCAGCAGCGGCGCCTCCTCTGACCCTGAGAACCCATTTGCCTGTGAGGAGCGTTCGGACTCTGAGGTGAACAATGACCGCAGCACGAGCTCAGTGGACAGCGACATCCTGAGCTCCAGTCACAGTAGTGACACACTGTGTAATAACGACAGCGGGCCCATGCAGCTGGCCAACGGCTTGGATTCGCACAGCATCACAAGTAGCCGTCGCTCCAAAGCCCACGAAGGCAAGAAAGAGACGTGGGACACTGCTGAGGAAGACTCTGGGACGGACAGCGAGTACGATGACAATGGAAAGAGCAAAGGAGAGGCTCAGTACCTGTATTTCAGAGCTGAGCCTTGTTCTCAGGATGACTCCACATGGGATGCACAAAAATGTACGAAGCTTCAATTTATCATGCAGTTTAAAGGATCATCATTAGATTTTAGGTTCATCAGAGTACAGTTACTTTTGTCTCGCAGAAGCAGTTGAACATTGACAGAACATACCTCAGTGTTGTCCTTCTTGAACAGGGCAGAAAGTCTGAAAAAAATTTTAATTGATTTTTCTTGTGGTCTGTTTCAGGTTTAGTGGTTCATGTGGACAAAAGAATAACATTAGCAGCATTTAAACAGAACCTGGAGCCCTACGTGGGAGTCGCCTCCACTCAGTTCAAGGTGTTCCGGGTCTACGCCAACAACCAGGAGTTTGAGAGCGTACGGCTCAATGAAACACTCACATCGTTCTCTGATGATAACAAGGTCAGCAAGCATTTCAGAATTAATCTGTAAAATTTATTTTTGGTTTCACTTGTGTTCAGTAATACTTGAACTTAGATGTGACGTGATATTTTATCTCTTGCCACAGATAACTATTCGACTAGGAAGAGCACTGAAAAAGGGTGAATACAGAGTGAAAGTGTACCAACTACTAGTCAATGAACCAGAGGTAACGCCTTAGAGATTTTCTATTATGTTTGAGAATTCAGCTTAACATTTAAATCCAAAACAATAATTTATTGTTCTGCTGTTTTCTCAGCCCTGCAAGTTCCTCGTGGACACAGTTTTTGCCAAGGGCATGACTGTCAGACAGTCTAAAGAGGAGCTGCTCCCCCAGTTGAAAGAGCAGTGCAAACTGGACCTCAGCATTGAGAGGCAGGTTTTTTTACTACACATTGATTTTAAAAAAATGAAACAACATTCACCTGAGTTTAACCTGTGTGTGTGTATATATATATGTATTTTCAGGGTTCGTCTCAGGAAAAAGACGTGGAAGAACCCAGGCACGGTGTTCCTGGACTACCATGTGTACGAAGAAGACATCAGCATCTCCTCAAACTGGGAAGTTTTCCTGGAAGTTCTCAATGGTAGCACCAATTCTATTGATTCTTTGAAAGTTACTTTGTTTGTTTTTGTGTGTGTACCTCAGGACTTTTGAATAATATTAAGTAAACAGTGTTAAAAGATATATTTGAAGCTTCAGATAATAAAATACCTGTAGGCCTTTTTTTCTTTGACATAAAATCTCAGTTCAATGTGAATTAAACAAACCAAAGGTGAAATTGTGTTACTTCCAAAGACACAGGAGAACATCACAGGGATGCAATTATTAGTTGACTTGTCAACAGTTAAGTTCTAAGTTGATCTGTTGTATTTTCCAATTTTGTCAGAACCAGAGAAGATGAAGTCCATGTCGCAACTGGCTGTTCTGACGCGGAGATGGAGCCCCGCGACAATGAAGCTTGGGCCCTTCCAGGAAGTTATTCTGGAGAGCAGCAGTGTACAAGAACTAAGGGAGAAGGTACAGTATGTCTTGTTCTATTCATGGTTCTAGGGAAAATACAAAATTACACTGATTATTGAAATGCAGGAAACATTTACTCAAAAAGTATCGCAGGTATATAACAATATATGATCAATAATAAAACCATGAATACTGTTTCTGTCTTCACCTAAAAGCAACATCAAAACAACTCATTAATTAGGTGAATAATTGAATACAACCTTGAAATGTTTATTGATCAAATATAGTCAAAGTACTATTCAGTGTCACCAAGTGGCCATTTGTGTCTAATTTTTCTATTCTGTTTGCAGCTCAGTGAAATCAGCGATATTCCTCTGGAAAACCTGGAGTTTGCAAAGGTCTGTGAAAGCGCACACAGGAGACTTTAGTTTTCCTCTCATGTTGCTTTAGTCTCCCCTCTTCTAAACCACTCCATGTTTGGGCTCTGTGCAGGGTAGAGGAACATTTCCTTGTGATATTTCTGTGCTGGAGATTCATCAGGATTTGGACTGGAACCCCAAGGTATTAACTCTGAACGTGTGGCCTCTGTACATCTGTGACGACGGAGCCGTGGTCTTCTACAGGTAACCGCTCAAAAAAATTCATAAAAAAACCATTAAATTCATGTGACCTAGAAAATCCTTTTTTGCTCTTCCTTCAAATTTTTACAGTTAGATTAAATCTTTTTGGTGGAAAGTATACATCTGATTATTTTTAGTTTTGTTTTTCCAGCTCCAAAAACATAAGGTCTGTGACAGTATTTTTATGCAGAACCCAATCATTTCTGAATTGGGTAGAGCTATATTAATAATACAGGCGGCCAGCTAACCCATATCTCAGTCGGGCTCAAATAATCACAATTCTGTTTTTGTCAACCCACTGATCTACAAAGCCTTGGTATGTTAGATTCTGAATAGATGTGACACAAGATTGACATCCCTGTAATCTTTGTGCAGGCACAGTGCTGAGGAGCCCATGGAGCTGTCGGAGGATGAGCGCAATGAGCTGCTGAAAAAGGAGAGCAGCCGTCTGCTCAAGACCGGACACAGAGTCAGCTATTCACCGCGCAAGGAGAAGGCACTCAAGATCTACCTGGACGGAGGCCCTGCCAAGGACCCAGGCCAGGATTGATGCACAGAGCGCTGCTTCCTGGTTGTTGGTTTTTTGTTGTTTTTTTTTTGTTTGGGAATAATCCAGCTGCTGCAGCAAAGCAGCCAGGCTACAGGACTCTTGAGTGAGAGTGTGAGATGTCAGGCCTAACAGTTACTTGAATATGAAGCAGCGCTGTGAGGCCGATGTGCTCTCACCCTCCAATTTGAGCTCCAGGACTGGCTCAGAAACCCTATTGTGCACTATAATGTATTGTACTATAAAGTTTAAAGGGAAGTACGAAAGCTTTTCAAGACAGAGAAAAAAGAATCAATACTGTATAGACAAATCAATGGAACTTAGATGCTCAGATGAATGCTGAGATGTTATGACGAACTGGGCAGGAGGATGGGTGCCCCATCTCTGTAAGTCTCCCGTCTCCTTTCACATCAGCCTCTCACCGTTTCTCCTCCTGTTCCAGCAATAGTATTGATTTTGAGACAACTGTGACAATCTTGTAAGTCCATACGTTCACACCGTTTGTGCTGTCGAGAAACCATTATTATTTTACATCACTCACCCTCCATCAGACACCCTCAAACCAACAGCACATAGAAAGAACTACATCTCCAGCCTTCCTCAAACCTGCCTCTCCAGGCAATGCAAACCTCTCTCTTTGTGACCTTGAGATGTCAATCACTCACAAGACCTGATGAATCAATAAGAAATTTAAGAATTTGTGAAATGGAAGTCTGCTCCTTGACTGCTCCTATAACACCTGTTGTTATTGGTTGTCCCTGTTGCTGCTCTTTGTGCTTTATAGGAGCTTTACCTCTGCTACATCACTTCTGATAGACATACATAGGTTGAGTCCTTTCATACAGTGTACAATGAAACAAAACCCAGTAGATTATGTTAAGAATCTCATTTATTTGTTTATTGTAAATTATTTCTCCAGACTTAATCAATAAATTAGGTCTTGTGAAGTACCAGACACACATATGTTCTCTGTAATAATCTTTGATTTAGAAAGTGGATTACTTTGTTTTAGTTTTCACCATATGAACTGATGTACATCTCTAATGTGTCGTCTCTATATGCGTGTGTGTGTGTGTGTGTGTGTGTGTGTGTGTGTGAGAGAGAGAGAGAGACAGAGAGGAATCAGGTTGTTTTGGGGGCTTCTACCTGCTGCTCCTGCTGCTGCTGTTTGATAGACTGGCACCAGAGAGGTGTAGAAAGCCCAAC
Organism: Mola mola; assembly: GCA_001698575.1. Classification (NCBI taxonomy): domain Eukaryota; kingdom Metazoa; phylum Chordata; class Actinopteri; order Tetraodontiformes; family Molidae; genus Mola; species Mola mola. The sequence continues at coordinate 8,085,227 of KV751315.1, forward strand.
GGACCCTTCAGACTGCCCGGGCAACTGGTCCGTGGGCTGAAGCTCAGCATCCCAGCCCCTCTGGGCTCCCGATGCTGCCACCAGCTATTCACTGTAGAAATGCCAATATCTGAAAAAAATATCTTCTTTTTGGTTGTTGTTAATGTTTCTTTGAGATTTCCTGTTTGAATATAGTTTATGATGATTTTAGAGATTAAAATGCTTTTTTTCCTAAATTGTTTTTTTTTTTTTTTTGTCACTGTAAATTAAAATGGCTAAAGTCACAACCATCTTCACCATATTAAAAAATAACCTTTATTTTCTCAAGGCAGCACACACTTCTACATATCAGTGGACATCACGTATTGAACCTTCCAGCCAGCATGTTGAGAGACAAGCAACTTGGAAGTGATTGGGATTAATGTGTTTTTATTTTCTTTTTTTTTTTCTTAATGTTTGGGACCACAACACAAGTTGGGGATGCAGATGTTGAAACAGTTGCAATTGAAGTTTCAGCCAATAAACAGCAAAGGATTATATCGGCTCCATGCTGAAATTTGGCAATATTTTAAGGTGTAAGGTGTTTCTAACATTTCTGGATGTACCAGAACAATATTATATAAAGAAACTGTTGATGCTGGCACATGGTATTTGTTCAGACAAGGTCCGAGTCTCACGCTGGTGTATAAAAACACGAATTTAAAGTTTAGATGTGTTTTACATTGTTCCCTCTGTTCTGCATTGCAGACAAATGGACAGACATGTTACTCATTCTGTGCAGGTTTTCGTTCATGTTGCCTAATTGGTTTCTCAGGACTGACTCATACAATATACAGTATATATATTTTTCAAAGCATCACTCAGCCAGCGTATTTGCTTAACCTGTGTGTAAAACTTTTAAAAAAAAAAAAAAAAATGCTGTAGAACCAGGAGACCTGTCCACAGACTGAAGTAATGTTCCTTCTTTTCAATAATACTGTGTCGACAAAGACTCAGAGGATGCATTGTGTGGCTACAGTGAGGGCAACATTCTGTGCAGTGTCATCATTCAGTTTCTGAAGCTGGGCATTGTTTTTAGTGTCACACAACCTTTTTTGTATGAGTACACATACTAGTGCATCTAAAAAACTTTGGAATTCTTTGCTTTTCCATGATATTCAAACATTTTAACAAGAAGATGAGTTGACCACAGCTATTCAGTGTCTGTAGAATTATTACTGTAACATTTTGTTACAGTTCATCTCAGTAAGCATTAGATAAGGGTTAAAGTTCAGTAAATAGTCAGGAAACCAGCATTTTGGAGTGCAAATATATAGTTTTATGTTTTATTTACTGATTGGGTAATTGTTAAAGTCAGCTCTCAAGTTTAGCCATTGATATATTTTCGTCAGTTTCACATGCTTTTGCCACTTTGGATTAATCTGGCAAACAAAAATGACTTGGCAAAAAAAGTTGTGGAGTCGGTTGTTAAAAAGACAAAGTGAAAGAAATGACGCTAGATGATATAATCTATTTCTGAGTATAGAGTGTCTGTCTGGTCCTCTTCGCTGGAGTCCTCCCCTTTAAGGCACATGGAACCTCGCCTGTCAGAAACATGCACGTAAAGCTTTATTTTTTGGCAGAATCAGTCACCTAAGTCCTACAACCTTCAGAGGAATAGATCTCACTCACCCCAGGTGCTGACAGTGGAGGTCTCCTACACAGGGGCAGTGTTTACTGGGTCCTTCGTCCTGGACGTCCCAGGACAGGAGCTCCATCAAGTTGTTGGGGGCACCAAAGCAGCGCTCGCGCTCAATGGGCTTGGCCAAGCAGATGGGGAAGAGCAGGGCTGAGCACAAAAAACAAACCAATACCCGCACGGATCGGTTTTCTGAAAGAACAGTGCATGCTGCACTGCCTGCTGTACTGTACCTTTATGGAAAGCACAGCAGAGGTCGAGGCTGCAGTCGGTCTGGTGCTGACAAGTGCTCCCGGCTTCTCCTTTTGTTGCATTTTGGCTGCACTGGCCCCAAACACACAGCTGTTCACCACAGCACTCCTCATCCTGAGTACAGGGCTGAAAGAGGAGGAAAAACTCAGAACAGAGCTGAGTCTCACGGGAACTTAAAAGGACCCAACAAAGCCCTATTTCCCTGTATTTTACTCTCTGGAGTTTCACAAAATGTTGTGTTTTTTTTTTTTTTTTTAATTATTGCGATTTCAGTATTGATTTTAACCCAGCAAGCCTATACAACGCAACAGTATGGGGCAAGTCAAAATGTTTCAAGCAACTAGATCAATTGTCTAATTGTGGTTTGTGAGGCTAAATATCCCCTCTGAACTGCATGCTAGTGTAACCATCGATACCTGAGCATTTGTCCATTACCCACTATTTCAGCTTGTACAAGTGCGGCCACCTATTCCAAGTTAACATGGTTTATTCTTCCGAACAGATGCTGTTTTCAGGATAATCTCTTTAAAAGTCCTAATACTGATAACTCCACTGTGCTAATGACCCAAAAAGAGAAAGAATTTCTTTGTTACTGAAGCTGAAGTACAGTTTCATAATTCATCTATGCGAGACATTTTGTAGTCGCAATGTTTAAAGTTAAAAATTACAGAAATTTACAAAAATATATTTTAACATTATTCTTAACATTTCAGCTTTTGGCTCCAACTGCATAATAAAAAACACAAAAAAATAACTGTTTGATTATGCCTGGCCCTAATTGTCTGTACCTACACTATTTAAAATCCAGACCCTATTTTTGGGCTGTTTGGTGGAGATGACCCTCATCTGACATCTGCAGAGCACCACATTTGACAGAGCCCTTTGCTGTGCTCTTAGCCAGACATTCAATGTGATGCAACTAGAAGGATGCTGCCCCGCCCACATTTGGTCAGAGGCTTGAAGATGTTATGTCGCTGCGTTTCTCTGTCAATGGTATGGAGGAAACCAAAACACCTGGGAGCCCTTTTTGTCTTATATTTATAACACCCAAACAACTTTAGCTTAAAATCTGTTTTAATTTAGCCATTGATCAAAGCAAATTAACACCTGATTCCACGACATTCGCCACATTGCCCACACACCGTTTTGAACAAAAGCGATTTATTTCCACATTTCCCCTTGCCCCATGCTGTTGTATTGTAAAAAAAAAACCCAAAACAGTATATTGTGAAATATACCTTCAAAGTGGAAGTCAGTTCCCCTTTAAACCTAAAAGAAATCAGCACTGAGACATGTTTGTCTTCTCACACGCTGTATATGAACTGTCCGTGTCAGGACGCAGCAGCTGGTGTTCAGGGGTTTTTCCATCCCTGAACACTCCATCCTCCTTCTGCCTCTGCAATCCATCCAGCCATGACATTACAGAACCACAGAACCAGTAGCAGCGACTGAGCCTTACACAAAACCAGCTGTGAGTCTCTGCAGAGAACACCGCTCACTATAAAAGCTGCCTTTCTCCTGCACGTGTCTGGACGGAGCAGAGAAATGAAGGAAGAGCTCTTGTTTGACCTCGACCCATGTGACGCTCGCAGGGCAAAACGTGCACAAACGACACTACAGCTGCACGTGTGCACAGGGCGAGCCAGCCGCCTGCAAGAGACGGTCGCTCCACCTACCACATCGGTGTCTTTGCACCTCTGACACCTGGAGACGTGAGCATCGTGAAGGCAGAACTTGCCCTTTCCACAGTCTTCAGCGCTCACACACCCCTAAAGACAGGAGAGAAGGAGGGTTACATCAAGAAGCCTCCAGCTTTCCCAGCTCCACTGCTCTTGGCCCACACTTGGTGACACTTACGACAACATAAACAAGCTGCTAATGGCCTATTCGTGTGTGGAAATGATGCTGAAAGTTGTAGAAATGCTGTATGTCTTTTTGTGAACTACATCAACATACATCGTCAACGCATTGGCCCTACGAATCTCTAGCCTGCTCCTCTGCCTGCCTGTGTGACTTTTCATAGGATTCAAACCCAGAGGTATTTAAACAAAAACTAACTGGATTAAATATACATTCAGGTCACTGGGTGCACAAAGAAGGAGTTGTTTGCGGCTAACTGGGGAGGAAGAAACCCCGCAAGACATTTCTGAAGAACGAAGCACCGCCTTTATTTTTACCTTATCGCTCTGGAGGCCTACAAAGCAGAGAGTGAGAGCACAGTGGTGGGTCAAGTGAAAGGGCTGGGATGGTTTTTGTGCTCAAAAATAAATTTTGGTCTAGTTAAGTATGTGGAGGTCAAATTGGAAAAGATAGTGAAGAACATCATCTGATCATTTTTTTTTTTTTTATGTTGGGGTGGATTTTTATAAGATGGGGGGGGGGGGTCTTCATGTTTTGCTGGTATTATGGGAGAGGAAGTCAAGAGTGCTGAGTTTTATGAGAAGTAGGGTCAGCAAAAAGTCAGAGGCAGAGACCAGGTTGTTTGTATAATAACCCTTTCACCCTGGCCCACTATACTGTGACCTCATAATATGTGAGGTTGCCTCCAAAATTTAACCAATTCACCCTCAAATCCAAGTGTAGGTTTGTGCCAAATTTGACAAAAAAAAAAATCCCTGAATGCATTCTTGAGATATTGTGCTCACAGGATTTCACCTTTAACCTCCACAGGTCAGGGTCTGCTGATCAAAGTCAGCTGTCAGTAGCTTTGAGATGAACTTGTTTTCGTGTGGCCCACATAAGCTTCAAACTCGGATCGCTTCATCTTTGAATCAGAGGGGACATTCGTGCAAAATTTGAAGAGAACCCCTTGAAGTGTAAAAGAAGGACCCGGACGGAGAAGCCTGGCTGTCACTGGCCTGGAGGCAATAAAAGCAGGACGATCTCTCATCCCTGAGCTGCTGTGTGCAGTAAACACATGTTTACCTCTTGTCTCCTTCTATAGTGTGTCGGAGGCACAGCACACCGCCCTCCTCGACCAATATATAAACATAAAAGGGGGCAAGATGACAATATCCACGTTATTGTTAAGGTAATAGTGTTTTATTTTCCCACTACGAACTAAACAGACATAACATAAAGTCTAAATATGTGTTGCTGCATGTCGGAACCATTCATCCTGAAAGTGAATTTTGGTTCCAAGCAGCAGAATCCTTCCTTTATTTATCGCAAACTGTTTCCTTCATACAGTATTAACTGATGCATGTGCCCTCATTAGGCCTCCCACAGGGCCTGTGATGTAGCTACCACACGTTATCAGAGTCAACTCACGTATTGGATGTTGTTGTCCAGGTCGCCGGGCAGGGCGGCTGTGCTGGGGTTGTTTGTGTCCTGTGTGGAGGTGAGATTGGACACCAGCTCAGTTTTAGATAACTCTGACTTTGCAGTTCAGTACAAACCTACTTTCTCTGCTGGGGCGTACACAGATTCATTGTGAGCCACTTTCTCACTCCCATATTCTAGCTCTCTCCACACCTCACGCTTCACTATTTCCCCATAAAACGAATCCCACGATACTGATAAACTGCATTAAAACTTGATGTCAGCAGTGGAATAATGCTGAGTCATGTAAAAAAAGAAGCCTACTTGGTGATCCCCATCCTCCTCTGGCGGCTGCTCCACTCCCACTAACGGGTGCTCCGGCTCCGTTTGTCCCTGGGTGTCATCGTCCCCCAGGATGTGACTGATGCCCGAGTCCATTATCTCCGGGAGGATGCCAGAGCAGACTGGCAAGAGAGCCAGAACGAGCAGAGCGATGCGCGCCGTCATGATGCTGCTGCTGCTGATGATGCTGAAGCTGCACTCTGAGGAAGGCGTGGTGCTGATGCCGAGTACCGCAGACAGCGTCACCGCACGTCCCTGCTGCTGGGGGAGGGGGGCATGTCCACCCCTGCTTTCAAAAAAAAAAAAGAAAAAGCCCAGTAGTATTTCATGGCTCATGGGTATGTGTTACACGTGACGAGGTCACCTCAAATAGAGTCCCGGTCAAGTTTAACCACCGTTCCAAATGCTACGTCTAAGTGACGTCGGAATAATAGGAATGTTGAAATGTCGGATGAACATCTTGGCAACTTGGGGATAATTTTAAAACAAGAGTTTCCAACTTCGTCTGAAATTTGTAAACATGGTGGGTAAAGTATTGGTAGTGGTAAGAAACTTTTTTTTTTTTACATTTCACGTACTGAACCCCAAATTTTGATTACATGTAATTTGAAAACGTGCGGTCCGTGTACGGTGACCTGGGTTAGTCAGACACATGATTATTTCAGACTAAACTCTTAGCGAGTCATATGAAGGTAATCTAGGCTATTTTTCAGTGGTGTAACCTTATCATGGGGAAACTACAATCTCCCGACATCATCTGAATGCAGCACAAAGTTGTCTACGAGGTGAACAGAAGGTCAAACTAACAGTGAGTATTTATTCCCTGCAAACAGGGGACGTCTACATAATGTTTATGAGGACGCTTTTCCACCTTTAACGTCTCCGGAATTCTCCTGGAATGTTAAGTTCAACATGACAATCATTTTAATGCTTAACAACATGTTTTTGAAATTGGGGCATTTCGGTATCATCAGTTACGCCATAATTATAGTGTGATAGAAATGCGGTTTAAACAGAATTTAGAACCTGAGACGAATTAAATCACAATTAAAAACGTTTCGTTATTATTGTTTTTCCAGTGAATCGATCCCTCCAGTACACGCAGTTCTAGAGCGTGGCCACAAGATGGCGGCGTTTTCTTCGTTTGGTGAATCAGGGGCTCTCGGGCCGCCGGCTGTAGTGCGCGCGCCCCCATACATCAGCGCTGTTTGTCCAGTCCTTTTGTCCGCACGCACACTATCTTTTCCGATGACTCTTTCTAAATCGTAGAGTGTGCTGGCGCCTGGTGACCTCAAGCAAAAGTAATTGGTCTCCCCCGAAGAGCCACTGTCAGACTGACGTCTCCATATGTCACCGCGTTAGCTCGTATTTTCCAGCGTGTCACCTTTTGGTTTGACTAGTTACTGATTTATCTCCTTTTTTTGTTTGTGTTGTCCAGTCATTAACTTTGTCATCGAGCTGCACTTGCTCCTCGTTGGCGTGCCTGTGGGCAGCCCCGGAATGCGTCGGGGCCCGGAGCGCCGCCCCCCAGCTGCGCGCTGAGGCCGCCGCCCGCGCGCTGCCCGGCATCAGTCTCCCAGCTGTCGCGCACGGGAGGAGGACCGGTTCGCGGAGACGGAGACGAGGTGAGTTCGTCTCACGCCTCCTCGCTGAACGTGTGCTGCGTCTTTGATCGAACCAGCCCAGATACGCGGAGGTGTAAGAGAAGCCGCGTGGACCCGGATCGGTGAGGTTTTCGGTCGGGAAAACCGGTTCGGGTTTTCGTTCGGGATCCAGGTGCGGAGAGGCCGGAGGTTCACGAGCACGTGTGTTCAATCTCGTTTTGCCTGCAAAGGCGCGATCTAACTTTGTCAAACTCGTCTCGGCTTCCTGTTCCCATGCTCGTTATCCCCACTTGATGACCTTTATTGTTGTTCGGCGGGTGTTTGTTTGTTTGTTTGTTTGTTTGTTGTTGTTGTTTCGTCGCCGATGCCTCTGGGCGCATCTGGGCCAGCGGCCGGTTAATCTCTCTTACAGTCATGAACTCAAAGTGATCCTGCCGCAGCAAGCCGGCGAGCTCCGGCTGCAGTTTGAAGTCTTTTCAGCCCTCCACACTGACTCCACCTGCTCTGCGGTTTCAAACCTGCCTTTGACAATATAATGGCCCAAAATACATAATAAAAGCAGGTGTGGTGTCTCCTCTGCACCTCCAGGCCATTGAACTGTGTGACGGGACCTGCTGCTGCTGCTGATCAAACACACAGCTGAACCCTGGATTCCACATGAATGGTCACATCTTAACTCCGATGAGCGAACAAAGCAGTACTGAAGAAAATTCATGGTTAGTTCGTGAGACTTTTGAGCCAGTATGAGCCTCTCGTGCCGTGTTTCAACACACCGCTCGGGTGATTCATATGTTTTGAAAGATGATGCAGCAGTTGTTCATCGGCATTTTCGTGTGGAGTGTCTCCTTCCTGCTGCTCTCTGACCATTCATTTCCTGTGGCGAGACAGTGGACCCTAAACTCCTTTGAAGTCCGAGCACACAAAGGCTTGGATGCTGATTGCCGTGAGTCTGATGCTCCTGGATATCTCCGGCCTCTCGTTATTTATTTATTTTTGTATATACATTCTCCTGAAAGCCCCGTCCATTAGTCTCCTTCTGCTTTGGTTCTCAGTAGGCATTTCATTGAGTCATTCAGTGGCTATGATGTAAGATGTCTGGAAAGTCACAATAAAAAAAAATGAAAAAAAGGAGGTGAGGCTCATGCTCTGAAGATACTTTTGGGGTTTAACTCTTTGGACTCGGTCTTTGCTGTAACACATAGAGAAATCACAACAACAAATCCTACTTTAGCTGGCGTCGACGCAAACAGTTCCACATTTTTCAAACTCTCCCCTGACTGTTGCTCCTTCAATCGCTCACAACTACAAATTCTTGTGCCAGTGTTTCATTTTTAGGCCGTAATTGCCAGCATTTACCGGCGTTACTAAACACTTCCATTCATTGTGACTGTGCCAGGCAGAACCCTGAAAAGGGTGTAAACATCCTCTCCTCTTGTGTATCAACATGAGATACAGTCCAACTCTGACCTACATTCCTGTGGGTCAGAGCTGGACCTGTTGTCAACCAGCCCCTTCACACCTGTAGCATCCAGAGCTGCAACCATCAATCCATTAGTCGATTGAAAGAAAATGGATCAACAACGACGCTGATCATCGGATAGTCGTTTCAGTCTTGTTTCGAGCAAAATTCTTCAACGTTTTTTTGGTTCCAGATTCCTAAGTGTCAGGATTTGCTGCTTCTGTTTGTCATTTCTGACAGGAAATGAAGGGTCTTTGGGTTTCTAACTCTTGGTTGGGAGTGAAGAAGCCATCTGAAGACGTCACGTGACGTCACGTGAAAAAATGTGCCTTTTTCACAACTTTTTGACAATTTATAGAGTAAATAATCAATCACTCGTGAAAATAATTGGCAGATTAAATCGATGATTAGAACGATCGCTACTTGTCGATGAGGGTGTGACGACACATCGCGAATCGAATATCGTGATACCATGATACAACTATATATCATCTATCGTCATCATATAACAAGAACTGCATACATGTTTGACAGCGTATGCCAGGAAACAACAAGAAACTTCCCCAAACTGAAATTATGGCCACAATCTCATCTTTCTGCAATGGGAACAGTACCATTCCATATACTACTGTTGAAAGAATTACTCATTAAGAATTTGGGTGTGATATTGTATCGTGATACGTATGGAATCGTGTATCGGCACGGCCATGATGTCAGCGCTGTATTGAATGCTGCAGTCTTTAAGCTGCTCTTATTGTCACATTTTGTGGAAGCAGTTAGAGGTTCGTGCATAAAGGCAAAGACAAAATTTATACTAACAAATGTTAATGGATGTGTCGGTGGCTCAGATTCAAGCTGATATGTGAGAATGTCATGCTGTGGAGAAAAACACTGGGTGTTCTCATTACTGCCAAGGTGTCGTAAACTTTCTCCTTCCTCTCTGCAATATGTTTCCTTCCTCGTTCCACCGAGTGAAAACAAAAATGGAACCGTGCTTCCAGGCATCAGCCGCACAAAAGAGAGAGTGGAACTTTGGGTGGGTGGGGCGTGCTGAACCCTGTGGCCTGCCAGCTCGTGACCGAAACATTCACCGCCGGGCGAGAAAACAGCATCAGCTGAGCGGCGAGATGTGTGGTGACGTATTCCACCACGAACTCGTGGCACAGCCAGACATGTGGATCAACCGCTGTGAGTTCTCCCGCAGGATGGGGCACACTGGAAAGGGCCTTAAACACATCTTAGTCGTGACTTGTACAGATGCGGCTCTGCACGGAGCTCCGATGTGGAGGGGAAAGCAGAAACACTGGGCAGGAAGAGCGCGGATGTGTTTGCGGCAGACCAGGGGGTCTTATTTACTGTTGTGAGTCTCAGCCTGTGTTGCTGCCCAGCTCTGCTCCTGCTCGTCACAGGTGAACCAGATCACGTCACTGCTGTTGAGCTGACCTTTGTACGTTTTTGAGTTGATCTGAGATAGCCTTGATTACAGGTTTGTGTGTTTCCAGGTCATGTGTTGTTTTCTTCTGCAACATGAGACCTGTCTATTCTGAGCTTGGCTTTTCAGATGATTTTGCTCGTCCTGCCAGGCAGAAACCTTAAGTTCCTTTTTTACTCTCCCCTGTGATATGAATGAAGGAAACGAGCCCGCTGATCTTTGACCTCCAGTGCCAGCCAGGTAGCGGCTGGCTACCTCCGCTCAGGAGGTTGTCTTTTCACCTGTCTGTTGGTTGGATTATCAGCAGCATTACACAAAAACTGCTTGACTGATTTCTACAAGGCTTGGTGAGAAGATGGGGAATGGTACAAGGAGGGACCCAAACCATTCTGGTATTATGTAAGGGAATGTTGGGCTGTGGCAGAGCTATGTGCTCCTCCTCTGAGAGTCATTCCAGTTCTGTGACTCACACTTTTGGCACTTAACAGGATCCATGTTGGCTAATTGATAATGTTCTGACGGTGCCAAGAATCTGTAAATTTTGACTTTCTCTGTTTTCCGAACACACAAACTCAGTTTATTGGTAATAAATTCAGCGGACTAATTAGCCATATAATACGTGAGAATGTGTGTCCGTGCCACTAGCCAGGCTGACTTAGGTCTGTGCTCAGCGTGTCCAGATTAATCATTCTCCAGAGGAGATGTGTGGTGAGCGCACCTCGTGGGCTGCAGGCGGCTGCAGGCGGACAGGCAGCAGCCCGGGGGGCCTCACAAGCCTGCACCTGCTTGTCTAAAGTGGCCGTTTTCTCCTCTGAAGGTGACTAACATTTATGGTGGTCTGTCAGCATCTCTGCTGTGTTCTCGTCAGCTCTTTTGTTTCAGTGCTGCTGCCCGAACACGTAGCCAGATTTCAGAGAGCTGAGATAACGCCGTGGAGCTCTGGGGCCTGTTGAAGGGCAACATGGGCAGGCTCAGGGTACACCAGTGTGCTGTTTTGTGTGGCACGCTGCCTGCTTATCAGGCCCGCAGAGGGTTCCTTCCTGGTTTTCTTCAGTCGAGTCTGTAATTACTCGCGCTGGCTGGATACAGTATGTGCATTTCCCAGCACACCCAATGTTTTCCTTGTGCTGTCATCTTCCTGTTGTTTTTTTGATAGCCTGACTCTGTGTGCTGAGCTGAAGCACATATAGACAATGTGTCGCTGGTTTGACACTCTTCACAGTCTTTGTCAGTTATATTCATACTGTACGTATGTTTCATACTAGTAGGACCAGCTGGTGAAAAACAAGTGTGCAAGTTTTGGTGATTGGGGACTAAAGCTAATAAAACTCTAAAGGTTTTATATTATGTGTTGGGGAGAGGATAATCTCATGAAAAGAACTAAACCAACAAAATAAGGAAAACTTGAATGTATCATAAGCCTGTCCGCCATCAACTGTCATTCTATTCAAAGAGCCGTCAACAGACAGACAATCTACGCCATTACACAGGGAGACACGGTCATATGTTTTATTTTGAAACCGTCTCTCCTGCAACATCCTGTGTTCTGAATAGTGGCCAAATACTTCACTTCCTGCTAAAAATAGTCACAGGCAAATGTTTTACTTGTTTCTGTTTAACTATAGTTTGGCTGAAATCTCTGGTGCCCAGCTATTGTAGGAAATTTTATCTTTGTTAATAAGTCCATATTTGGGATGTTCCTCGGTGGCTGGTAAGAAAAAATAGAGCCTGACCGATATATCAGTTTGGCCGCTATTATCGGCCGATATTGGCCTCTCACAGATATATGTTGTCAGAATTGGCCGATATAAAAAAAACAAAAAAAACAAAAAAAAAAACATTTAGCTTTAGTTTCAGTGCACTGCTATGATTTAAAACAATAAAAAGCCATAGTTAATCCGTCAGATATTCTGGCTCCGTTGCATATTTTTGTTACAAATGTTTTATAGCCTCATTTGACGGATCATTGCGATGTATAACGGTATCGGTATCGGCGAAAAAAGTGCATATCAGTCTGGCTCTATTGAAAAGGAAGATATTACTGGTTTTCTGTGGTATTTTTTGGCAATGCCAGCCTAATCCTGTGTCTGTCCAGACCACTAATGAAGAGTTAGAGTACACTCGTGTATAGAAGGACACATTATAGTTTGTCCTTTTGGTTTCTGCCTTCCAGGTGTAACAGGTATGTTTCACTTTCCTGACATTCCCCTTTTATCATATGTAAATAAATAGCTCTCTCTGTGTCTCTCAGCAGTGAATTAATTTATTCACTGGCTTGCCGATCCATCCTGTGGATGCTGTTCTCTCAGGAAAATGTGTCTCTCTGCAGCGAAATAATGACCTAAATGGTAAAATGATACATTAGGTATCAGGAGATTGACGTGCTTGTATGAAAATAGCAAACATAGATACAGTTTCCCTGTCAAAGTTCCTCACCGTACAAATAAATTAATCACCGCCATTCACTTTCTCAATCGGCTGCAGTCGGCTTCCCTCAATCACATCGTTTCTTGAGCAGACTTAAAACCTTTGAACTCTGTGATCCTCCTAAGCGTCGTACAGTTTGGCCGTGATGTACGCTCTGAGTTTCTTTATTCCTTCTGCCTCGTCTGTCATTATCCGTATTTTTACAGCCGGTCTGTGGGTTTGTTCTGTCTGCCCACGAGTGACTTTCCATTCTGTCAGCCTGAGATGGTGAAGTCATGGGAGACAATGTAGGTTGAGTGTTACGCGTTGCCCTGGCTATGAAGACAGTTGTTTCACCTTTTCATTAATCCTCGCAGACTTGTACCACAGATGGTTCCAATAATTGTTCCTTTTTTTTTTCCCTGTTTTACTTGGACCGAAACATGAAAGCATAAATAAAAGCGCAGGAGATCATTGAACACTAGCCAGCGTTTGTAATGGTGGCAATGAGGAGTTTGCCTTCTTAATGTAGTTATTTATTTCTATCCTTTTTTTTGACCGAAATGTACATTTCCATATCCCACACACCGCAACTTCGGTGTCAGCTGTCAGAAGAAATATGACTCCAGATAATATGTAGGCCCTAAACTCTCAGCATACCACATGGCAGGATACGCAGCAGTTTTCCCACCGCATCGCGTCAAAGATTAAAGCACCTGCGTCGTATATCATGCCCGTGTCAGTCGTCGCGGGTCACTCTTTAACAATCAGGGTAAATTCCCCAAAGGCCCGAGAGACGGCCCTGTGACTGCTAGCTGAGTGCTGGACTCGTGCTGATGGAGCAGTTCTAGCCACATGGCAGAGGAATGTCAGCTTGCTGAGTCTGCGGCTGCATGTTTGCTGTGAAAGGCCTCGGGGGTCGGCGGTGTCTACTAACAGGTCGGGGGCTGTTTGACGCTACAAAGGTGGATGACAGAGGCCGAGTATTTTTTGCAGTATTTTTTTTGTCGGTGTTTATCCGAATGTGAAACAACAGCAGCAGTAAAACTGGACGCGGACTCACAGGAACAGGATCTTGTGCATATTATTATGCTGATTTTAGCTGAGGGACAGATGTAGCAGGTTTGGGATCGACATTCAAAGTCTCGCCACATTCAAATCACGGTTGTGACTGAGTGCTGAAGGGTCAGCAGATGCGACAACGAGCTTTTGTGTGTATCAGTGTATTGTCCCTGGATCCAGCTCTCTATGGGCGGCTTCACGGTTCACTGTCTCATTCTAAGAGATCATGGACCAAAAATTGATCTCAATCAACCAATGGGCAGACTCTGATTAGATTAGACTTCTACATTACAGATAAAAGCGTCTAAACTTAAACCTCAGTGAGGTCAAACAACAGGCAGCAGATCACGGATTGTTGCGGCTAGCCTGACCTTTCCTCTAAACTTGCCCTTCCCACTCTCTGGGACATTAAGATTTCGAAGGCGCCCGCCGGCTCTGGACGCTCACAGAAGCTGTGGTCGCCACCCAAGTGAGCTCACATATGCTTCATGTCAGAAAGCTGCCACGTTTTTGCTTTGATGTCAAGCTCGGGCACAGACGATGTGGCCGATTTGTCGAAGTGCTCCACGGTTGGGGCTAGTCTGGCCGGAGTTCACATGCAGGCAAGCGTGCGCGTGCTTCAGCAGAGGGTGGACTTTTAACTGTGCCTGATCCGATCAACCTGTGTAACTGTGGGTTTGGATTACTATTGGTCAGAAAGGCTCTTTTCTCTGCTCACAACATTGTCTGGTTTTCAGACAAATACCTTTCTGGTCTACCCGTCCAGGAATGAAAGGTGCTTGACAGAAGCAAACTGTGGCTTTTGGAATTGGGATTATAGGGAAAACACCTTTTTGTTCCCCCCATTTATACAAAACTGCAATACACATACAGTTTAATAAGAAAAGTGCAGTGTGATGTGTGATTCAGTGGTCTGCATGTATACATATTGTGTTTATGCAGCATGTACAGTATATGTTGATTCCTCTGACCTTTAACGTTAGCTTTCATTGCCATTAAGAATATGGTCGTTACGCCAATTCAGTAAATGCCACTATACTACAGTGTATCACTGTAGCATAGTTTTGATGATGCATGATTTTGACCCCTTAAACTTATGAGGCAATGAAAGAGTTGCTTCCGTGTTGAATCAAAAAGTTGATCAAGAGCCATAAACTGCTGCTCTTACAGGCTCAACAATAAACATGCTTGATGGCTCTCTGAGGACAACTCATTTTACATTTGGCATTTATCTCAAAGCCTTGTTTCCACTTGGAACGTTATCGTGTCACATTGGGCGTAGCTACTTTTATGCAGAGTCTCGTAATGAGGGCCGCTTCTGAGAGCCCTCTCGATGAATCAGTATGGAAAGCCTGAGTCAGAGCAGATAAAACTGAGCAGTCTCCCAGTTTGAGTTAAACGACTTTAACAGTCTAATATTTAAGCCATTAGAATGGCTTGAAGGCTGTCCTAACTAACAGTAGCATATGAAAAATTAATCAGCGCCAACTGTGAGCTGACATCACACGTTCACGTCTCTCCTCCTCAGACGGGGCATGACAGCGCGGGCCGAGCTGAGAGCGTAGCCACGTCTGGCAGAGAGCGAGCCTCGGCGCACCGAAGCATCCGCCGCAGCAGGGCAAGATGGGAAAGACGGAGGAGGAGAGGGAAAACGCCGGGAAGCTGTTCGAGAGCTTCTTCCAGGCCTCTACCTGTAAGGAGACCCTGCAGGCCTTCAACGTCCTGTGCGGGCAGCTGGACCTGGACCCCGCTGACAGCAGGACCTTCTACAGCAGTCTGAAGGCGAGGGTCACCAACTGGAAGGCCAAGGCACTGTGGAGTAAGCTGGACAAGAGGATGGCCCATAAGGAGTACAACAACGGCCAGGCCTGTATGGGCAACAAGGTACATTTGTTAAGATTGTTTATGCGCATATCAGAGAAAAAAGGTTACCTATGAAAGTCCAATGTGGAAAAGTTTAGACTCATAAGAGATTATTGCTTTCGCCATTTAACCACAATTCGTTAACTGGTTATACCTTCACGGCCAACTTTTGTTTTTCCAAAAATAAGTGTTTATTTTTAGATGATTTTTCCTTCCGTCCGTTTGCCATTCTTTGCTCAGTTTATGATATCAGTATTTTATGAGGTAACTCATCTTAATCCACACGTCGGATTTATCGTTGTGTGATGACACGTAAAAACGTTTGTGTATTCAAGTTCCTTCCTAAAATCTGAGTTTACTTAATATGATGAAAAATGGGAAGTAGGCATCATGTTTTCACACTTTATTTACCACGCACTGCAAGTTACCTCTGGGTTGGACTATAAAACTTGAGTGCAGCGCGTTTATAGCAGCCGACACCCTTTGATCTGCTCTCCGGTCAAACTGCAGCCGGCTGGCAAAGTGCCTCTGCAGTTTGTTGAACAGTAAAAAAAAATGAGGTATGTATTGGAATAATAATCCTCTCCACCACAGCTGGTGAGCTAAACGTGTGCAAAGAAATTATGGCTATGAACTGTGAAACCTGTGTCATCAATCCTATCAAAGGAGCTCATTTATGATGACAGTTTATGATTTAGGATGCCTTCGTGACCTCACCTCACATATCTTTTTTTAAACAACGTGTTCTTGGTTCCTCCTCGGGGCTGTAAACGTATGCTGAGGAGTAAGATAGCTGGCGCATAAGTCATGGTTATCACTACGCTGTCTTACCTGCCTTTACCATGCAGCCCGTATTCTTCATAAACACACGATCTGTCGCTGCAACAGCTCGACGCACAGGACAGGAAACCAAAGGGATGCACGTTGCTTTGCACTGATTCTGCGGCTCTTAGGCAGCTGCTGCATGTCGAAGCCGGCCGGATGTATTAGCATCGGTATTTCCTTCATATGTGAGTGTATTGGTGTTTATGCATGAATTTCAGAATGACCCAAAAGAAAAACCCGTTCATAGCTCTGCGTGGCTTCATCTAACCCCGTAGTCAAACAAAAAAACAGCCAGTCACATTCAGAAAGCAACTACGAGACAAAGATGAAACTCCATAAACACAACCCGATAAGAACCGGAAGCAAAGGGACACAGAAAACACGTTGGGAGTGGTGGTTGGAGGCCGATGTAGTTGCCAGTAAAGGTGAAGTTTGAAAACCTGGAGGAGTGTGTGATTTACCTCTCAGGCATCAGCTGCAACCAGCTTGAAAGCGCGTTTTTATTGCACAGAGAAAACAGAGAGCATCACTCAGCAACTATGAATATTTGGCCCCGGTTGCCCTGCGGGCTTGCTCTGCCCTTTATGGGCCCTTCCTTCAAGACTGGAGCCAGGCCAGAGTTGTTGTTAAAATGTGTTTTTTGTGCCTCTCAGTTTAGCAGATTCTTTCTCATTTAAGCCAGAATTGGTAAAGAGAGACAGTCGGCAAGAGCCAAAATGTTAAATTTCTAAGTTCTGACACTTGACGGGGTTGTGTTGTAAAACAGACGCAGTGGTACTGTGCACCGAATTTGGAAAATGAGATGTACAGACAGGATGCACATTATAGAAACAATAATTTATTCGGAGATTGATGAGATTGGCTCAGATTTTAGGAAGTTTTTTTTTTTTTTAAACGTAGCCTGTTTTAACCATTCAAAATAGAGACAGTTTCGGCTTTTATTTTTATGTCTCCTCTCCCTGTGGAGGGGGGCACACGGTGGGGAATATGTGTTTTAGGGCGACTCAGCTCTTTAAAGTGACATACAGCATGTGAAAGCTCTCAACACCTCCTACTCATATCCCAGCTGCAGCCGCCATCTTTACAGGATATGATGTCATCCGTGTTTTATGCGCGGATACAGCTGTCTGCTGGGACACTCACACATAACCGTGGTGTGTTTCTTCCCCCAAAAATTTTATTGTCCACAGGAAAATTGCAAATCGATGCAGCGGATGGAGTTTGTAACCCTCGATATGATGCTATGAATCAGGACTTGTGGCAGTTTGAAAGTTGTGTTTTAGGTTTTAGATAGAATTAATAGTGTGTAAGTTCCGTCCAGTTAATTAGTCATTTGGCACAAAATATAGCACCATCAACTTTCATAACTGATTAATTATCATGTAAATAATGTTTGAAGCTTAATAGTCAAACTTCACAGAAATCAAATGCACAGATTTATTTATTTTTTTTTAACTGTTGGTTGAGGAAATTCTACCTCACCGAAGGGAAGATTGAATCTTTAGTTGATGCTTTTTAGCACGGTGACAGTAAAGAGGCAGGAGACGAATGTGAGCAGGGCGAGGCGCAGCAGGGAGAACAGCGAGGTCACAGGTGGGGAGCGGAGAGGAAACGTGTGCGTCCTGACTCGACAGATGTGGACGAGCTGTCAGGAAGAGCCTCACATGTGACATAACATGTCAGCGAATGCAAACAGGCTAGGACGAACAGCCTGACAGTGCTCACGGCAGATAGGAGCATGTAAACAGTTCTGTGAGATTAGATAGAAATGTGTCCATTATGTGTTCATCATCTCTTACTGCTGAGCACACCGGACCTCCATCAATCCGCTTACACACCGTCTCCTGAAATGAGGACAGCCGGCCCCTCCACCACCTGTATGTGTGTGTGTTTCACACCTGACATTACCTCATCCTCATAACCTCAGGCAACTCACAATGGCGTGCCGTGTTCCTCATCACTCACATCCCCTACAAAGCGCCGTCAGAGAAGATACGGAATGACTAAAGTAACATTCATCTTGTTTTGTGGTGCAGGAGCAGCACACAGCCATGTAGGGTATGATTGAGGATTTTGGTGAGTTGGCACTGGGCGTTCTATAAACAGCAGAGAACTATTTCCACTTTGTGTTCTCCCGCTGGTGGCCACACCGGGATGGCCGGCTTTACTGAAACCTGCAGCGGACCCAGCCTGCACGCCGCAGTCCTGTGGGAGAGGCTGAAAGGAAGGACTTAGGTTATGGAGACAGGAGACGGTCCACCTTGTTGAGCACAGCTGGGGCCACCTTCAGAAAACGCTTGCACCCGGGTTAAGAGTTATGTCTCTTATCTGAACAAATTCTCCGGCCGGCCGGAAAGTAGGAAAGACGTTTGCCAGCACACATGCGTCACTCTTTTCATCTATCATTCCCGAGGATGATGTCACGATCAAAGCAAACATTCTCAGACAGGCTGTAACATGTCAACCTGACTTCATGCATTTTTGTGTATGGTCGCTGCATGAGTAACGCCTTAAGTATGTAAAGGCTGTAATAATTTAGTTTTATGGAG
>KV751315.1:8117933-8131466 GCA_001698575.1 Mola mola
ATCTGCATGTGAAAACACGTCGTGTTTGGGAAAACAAGTGTTGCATGTAGCCTGTTTGCTCCCTTGCCCAGTGTTTTCTTTTTTTTTGACACTTCTACATGTCTGCACAGAAAATTATGTCAAAAATAATTCATATGTTTAATTAAGTTAGGAATTAATTCAGTTTTTTAGAATGTGGAAATAGTGAGACAGCGCGAACGGGGACGGCTGCTTTCAGTGGAAACTGGTCTTTGAAAGACACAGCAAGTAGGTGGTAGAGCTGCAACTAACGATTATTTTAATAAAAAATGAATCCGCCAATGATTTTCATGATTAATCATTTAAAGATTTGCTCTATGAATTGTCAAAAAAAATTCCTTGGAGTGACTCAGTTAATCGTTGCAGCTGTAGTATGTGGTGACTAAGGCGTCGAGCACTTAGTCGATAAAGAACCAGATCTTTCCTCCAGAGGTTGCTGACTCTAAACACGGAGACCGGAAAGGTGACTGCGCGTCAGTGATAATGTAGGTCCCTAACTGCTGCTGCACAGTGTAAACTGAGCGCTCCCATCCCCGAAGACACTGAACCACAAATTGCTAGTCTGACTGCCAAATTGATACTTGATACTGCCAAATTGCTGCAGGGCAGTTGGCTGCGGGGAATAGCCCTTTATTACAGAGGTGTAGCAGTCACATAGTGAAGCAAATTTTACCTCAACCGGCTGTTCTTTCGCCATAAATACACGAAACACGACTTTGTGCACACTGGTGCCCCACATTTCCCCTCAGATGACCTGAGACTGCCGCCGGAGGCCTTCTTTTTTTTTTGTAAGCGCAGTGGCTGATGGGTGTGTAGCCTGGCCAGCTTCCATGTGGCAGAGTGTAGTTCACGTCTCGTCAAAGAGCTCTTTTTCCTTTTGGTCTGGTTGGCTCCTAAACCGAAACTTTCACAAACTATACCGTAGTTGTTAAGAATATGAAAATTGCTGACACCAAATGTCACCAAGGGGTGAGTGAGCGCCGTCCAGGAGGGTGCAGAATCATTCAATTATTTAACATTCTAACAGGACCATTATAACACCCTGTACATTGAGCTGAAGGACTGTACTGATGTTTTATGCATATTTTAGCCTATCATTATCATTGATCATAATTATCACTTTATAAATTTTCAAAATGTAGTCATGGTACCGTTCCAAACCTTCAATATCCAATAAAACTCCGCCGCGTTAATTTAGAGTTCACATTCATGATGTCACGTTTGTTCCTGTGCTGAACTCTCAACATGTCATCAGCACAAACTGTTTAAGAAACGGCTCAAAACAGATGTGTCAGCCCCAGATCGACATTGTTTTTTTCCATATTTCCATCAGCTGCATGCGACAGGGTCGCCGCCTCGCACGAGAGCTTTGCTTTAAAATGCCTCTTGTCTCTGCCTCTTGTGCTTTTAATCAGCAGCAGCGCTCGCTGACGAAAAGTGTCTTGTTTTCTTGTGGTGGCACTTTGTGGGTTCTTACGCTCCACCCGCTCCAGTTCCGCAGCCAGATGTTGAAGCCGCACTTAGAACAATAAAACGGGAAACTCCTGCCGTACATCAAGAGTTTTCTAATGTTTGTATCAAGTTTTGATTCCCGAAGAGCAACAAGGGATCTGTTTCGACACAATAGCCCTTTTCACTGATGCAGGTGTTTATAGAGAAAAGCCTGTGATTTCCTATAAAGACCATATTTTCTTTCCTTCACCAAGATTTCCTCTTGCCTGGGTGTTAGCAGGTAATCACTGAGGCGGCTTTAAAGAAAGAAGGAAAGCGATCACCCTCGCTTGCAATTCAACTGCGCCTCAAAATTACCCAGTGAGACATCTGGGGAGTGAAAACCCTCCATCTGGGTGGAAAACATTCATTAACAAAGCTGTGTGTTCTTATTTTGTGCTCTCACGCCGTTCGTCACTCTTCCTGCATGTAACGCCCAACACGGTTTAAACCCCAGTAGTTAAACACTTTCACTTTTCACTTTTCACTTTTTTTGTTTTCCTTCAAGTCACTCTTGTCGTTTCCAGGGCAGCTCAGTAAGAAGAACATTCACCCCGTCGGTTGACAAGTGTCACTCATGCGAGAGGCGTGTTTATCTGGTGGAGAGGGTTTTAGCGGAGGGGCTCTACTTCCACAGGGAGTGTTTTCGCTGTTCGACCTGCAGCTGCGCCCTGCGACAGGGAGCGCACGCCTTCGACTCTCAGCACGGTTCGTATTATCGGTTCATTTCTAGTCTTAGTAAACTCGGCTACTTCACACTGATGTTTGCTGTTATCTTGCAGGTAAATTGTACTGCAAACCCCATTTTGACCAACGCAACAATGGGACGACCCTCTACAGGAATTTGTCTCTACGCGCAGTGAGTACTTCTTAAGGCATCCGTCTAATTTCAGCAGTATTTGCCATGAAATGTCTTAACCTCTCATTCCGTCCCGTCCTGTGTTGTAGAGTCGTACCGCGGCTGCAGTTCAGGAGCGATGCGCTGATGATGGACAGAGCTCAGAGTCCGGCGGCTCAGAGGACCTGCAGAGTGAGTCTTCAGCAGGTACCTTCGGCTGCTTCGTGAGGAAAGGCCTGAGCTGGCCCCTCAGCGTGACCCGTGCCGTGTGTAACGCCCCCCGGCGTCTGTGCCATCGCATGCGCAGCACGGCGCAGGCGCTCGCCGGCCACGCGAGCGACCACGCCCAGGACTATGCATCGCTGTTTGAGCTGCTGAGCATGGGCTTACCCCTGCTGCTCGTTTTACAAGAGGTACTGCTGCAGATGTACACCGAGGCTGTGCCCGATGGGCCCGGCTCCGTGCAGCCTCTCCTGCTGTGGCTGCAGGAGCACATTGGCCACAGGCTCATTTAGCAGAGCCCAGATTCCCAAACCCATCAGATCCGTGGCTTAATGGTAAAGCAGCTCCAGTGTTCTGGTCTTGTTGTCACCTGTAGCCGTGCACAAGCACCTTTTTTAATGTTTACGTGCCTTTAATGATGTCAATGTGTAGATTTGTCTCCATGTGTGCATCAGCCAAAGAAGAGACACTGTAAAGAATTTTTTACAATTTTGCTACAGGAGAGACAATTTGTCATTACGAAAGCCGAACCAAATATTTTTCGCATGTAGAAGCTGTACGGTGTTTGCGGGGTTGAAATAAGTCAAAAAGACATACAACATGCCACAGTTAGTGCATTAAAGACTCAAGACTGCCGAAATGTCCAAATGTAAAAAATGACAGGACAATTTACTTTTTACAGAGAAATGAAAATGGATCCCACAGTTTGACTGACTAACCTGATGCACTTTATGTTTTTCGATCTGCCCTGTTGATGTTTCATGGTAACGCTGAGACAACAGGAAGGTTTGACTATACACACTGTTTGCACTCTGGCCATGTGTTTTTCAATACATGGGTGCACGTGTGTTAGTTTGCTCGAAAACCTCATTTACTTGAGCTGTTTTTGTCGATTTTCTCTATGGATAACACCAAAGGTTTGACTCTGGTCTGGTGAGTTTCCTGCTCACTATTTACTTCTACTTTGCTGCCATCTACTGTTGAGTCCCGGAAACACCCAAAGGGCAGAAAAGATGCCCCGCCCTGCCAATTTTAAACCTCTGCCTCCCTCTAACAGCAGATTTCTAAAGCATGTTGAGATTTACTGTAGACAGTAGAGGTTGGTGAGCGTGCTGTGATGTGTTTTGAATGTGCTCGCCACTCTAGCCTTGACTTTTTTTTTTTAAGCAGATCAACTGCAAAACCTCCTTGACTGGAAGCCGCACAGCTGCCTGATATTCTGATACACCATCTAATGATGCTCACGAAGCACTTTAGACTAGAGTATTTTGTTTTTCCTTATAAAATATTTAAAAGCTTTAAACATTATTTTAAGTGTTTACAGAATGATATGCAGTAAAGTGTTTCTGTTTTGTTATCCGTTAATATTTCATGTTAAATATAGTAATTATAGTTGATGTCAGTGCAGTTAAGGGTTGCAAATGTTTAAACACACCAAATGCTGTTTGCATACACACTGACTTGATTTTTTTTTTTTTTTAATGTTCTGTACAACAAAATGAGAGTCATTCTAACTGTAACATGAACAGTGGTGCCAACATTGTTGTCATGAATGTCAGTATTTTTGTCTCCATAAACATTTTCTACATTTTTGCTCTCATCTGTTGTGATTTATTTCTGAAAGCTCTCTGTGGCTGAGATGATTTCTCTCTCTTCCTACATGCTCAGCTGACCTGTGTGATCCAGCTGGATGGTTAGAAGAAATGACGTTTTGAAGGTGATGCACGTGCACGTGATGTGATACTGACTTACAGTGCAGGGGCAATCACAGACGGTGCTTCGAAGTGACTAAACTCAGGGCTAATGAACGTCACCGGGGTTCGTCACTGATCCCCCGGCTCTTTTTGGAATGCGCTAACCAAGTGTGCACCCATGAATTTCTATGTTTTATGGTGATTCAAGTGAGAAGAACCAGTTGGTTATCAAGTTAAGAACTACCAAAGAGAAAATACAAAAGACACGTCCAGTCAGTTCTATTACACGTGTTTGGTAGCTTTTTAACAAATAGTTCAACAAAAAAGCAACACGTTTCGGAGCGTTTGAGTGTGACATGTAATCTTCCACAGCAGATTCCTGAAGAATAAATTTCTAAGCCTGAACTTCAAGACAATATGGAGGAGTGAGTGGAAGTTCTGAAAAAGTGGAGAGCTGAAATCTGTAGTTCAGCTCCACTTGCTGAGGGAGATGTGACTGAAAGCTCCAAAACGTCCTGTACTCAGTGCACCGTGTTGGTTTACAATTTACTAATAATTTTGTAGTTGTAATTTTCAGAGACTAAATGAGCAGATGATGGATCTCAATTGGGAATTTAACGCTTTTACACATCAAAGTCTGTTTTCAGGTCAAAATCAAGTGAGAAACGCAGGATCTGAACAAGAATTGCAAGGGCTCTTCCTCACTTCCCATCAACCAACGGAGTTTTGTTGGAAACCATCCCGCAGTTTTTGAGTGATCCTGCTGTCTAACAGACAAATAAAAGATGTATCTGCGTGTTGTCTGATAAATCTGCCCCAGGAGACATCACGTATTGAGGCTACATTAGATGCGTAACACAGCCACAGACTCTGAATGCAGCCTTGTAGTATTGGTGCTAATTGACAGTAGGTGCAGTGCCACATTTTTAAGAAGAATCCATTAGTTTTAAACATCAGTGACAGAGAAGCAAGTGGTCGGTCCTCCTCATCACCGCCTCCAGTAAGAGCCCTAAACCTCCCGTAAAGCCACCAGGCTAGAGTGGTTGTGCTGGGCAGCTTCCATTTGTGGAAAAACCTTCTCTCTGTTGAACAAAGGTCTAAAAAAATGTGTTTATTTTCATGATGGATCTGACAAAAGCAGCACTGAACCACTTAACGTTTCTGTATGAAGGTTGAACACAGCACCCCCCCCCCACCTCTTCCAGTGTGTGTGTGTGTGTGTGTGTCACTTTTGATGTCCACATAGCAAAAGGACAAACACCTGGTTAATGAAACGCATAACTGGCATTTCTCTCCCTCCTCTTCACCAACTTAAAATAAAATGAAATTTTTGCATGGTGTCGGAAACTTTTGAGGAATGCACTTAGAGCTCAGGGAGTGAAACCACCATTTATTATTAAAAAAATAAATCTTTGTTACATGATTCTGCTTCTGAAAAGGTCCTTGACTCCAGTTTAGATTCTCTTCAAACTGCTGCGGGAAACTTCCTTACCGAGTGACTGTTGTCGGTTAGTTACTGAAAGACTGCAGCCCCGCCTACTGTTCTGACTGAGACTAATTGAACTAATACCGATGTGACTCCTGCTACTGTTATTATAATAAGAAATTCTGGCTTTGTCATAGTGGAGGCATGTAAATGTTGAATACAATGAAGGTAAGACTCGGGGGACGAATGCCATTTTACATAAAGGCCGTTCAGGGTCATGAAAGTTACTTCATCCATCTTGTCGGTGTTGTCTAAAGTCTGTGATGAGGAGAGTTTATACACCAGTGGTGGTTGTTTATCTTCCAAAACATCTGCGCCTCCATGACGGCCAACAAACTGACAAATACCTTTGCTAATCATTTATCTTCTCCCCCCTCTCCTGGAGGTAAGTCTCAGCTCTTCAGATGACGCTCGTGATGAGGGTTCTTGGCTTCAAAGCAGCTTGGATAAGCATCAGATATGACAGGGCTCTATATAATATACTCTACTGGTGCATTATATGACACACACATCCTTAGATTTGTTCTTTTTCATTCATTTATAATACTGTTAATGTTATACCCTGCACCACCAAGAAACTATTGTGATTTGAAAAAACAAAGCCCAGAACAGGCCTTGTGAATCTATTTCTGCTTTTCACTCAGCCAGTTTCAGTTGGTCTTATAAAAACTGGGGGGGTCACTGTGAGCTGCACATTTCTGATTCCCTTTGTATCATGTCTGTTTCCGTTTGTTTGTCATTCAGAAGCTGCCACACATTGAGTTGCTTCTTCGCCCCCCCCCAGACCGCGACATAAAGACAATCATTTTTCATAATGCCATTGCACTTGTTTATAATCAATGCTTTTATAAAGTGTGTTTATGTTTTGTGTTGCTTTGTTGCTTTTTTTGAAGCACAATATATAAATGTGGTTATTGACTCCTGACCATTAAATTTTAACTTCAGTCAGCCTTGTTGCCGTTTTCCCTCGACAGTACGTGGTCACAAAACTAAATAAATCCGGTCATTTTCAAATGACTCGCCTTTAAAACTGTGCATTTAAGATACATACATTGTTTTGTGTACATGAACATGTTTAGCTATAAAATATATATTCTGCACAGTAATAAGAGGTCCAACGATAACAGCCTTTAACAGTTTGTTAGAAGCCTTCAACTGCCTCCACGGCCCACTGGGTGATGCTCTGAGGCCAGTAACCACCGGGCCTCATACCTCTACACCATCATTTTATCCGATAAACAAAGAAATGAGACCATTACCCAGTCAAACGCCCCTCTGATGGTGAAAAAAGACCAAACCAAAGCAGCCGTTCACCAGAACACTAGATTTGGACCTGCGTTTGTGACCCTGCACAATGTCATAGCAGCCAGCTTTTCATTCGCGAATTGTCATTTGTGTGCATCGAAATTGATAAGCACTGATTGTCTTACTTGGTTACTAATGTTTTCTATTAGTAACCTGCCTGGTCCAGATTTTTGCACCTATTATTTGCCAGAATTATCGCTCAGTTAACTCGAAGAAGCAGACTCAGAGCAGCAGAGGCACAACTCCCTGCACTCTGTTCACTGCCATTTTGTAACTTTCCCAATGAGGTTTTTTTTTTTTTATTATTATCGTTATTATTTTTGATGACCTTTTCCTTCAAATAGAGCAGAGCAGAAAGCAAGTTATATATAAGCGGTGATTAGCATTCAGGCCGCAGAGCAATCAGAGTCTGAAATTGAATTGAAATTACAGAAGATGTGAAAGTTGATGACGAAACGGAAAAGCTTTGACAAGATGAATCTAAAAATGTAATGTCATTATTTTAGCACTTTCACGCAAATCATCCTCTTAAACACAAACATAAATTTCTTAAGGGGGTGGGGGTGGGAGCGCTCAGCTGGGCCACTGGGGTAAATAATCCAAATTCTATGTGAACATTCACATTACACTACCTCTGAAGAGAAAATTATCCTCTACAAAACAGGCAGTCAAATAAAAGGCAGTTATTTAAAATGCACCCTCCCTCCCTTATTTACAATTTGCAGTTAAGCATGTGAGAAGAGTAAAATGTGTGGAGAACAAGCTGCACACAAAAGCAAACCCTGCGACTTGCGGCAGACCCACACATGACGGATGAACACAGTTTGTCACAGTTTGCAGCCAAATATTACCAAATATGTCCTTCCATAATTCATAAACTTAAGAACAAACCAGTCAGTTGGTATCAGTCTCTCACAGAGGATATGAGACGCATATTTAAAGTCTCGCTGGACAGATGAATGAGCAGTGGAGTTGTCTTTGGTGTGGCCAGGCCGCCGGTCAGGGAGGCTCCTCTCTGTCTGCAGCCAGCGTCGCAGCAACACATGAAATGCCCCTAAATGTCTTCACTCATAAAAACAGAGGCGGAAAAGTGCTGTTGTGCATATTGTTGCTCAGAGTGTGAAATCTGAAAGCTGCGGCACCGGTCTGAATACACAAAAACTTTTTCTTTTAACTTTCCTTTTCAACAAGGCAACTTTTCTTTATTGGTGCTATTTGATTTCTTTTTACTTTGACTGAAAATCTTTTGCTGCCTTTCGTCAGTTTTGTTGTTCAATGGCTGAAATATCAGGATTTTTTTTTTCCCCCCGAACATCTTCAAAACTTGATCCCTGTAAAATCTGAAAATATGCCACAAAGTATTCAGTAATCATTTCTCAAATAAACAGTGTAGGTTTCATTAACTCAAAGAATGTTGCTGTAGATCCTTGAACCCATCACACACGGCCTCTTCTGAAATCAACATTATAAACATTTCTAATTGCTTTATTTTTTTTTTGTCAGAGTAAATCAGGAAGCTCAAGCGTGGCAGCCTTCAATGCAACTAAAATCCTTCAGACTTTTGCTTTTATCTGCACAACAAAATTCCATCATCTCTAATTTGAATGTGAAGCATTGAACAACGCCTCGTCTGCTACATTTTTTAATCATTTGCTGCATCAGAACTCAAAGTTTGATTTTCTTTTCTTTTTTTTCTCCTCCTGTTTATGTTTCATGTGTGAGGCTTGATTCATATGCATTTCTCAAATCCTTCTCACCAAAACCTTTTAATGACCCGATAACTACGGCAATAGCAAAAACAGATACATTCATCATTCAACATGCCATTCAAACTTCTAAATTATGTCGTTCAAAATACATAATTTGATAGGGACATTTCATTTGGACAGACTTCTGTCTGGGACACTGTTTGTGCTGCAGCGGTGGATTTCTGGAAACCGAACAAACCAGTGATTGAGAGGAAGGAAGCAGGTCTGATAGCCGCACAGCTACAGCTCAAAGCTCAGTTTCCAGAGGATTTCTTCATCAAATCAGCTACATGTGGTTTGTTACGAGTCCAGCACAATTACTGTCCCATTGCTAGCTTTCTTTTAGCATTCCACATATCATTCAGTCATTTAAAGGAGAACTCTGATATTTTTCAACCTAAGTCCTGTTTCTTTCTTTTTTAGAGTCTTTTAGACTCTAATTTCACAAAGTACATCTTTTTTTTTTTTTTTTTTAATTACAGCCGTATGGGTTTTGGTCACTAGAACAAATTAACTTGACAAGGCTATCAATGCAACCGCATGGGACAAGTCCAAACTTTGGAAATATATCAAATTATTTCACCGCTAAAGACGCTCAAAATGTTATTACATGCGTGAGGTAACATCATGTGGATACCTACAGTGAACTACCTGTGTAAATGAATGTTTGTAAAGTGTTTTTCCTACCTTTTCTCTACTTCCTGTGGCTGACGGTGAACCCCAGACACGACCAGTCAAAGACCCGTCAGCACCTTTTCTAACATCTTAGGACTTTTAATGAAATGCAAAAGAATTTGTGTGGGTTTATTCCAAAGTAAAGTTTAATTATTCGGCAGATTATGACAGCGTGGAATAAATCTAAACAAATCCATGTGTTTCATAAAGATTGGAAACGTTCAGGAAACAGTTCCCCTTCAGCGACTGAGTCGAGTCTATACCAACACTGGGAGTTATTGGGGTGAAAGCACGCAGGTATCTACTACACGTTACCAGGCACTTGCAAAAAAGCGTTTTGATTGTAGTTAGTGGTGAACAGACACTGTCGGATTGTATAGCCTTGTTGAATTAAATGGACCTTGTGACAGAACTCAATACTGCAGTAATCTTCAGAAAAAGAAGTGCTTAGTTTGTAGAAATGCTGGAGTTCTCCTTCACAAATTTTAAAGCTAAAGGCAACACAACATAGTCTTTTTTTCTACTGGTTGCGTTTTGTATTGTTTTATTGATAGATATCATCAGCAGCAGCAGTAGTAGCCTGTTCGTATACTACAGAAACACTGAGGTTTCCCCTCATTTACAGTGACGACGAGTTTGAGAGTAGGAAACGTGGTAACAAAAACACAACAATTCATCTAAAAATGATTGCAAACAGAAGTGAAGTAATTAATATCAAGTGAAGCGAGGAAGGGCAGGAATCGCTGAAAAGCACTGAAACAAAAGGCAGACAAGATTTGAGTGTGCCAGGGGGACTCTGAGTGAAGATAAGCATCAAGAATGAGCAGAATAAGGTTCCGAGCTCCACCTGTGAGCAAAAGCTGATTGTTTATTTTTTGTCTTTTTTTCAGTGAATCTTCCACTTGCCTCTGAAATCCAGTTTGTAACACACTGTAGGTATAAAACACACCGTCTTACTTCTCGCTGAGGTAATCGTTTAGTAAGGGTATATTCTCTATAAAACCAGACTAATGCTGTAGCACCATAAATTGTACTTAGAGAAGCGGCTCGATAAGTATATGTACGTTCACATTTTAATTAAGTTTTTCTTGAGCGTTTCCATTTGTGTGCTCACTTCCACGAGTTAATGAAGTTTCAGTCACATTTATTTAGATGCAGCCAATATCCCCAAAAAAGGCTGATGCTTACATGATACGAGTCTGAATCAAATACCATCCAAAGAATGAATGAAAATATCAGCAATGACAAAGGAAAAAATACAGAATTACATTGTACTCTAAATTACTCTCCTTAATTAAGCTTTTCTAAAACTCAGAAGAGAGCTAAATTACACCATTTCCATTCATCATTAAGTCCATTCCAAAGTTCGACCTCCAAAACTGGAATATAGCTGCAGTTTACACTCATTCTCACTCAACAACCTGCTTAAACTGTAGTTCCTTTCACTTAATTAAAAGACAGAGACAAGAGTGCCATTTTTTCACAACTCTCTCTCTCGCTCTTTCTCTCTCTGTGAATCGTGTTAGCTCCAGCTCAGTTTCTGTCCTCACGGTGGGCCAGAAGTCCTGGGGCTCAGGTCTTATTTGACTGCTTTACTGTTTTACTGCCTCACTCTCTGGTTTTACAGCATCGTTTCCGGTCGCGTTGTTCATTATCAGCTCGCCAGGTGGCTGACACAGCTCCAAATGAACGACAGTGTTCCTCTGTGATGGCTGGGCGTGTAAATGAGCATCCGTTTGCTCACTAGTGTGTCATATCAAGGTAAAATGTCAAAGTTGTGCTCAGAACTTGATTCTGCCTCCCCCAAGAGGCAAAAAAAAATTATTTCGATTATTGTTAAAGAATTAAAGAGCATGATGTAAATACATGTTCCTGTACATGTCACTGCTGTCAGTCAATATCTTCAACAGTATCTTTATGCACCTTGTTTTAGTTACTATTGTACAGATATGTAAGAATCTAAGGTGCTACGTGTTGTCCCTTCCAGTTCATAGCGTAATTCCAGCTGCTCGTAGGTTTGGCCGAGCATAAAACGAGCCCCGGATTTCTTGCCAGCCTTATCCTCTGACATTTAAGCTGGGATAGTGAGAATGCATTTCAATAGCCCATTGTCTGAACCACTATCATCAGCAAAGCCCAGGACCTGGGAGCTGTGCTTTTTTTCACCAAAAAAGGAGAAAATGATCACCCATAATCAGACATCACACACCAAGATGTCTTAAACAGGAGCATTTCCAGCCATTAGGTGTAATTACACTCCTGTATCTGCCTTTATATACCACTGTATTCATATCAAACAAGGCTCTCCACGCATGCCAAGACCATCAGCCCGTCTCTCTTTTATATAGGACAACAGCAGTTAACAAAAACACCCACAGAAAGGTAAGCTCGGCAGGACTGGCACCGAGCATGAGTAGTTTATGTCTACTAGAGGTTCAGGAACTCACATGTGATTATTATTGATTTGTGCTCATACCTCAGCCTGTCAAATGTTTTCCATGTTCTTCTACTTCTCTCTCCATATTTGAACATGCACACGTGTGGTTTGCAATTTTGTTTGCTTTTTTTTTTTTTTTTTCATGCTGAGAATCTGCACCAAAATGTTGTATTTCTCTTGTTTCTGCAGGAATCATTGCTTCTACTAAGTATTATCTTACCATGCTGTAGGGCCACCTTTTCATGCCAGATGGCAGAAATTCAATGGTGTACTGATTCTTGCTAATGGCAGGACATAAAGCTCTGTCCTAAAAGCATGCATCTGTGTGATATCACAAAATCCTCAGCCTCAGATACAATCTGCATGCACATCTGGTTATAATCACATTTTAAACATTGGTTATGCAATAATCTGCCTTTAATGTCTGTGTCCTGTTGGCAGAAACTTCTGTGGAATAGACAACTGAGCTGACAAACAGATAAAGAGATTTGTTTGGTGAAACAGCAGGTATGCACAGTGTTTAAAACTGTGATAAAAAAAACACCCAAACAGCTGCAGCCGCATGCTGAAGCATCTGAAACTGCATTTGTGAGGATTTTGTCCGAACTTAACTGCATCAAATGAGCCGTTGCTCACGTGTTTGACCTCCTCACGCAGCGCTGTGTCTGACAGTATGTCCAGTATTTTACAGGTACTGAGAAAGAAACCCCTGCACAAAACAGCTCACATTCCGGCTTCACTCCATTTTCCCACATGCTCTTTTCTGGTTCGTTTAAAATCTTAATTTCATTAATTGAGCAAGCTGGAATTATGCGTAATGCCAGTTGTTAGAATACAATTTGCTTTGTTCCTTCCATCGATAAAGGATTGATCCCCCGAACCCAAAGCATTTCAAATTATTCTAAAATATGCATTAAAATACAAATGTAAAACCATGTGTTTTAAAAATTCTAAACATTTGAGCCCCCCTTCATATGCATCATGGTGGTTTGGGACTGCTGCGTCTGTGCTGTAATATCTGTGAGAGTGTGCAGGTGATGGTGGCTAATCTCTGGTAAGTAAGAGCTTTGCAAAGGTTGACTTAAAACAGGGGCTACAACTACATTTTTATGTACTTTAACATATAATAAAACATGTACAAGTGCATTTTGTTCAGTCAATTACCTCACAGGTACGTCAACACGGCTGCCATGTGTCTCCCAGTGCGTTATGTCCAGCAGGAGGTCAATGCAGCCAATTTTCAAGCATTTGTTAGAGGGGAACACTTTCATTATCGCTATTAATATAGTTATTTTAAGTTTGATAATACACTTAGTTAGGTTAACTTAATTATTCAGTATAGAGATACCTCTATATACATTTTACACCAGTTTGTTGCATTTTTCTTGACCTTTGATGGCACCTTCGGTTTCCCCGTCAGGAATTATCGTTTGGAAAATGCTCGGTTAGCCCTACGGTGATGTAATTTTCTACTCTGAGCAGTAGAAAATGAAATATGTTTGGAGTTTTTAACTGTATGTGGAAAAAGCACCATGATTACTACCATTTATGGAAAACACAGGTCATTAATTGTTTAGTTATCTCAAAGGGAACCCACTTTACTTCTCTGAACGTGACAG
>KV751315.1:8138398-8148409 GCA_001698575.1 Mola mola
CACCTACATGGCTGGCCCAGAAACACAGAAGTAACTTGACGTAGTATAAAAAAATACCCCGTAACATCCCCCTCACCCAAAGAAAGGGACATTTTTATATGAG
Source organism: Mola mola (assembly GCA_001698575.1). Lineage (NCBI taxonomy): Eukaryota > Metazoa > Chordata > Actinopteri > Tetraodontiformes > Molidae > Mola > Mola mola. The sequence goes on from KV751315.1 coordinate 8,138,502, forward strand.
ATATCAATAACGAGGTAAGTTTCAACGGGAGTTGCCGGTATCCAAACTGGTTGTAGACTTCTGTTCGCGGCGGGCTTGTTGACGTTTTTTGAACAATACGGGTGAATTTATGAAACAGCGCTGGCTTATTTTGGCGTTTTGCTATGTCTGCCGCGGCGTGGAGCGGCGTTGGGTCGTGAGCTCCCATCGCTGTGGTACATGGCCGACTCTGGTCGCTGTTGCAACAGGGTGCTCCACTTTGAACACTCACTGTTGTAGCTTTGACACGGCGGCGAAAAATCTTTGACATTTTTCACATTTTTTTGAAAAGAATCCCAGTCGAGCGCCCCCGCGGGAGCCTCACTTACGCGTTTCTCTCGTTAGATTGTCGGAAACTGCCAGCGGGGATAGGGATGAACTGAAGAATACAACAAATACACTGCACGAAAAACAGTTTTTGGACAAGATGACGGGTGAAAACGCAGCTCTTTTCCTCTCCCTAGTTGGCCCCGCTGCCGGGACTTGTTGGGGATTTCGCCGGAGCATTTTCGGACCACCTCGAAGAAAACACAGTTGGGGGACTTGTTGCTTCAGCACGTTTTGACGGCGGCTTTTTAAACCGGCAGCGAAGCTTCGTGTAAGTACATATTTTCACGTTTATGTCCGTGATTTGTGTCGCCGCTCCGTGTCTCCATGTTGTAACAGAACCGGAGCAAAATGTTAGCCAAAAACTCCGGTTTTGTTTCAGGTTGCTAGGTGGGTTTAAATCCTCCCCGTAGGTCCAAAAACTACCACTTTGACCAAAACAACGTAGGGAAACCACATTTATGCCTTACTTTTACGTTTTGTCAAGGATATTCGAACTTGAACCGATCGAAGCTAAACCTCTGCTTATGTTCGAGGAGTAAAGTTAGCTTAAGATGTGCTGCTCGTTGGCTTTTTATTTGGGGTTTCCTTCTGTGTTTTCCTTTTCCCTCCTCTACTTTGGGAAATGCCTGCTCAGCTAAAACACGGCTCCCTCTCAACCGGAGGCCAGCTGTGTCACAAAGTTTGACTCCCCACAATGCGTTCACCCCCTTTTGTGCAAATCTCACAGACTTTCTTTAGCAGCATTAAGTTGCCCTGAAAAGCGCTGCCTCTCGTGGCACACGTTGCTTGATCTCTACCGTGTCCCCTCCTGACACTCAATGTTTGCTGCTTTGAATTGTCAGCTTCGGTTTAGGTTGAACAAACAGGCCGGTCCGGTCACCAGGCCGCAGTTTACACAGTTTTTACATATGCTGCCGGGATTCAAACCAGGGACAGTCCCACTTCAATATATGTATCCTATCTGATTCAATCTCCTGTGACTGACGTCTCTGCAGTCATGGCTCATTGCAGAGTCACACACGGGTACAATTAATTGCAATTAAGTTTGCAAAAGCTGCTGTGTTGGGCTATGATAATCTGGGCAAAAGAAGAAATGACAGAGCTGGGTCGAAAAAGCAGCACAAGCGTCACCAGGGAGGCTGAACAAAATCCACTTTCCGGCCTCGCTAAGTTTTTGGCCGCAGCACCAATACAGATGTCTCTTAACCCTTTTTATGTTTCAACTTGGAGAGCAGCAGGTTATGCAAGGTTGCACAAGTCCTCTGCACTCACAATGTAAAGACCTGCTTTATGTTGCTGTGAAACGTTTCATATCATTTAAATACAAAGAGACACAGCATTTTTCATTTAATTAAAGTGAAAGGGCTGTTATCTTTTCCAGGAAACGGCTTGAAAGTGTCAAACACTCCAGACAAGTCACAGTGTGAATCTACTAGCTTGGGAGTGAAAAAAAAGTAGAAATAGATGCTTTGTTTTCAGCTTATGCAACCAGTGGACCTGTTGGATGGCAGCCTGCATAACATTTGTGCAAGAATAGGATGTTGTCTTTGTTTGGCTGAATGAGTGTTCACTTCAAAGTTTCCAAACTTTCTCTGATTATTGATAGAGCATAGAACAGTGCATTAGTCGTCACCTGTAGTTTTTTTTAAGATACCACAACAGATCCATTGTGTCTGAGTGTGTGTTTTTCTGTATGTTATTGCCATTGGTTTGGCCTGTTTGATATTGGTCACAAGCAAAACATGTCATTTTCACTGACTTATAAAGTTGAAAATTATGTTGTATTATGATTTAAGGAAAATTAAAGCGGGGCCATTAAGTATCTAAATGAAAATGGGCCGTGTTGTCTAAACAGGCGATATGCAACTTCAGTTTACTTTTTTGTCAGGTTTTGCTCCTTTTCGGCTTCCTTTTTGAGGTCTGAGGGCAGGACTGCAGAGATTGTAGTGTATCTATGATTTGCTTTTGTGAAACTCAGAGTCAACTCTTGCTATTTAGGAGAGACTCTGCTCTTCTTTGTTGACCATACTGTTACTCAATGATTGTTGACTTTCAGAGAGCCTTATTTTGGCCAAACATTTGTTTGTTTTATGCTGTGTTAGGGATGATGGCAAACATCAGTTTTTGCCTTCATTTTCACGAAGCAATTTTTTTAATATTTCGTGCCTATGACAGTATCTTTCAAGCATGGCGTCACGCAGATGCACGTCTCACTCTCCTTTTCATACATTAATGTGTTAAAAATTCTTTAAAGGCTCTCTCTGTGTGTTTGTGCAACATCACACTTCATGCATACAGTGGTTACAGAAAATAACCACGATGAAGTGAGTCTATAGATACTCTTAGAGACACTACAATCTCTCAGTGAGGATAGAATCCGTACCGTCCCTTTGGACACTCACAGCAACATCTGCTTAAAGTGACCTTAGATTTGATTAATAGCTCATTAAGAGAAACCGTGCGAGCATGTCATGACCGACAGATGGAAAGAAGCACCTGTGTCGTCCAGGCTCCATGCAACAGGTGCTACTGAGCAGGGTTGTGTTTAAAAATTAGAATTCCACTAGTGTTAGTTTAAGGTTCATTATTCACACGTCCCACTGGAGTTTTGATGCAAACCGCTGAAATCATACATTCGTTATCTCATGTTGAGGATAAATTTGATGTGTATTTTATAGAAAAAAAAGCAGATCATTTATTTAATGCATGGGAGCAACAGTTGGAGATGAGACATTCAGCACTTGAATTCTGTTTTTTTTTTGTTTTTCTGTTGATTGTGTAGACACGTGCAGAGACGTGTTATACAGGTTCAAAAGGAATGAATATAACTATGTCTGTCTTGGTTTTTAATTAGTTTGTTGTATCTCTGTTTACACTTAGATTAGTTGTCACGTCTTTGGCTCAAATTTTTTTCATTGTTCAAATGTTTTTTATTTGCTACTGTCAGGAGTTTAAAATGCTTCATGGCAACGGAAAGACAATGTGTGTCCAACTTTTTAATTTAAAATGATGATATGGAATATTACTATTCTTATTATATTCATATTTTTTTTGAAACTCTAAGGCTAGAAGAAAGATATGTGATCTGTAATTGAATCTGGCGATGGAGGCATTAATTGTGTAATTAGATCTAATGTGTGGCGGGGTAGAGTCGCATCAAAACATCACTGTGCTCCTCGGTCAAAGCACTCTTTTAAAAGAGGACAGTCCTGCAGACTTCCAGGCTGCGGGTGCCCTGAGATAAACCCTGGTCTAGAAAGGGAATTTTAGAGTATATGCTGGTGCTCAGCAGTCTGAGCAGTGCCCACTGAGGCCGGTGTACAGTGCCACCAAAAAGGAAAAGCTGGCTCAAAGCCACTGACGTCATCTAAGTAAATCTGCTTCAGTACAGCAACTATAAAATGACTGCCAGCTACCGAATGCACTTTGGCCCTGTCAACCACCTTTGTTAGTGCAACACAGGTTTTTTTTTGTTGTTTTTTTTTCCCCCTTCCTAGTGAATACTTATGGAAGACAAGCTGTGTACATGTCTACTGTTATTTTGCTGAAGGAGTAACATTGCCTGTTAAAAGGAACAAGTCACATTTCCAGTATTACATAAAGCCTCAAATGATTGAGTTTCTTTGACCCTTTGAAGTCATACCACTTAAATATTACAGCCTCATAATTTTTACCATATGGCAATCTCCGTCTTGTGAGCTGGAAAAAAAGGCATCTAAGCGGCATAATTCTATAACCACTCATAACTGAGTGCCTCAGTAGTTATTTAGAGCCAGGGACATGTACTTTGTATTGTTTTTGAATAAAAAAGACAACTAAATGAGCTGCTTCAAGATCACACAGAGAAAAAAAGCAATATGCACTCCACAAATCATTAGATGAGTCAGTTTTTGAAACCACCATAAACCTTTTGAGATCTTAACCACAATGAAAGCAGGAAATCTCAGCTTCAACAACTTCCTTTCTCAATGTTGGCCATAGATGCTGTAGTGGTGTTCAGCTTCCCACTAGTGAAAGGAAACCAGTGGAACAAAGGCACAGAGTCACTTCATTTACTGAAACAGTGTATAATTTGTGGCTTGTATTCAAATGTGGGTTATTCAGCCTCTCTGGCACTGTACTCCCCAGTCGTCGCTTGTAATAAATTCCCACAAGACTTTTCATCAATGATCGCTGCATGGTTATCGTGGCCGACACAGATCAGGCAGGCTCTCTCTGCCCTGAAGGTGCCCTGGATTCAGTAAAGGCACAGATAGACTGGAGGGTAAGCTACCAACATTAATATGCAGGCTGTGCCCAGTAAATTAGTTTGGAATCCAATCCGGGACACGGCTATGGAGAGCTGGATTGCCCAAACTGCTCTTTTTTCCCCTCTCCATTCAATCTGTTTAATTGAACCAATAGCAGAACGTTTTAACAAGGACTGCTGTTAGTTTATAATTACATCATAAATATGGGCTAGCTATGCTGTCAACAAATGGTATGTCTTCTTGCTAATTAGAGAATCTCTAGCTTTTAAAAGATCTGAGTTAATTTAAGGTTTCTGATATTTTTCATTTTAGATATTGCAAAAAACCCCAAAAAACAGCAAAAACTGTAAAGTTTGTAGTAGTTTCTGTCTTCCTGTCTGTTGGATCAAAGTAAAGGCAAAATGTGTAAATTGGGCTGGTCTGTAAAACATATAAATTATTATTGTGATATGAGAATTACTGTCTTTTTGATATTGCTATATTACGATATGGCATAAGTGTTATCCTTTCCTGTTTTTAAAGACCGCATAACAGTAAGAAGATGTAAGTATCTGAGCTTATCAGAGTGTTGTAGTACTTCTAGTGTTTGTCTTCATCTCCTGACTATTGTGTTAATATGTTGTGAAATCACCTACAGTTGCCCTTTTGATAGAGTTCAAATTCAAATTTTATTTGTATAGCCCAAAATCACATATTGCAATTTGTCTTTTACAACCTGTACAGATGTGACACCCTCTGCCCTTAGACCTGGGTGTGTTTGGGTGATAGATGACACTTGTACGGAACGCAGCAACATGACAATAACGGATTATTAAGAATGTATAAGATGTTCATGAACATCTTGTATTGTCCCAATGATGATAAGTGCGTGGGCAAATAGTATTGTGGTATTGAACTTTGTCTCCCAGTCTTAACATTTTTGAAGAGATTTAGAGGTTCAATATTGTGATTGCTCCTGTGTATTGTGATATGTCCTGGTGATAGTATTTTAAGATAGAACCACCCATCCAAAGGCAAAATAATTTTCTAAAACAGCTGAACATTGTAGTTTTTTTTTTTTTTTTTTTTTTCCAAACATTGCTCAACTAGAAAGGCCAGTAATTAGACCATTTTGCAGATTATTTTTAGCTACACATTATTATATCTTCTTTGGTACGTATATTATTATTTAAGTTTTGAACCTTAAAATATTCAGACATCTCACAAATCAAGATGTTGGCTTTCAACCAGTTCTTGTTTCTGGGGACACAAATATACAAGAAACATGAATTAAATTCAGTGTTCAGTGTTGGCTGAATGCTGCACATAGGATAACAAAATGTTCAATTTCTCTCAAAATATCAACCTTGGATCCTCCTTTCTTATTACCCACCGAATGCTTACAACATTCCAATTATACTAGGCTTTAAAAATAAAGATAACTTTGACATGTGTGTTGGCTTTTGAGTACATTGATCTCAAAATGTATATTTGTTTTAATTTTGCATGAATTACAGGTCATTAAAATATAAAATTGCTGTTGCATTTTCATGAAATCTTTTTACCCTCACCTGTGTGTCTTGCTTCCGCAGAGAGAACCTTCATACTATTCTTAAAAGAGGAATTCAAGGAAAATGTCTTTCTTTTTGCTCTTTAAAACATTTTTTTTTTTTTTTTTTTTAAATAATTTTTAAGTTCAGTTATAGTCTGGTTTATGTATTTTCGATCATGATGATACTTAAGTGTGTTCCTGAATAGTAAATACAGCAGCTTTAATAGAAGTAAGTCATTTGTTTTTGATTATTTCTTGTATAGCTGACTTTATCATCTTCCAATGCTAAACAATTGACATAAAAAATATCCAAAGTAAACTACACAATCCCAAAACTGTGAAACAACTTAATAATTATTTGAGCACAGAATTGTTATATTGTTTGCAGATATGTCTTCTTTTCCTGAGAATTTAGTCTTCACTTTCTTTAGTTATTTACAACAGCTCCCAATCATAACCACAAAAAGTTAAAATAATCCTGTATGAAAGATTTTTGTCTAGTCAGGTTGCTCTTTGAAAACAAAGAATTTAATGACAAGATCCTGCTCAACTTGTTGGAGAAAATATATTTTTAATACAGCCACAGTTGTCCTTAAAATAAAATGAGATTATTCATATTTACTAGTACACTCGTACTTGTACTACTAGTGGTTCTTTTTGATTTCACCTGGATGCTTAGCTTATTAATGATGGCTACTTCCAATTTAAAACACAGGAATTGCCAAAAGCACACAAATATAAGCGAGAAAAAGATAGATGTCGAAAGATGACTAAAGAAAGAGGTCGGATAAATGACAGTGAGGGAAGAAGACAACAAAGAAAAGAGATGGAAGTCGGCGTGAATAGGCAGAGCCAAATGCAAATGGTGGCCTTCATGCTCATCACTGTGATTTGTTTTTTCATGCCCATCCGCACGCGTCCTGAATCAGCCAGCGACCAGCACTCGGCCTGCTCTGCTCTCATAACTGTCAGGAGATTCTTTATCTGACAGACCTTTATTTACAGCTTTAATTTCCTGAGCTTTATGTGTTCCGCTCACACTCCACCGTGACATGCGTGTTTGCTGTCTGGAATGTAACGCAGTTTTTGATAGTCAAATGTCTTCTAGTCTTTCATTACATATTATGTGTAAATGGGAAATTGTACATTTCATATTTTAGTATTACTGGCAGGACAGTGATACGTCTTCAGAAGCCGAGATTTTTGTCTCTCAGATTCAGTTTCCCTCTGGTTTGGAGTGGCAGGCCTTTAGCTATGCCTATTTTCAGGGCTGCCAGTGCTTCTGATGTTGTCCAGGTCATATCGTTGCTGCCTGTTTCTCAGTCTGAGGCAGGTAGAGAGTGTTGCTTTGACAGAACCTGTAAATCAATCCTATTCACTGGCAAGCAAAGATTGATTCCGCAGTAGGCTGATGGTTGCTGGGTGGTGGGATCTCGGCATCAGATTTGACTGGGATGATATCAGACAGGATCATGTCACCTAAAACTGCTGGTTCAAAGAGGCATGAAATAGACACAAGACCATTGCCAATAACAGAGGCCGCGTACATAAGCTTTCTGGGGTCTCCTGCGGCCCCTTGGAAATTGGTATTGAAAACCTTGTTTATTCATTCATCTGTACTCCAGATCTGTAGATTTATTCATGAAACCTTAAGACAAATTCAATACAAAATCAATAGTTTTGTCCCCTCTTTCTTGTGTGGTTTAGTGACATGCTGTCATCTGTTGCCGTAAATGTTTTCGACATGATCATGTAATTAAAATATTCTGTGTTTTTCACCCAAGTTACCTTTTTGAATAAAATTCCTTTACGTTAGGTTGTTTCTCCAGAATTCTTTTTGTACATGTTGCGGCTCATATGGTATATTTCCACCTGTTTAATTAGTTTTGATTTGATTTTAAAAAGTGCCTGCATGCCTGAGCTTTAGTGAAGATTGTTAAAACTCTTAAAATAAATCAAAGATTATTCCCATTTATTTCCATTTATTTTTAATTCTATTTTAAATGTTTTCTGTAACTGTATCTCAAGGTTCTCTAAAGACCAAATACTTCATTCTGTAAACATGCTTTTCACACGTTAATTAATCTGTTTTACAAACTAATTGGAATTTCAGTCATTTTTGCCACTGTGCATTGCTCACGGTTGGTTACATGTTGCTCAAGATGGAATACCATTGACATCGCTGTTATAAATATGCAAAGGCCGGGATATGTCTTTGAGTTTTGAAATCACATAGTAATTATAGTTTTACACACAGTGGCCTTAACTACTGTGGGCTATTATGGGGTGCACAAAAGTCATTCACAGAATCATTATTGCACCCTCTGAGATAACGGCACAAAAGATCTCCACATGGAAAATTACATTTGAGACCTCTCATCTGCTATTTCATTACCTTGCTCTGTCTGATGGGTGAAATGGGTTCTCTTAATTTAAGGGGTCAGATTCCAGCTTGCTGAGTGGTTTATGTAATCTCACAGTAAGTGTCATTTCCCATAATGCCATGTCACAGCTACTACTCTGCTTAGCTACCAGGTTCACTTATTGCATTGTGGGCCATCTTCACCCTACATCTCACAAGTAAGACCATTTCTATGGTGAGTACCCTGCCAAGACAGAAATATGCAATTATCTGTCAGCCACAAGTGTTTTCTGCCGGTGACATTAATACTTTCTTTTGATGGACATAATTAGTTCACAGATTCTGTAGCACTAAGAGACCATCTTCGTTGACAACTCTGCCAGGTTATTCACATGTTGCACATGGCAGAAGCATCCAGTCGATGTCCCTGGATGCAAAAAAAAAAAAAAAGGACGGTCATGTGTTTAACCCTGTGTTTTTTCATTTATATTTGTCTGAGGACAAGTCAACAAACCCCATCTGTATGTAACATGAAAAGATACAGATAGATTATCAGTACAAAATATAAATATTTTTTGATTTTTCCTCATCACTGATTCCGGAATGAAAAGGAAGAACTGTGCCGTCATTGTTACTTTGCACAAATACACCCCCACATCCTTTTCCACCTTGAATGCAAAGACTCATTTCCTCCCTTGTTACTCCATTGCTTCCCACATTATATTGGTGATTTGATGTTTTCTCGGCAACAGTGTAGTTTGGCTGTGCAGCATTGAAGCAAGAGTTGAACCAATAAAGAAAAGGGTGGGACAGTAATTCCACAGCTCATTCAAACAGTAATATCATTGGAAATGTCAGGTTATTATGGGAAATTAAGATTGATTTGAACATCGTCCAGTTTTATCATATTTAGCTCAACTATAACTTAGAAGCTCATTGAGTTAATCTTGATAATTATGAGTGTTTTATTTTTTAGGAAAACCTAAAAAATAAAATCGGAGGATATCTGGGTGTAAATGTGTTTTGAGACTGTTCCAGGAGTTCTTTGTGACTTCAAGGAATGAGTAGATACACCATATACAGCCAAGTAGTCCTTGGCCAAATAGGGATTGTTGCCTTGTCTTGCTTTGAAACCCCATCAGGAATACTTGATCAACTGCACTCTTTTATGTCACAGATCATTGTTTCACATTTTGAAGTGATGATGGACAACAAACAGTTACTACTTTAAAGAAATTGAAGTTGAAAGTCAGTTTAGCCACTGACGCCAGGTGTGTTGTATTATATGTTTTTGTCTGAGTTGTTTCATTTTTCCTGAGATATTGATCAGCACCCAAGACCGATTTTCTCATATTTGAGAAAGGACCTCTGGACGAACATTGTATATGGGGTTATTTTTGTAAGACAAGTATTAATA
>KV751315.1:8148458-8198492 GCA_001698575.1 Mola mola
CACTGACTGCTTTTTTCTTTTCATTTTCTTTCTTCCTTTCTACACATATATATATACATATACTGTGTATATATATACAGTATAAATATAATTTATAAGGCACTATAGTGAGGTATGTCTGAGAAGGAGGCAGTGTTTCCCTCATAATTAAAACAAGCATATTAGTCAACAAAAGTTGTTTAACATTTATTATTTTATTCTTACATAAATAATGTGTTGTCAATTAAATTAGTAGATGAAGTTGAGATTTAATAACTCACTGCATGTTAGTATAACAATACTGAGGTAATAGAGGGAGTAACAGAGCTGGATAAACATCTTTGTATAAAGGGCTAAGATCGTCAGCCGGGTCACACTGTAAAGACACACTGCTATGTTGCTTGCCATACGTCCACCAGCCTGCTATCTGAAATCACACACTGAACACCAGCGTAATGAAATATCTGTTTAAAAGAGCTATTGCAAATCCTTATGTTTAAAGTTGGAAAATAAATCTGTTTTCCTTTCAATTAAGGCCAAGTCATCACATTGAAATCATGAAAATACATGTTGATTAACTCTAGAGAGAAGTATCTCTATAAACTCAGGATGTTTTTAACAACTTCAACTTTTACAAATACCACGGTAGGGTAATTTAGTGGTTGAACTAGATCAGGGTAGAGACAAGTTTTTTTTCTTCAGAACCATACTGCACTATGGAAATGTAAGCTGGAAGTGATTATGAGCACAGTTCATCATTTGGTTGGGATGAGGAGAGCACATCTAGAAAGAGGCCCAGCCTCTTAGTGGTTGAAATGGGAATTTTTTCCCCTCCCTCATCAGTTTGTGAGTTTGTTCTGCAGTGTCAGCAGTCGGCACACAAAAACGGAATTCAGTAAAAGCTCTTTGCTCCCTGGGAGCTTTTTTTTTTTTTTTTTTCAACAGCTTGCTCCCATCCCCCCTTTCCCCCTCATGAACTGACATGCTGGAAGAAACATATGCTACTGTTCCTACTTCCTGACAGCCTGTGCTGCTTGAATAGGATCTTGCTCATGGAGGAAGCAGTTGTCTGGAGAGAGAGGAGAGATTAAGAAAGAAAACCTAAATTATAAGTAGAGGAAGTCAACCATTAAAACTAATTTTCATTAAGGGTAAAAAGATAAGCATTTTTATTTTTTACATTAATGAAAGAGTTCAGTATATTAGAGCTCAATTCTCTTTCTGTAGTTGGAGCATCAACTTGACCGTAGATATAATGGGCAACTGAATTGAGTTTACTGTGTACAACTAGAGAATTTCCTCCTTAGCATGTTTCACTCCTGGATGTCCTTTCCACTTTTTGCTTGGCCTATATCTTGTCAAAACAATACCTTTCAGTGGACATGCCTTTATTTTACTGTATTTTTACATACAATTTTGTTCATTTGTTGTGTTTGAGTGCAAGCTTTTTCACCCTCGACTACATTCAATTTTTGGATCAATAATTTAAACAGAACTCTTTCCTTGCACTGGCACATCCAAGGTGACAGCATGACAACCAATATCACAAATAGATGAGGTCCTGGCAAGGCCTACAAAACTTTTATATTCCTTTCAAATTTTATAGCGTGACAGAATTTATCAACATTGAAAGTCCCTCTTATGCTTGCTGCATATGTGTGGCTCAGCAAAGGCCTGCATAAAAGGCCTGCATAAAATTATTATCACGAAGACTGTACTTGTGTCGTGCACATGCTGACAGAAAATGCATAAATACATCATCCACTTCTACACAAAAGCAGAGCCTGTGTATATGTCCACAGGCCTTGTCCATTATTTGGTTCATCCATCCATTAACCCATACCTGTGCCACACAAACCATGTAATAAGTATAAAGACAGCACAAAAAATGCTCCATGGTTTGTACTACAAAACTAAACACTGAAGTATTATTGTGTGATTTAACTGGGTTAACATTTAAAAGGCCTTATTCACAGTCTTAATCTTATTTTACCACTGGCGTATGTTATTAGTCTGTACACTCATGTGCACATTCATAAATTGGTGGTCTGTAATATTAATTTCCCATAATATGTATGATTTTCTGCTATTTTATATTAGTGGACATGCAACAAATTCTGCTTCAGATAATATCACTGTATGATGATACAGTACTAAGTTTGTTAGATGCAGATTCTTGTTGGTCCTACCAATAGCCACTAGTTGGATGGGTGAGCAGCTAATACTAAAGCTCAAACAAAGTACCTGGATGGTGCTACACTCTATGAACACAAGTTGTTTTTTTTTGTGATGCATGCAGGCCCATAGTCTTTTTTTCTAAGTAAAATACCCTCTGGTGTCAGTTTTTGACTTGAGCAGAGTAGTTCATCCAAATTATACTAATCCAGTGGACCACCTTATTATTACTCTATGACTTTTTCACCTGTATTTTTTGTTGTGGATGCACATCGTCTTTCAGGCATGGGGTACATTTCCAATCATAGTTTGAATGTAACTTGAGATTTTAAATATAATGTAACACTGTTTTGTCATTTAACTGGAAGGATGTGTCACAAATCCATAAACATGTTAAGTTGTTTAAACACACAACATCCTTTGTAAATCAACAACATTCTTGGCAATGTCTAAGCTTGTTTGGCTTCTTCTGCTCTATATTGTGTTGTGAACTAACACAGTGCATTGTGTTGTGTTTTGGAAGAGGATGCCCGTTGCTCTGTTGTGGAAAGTGACCATTTGGTTGTGCCTGTTTATTTGGGAATTCCAGGTCTCTCCCTAGTCTGCTCCAGGCGTCAGCTTGGAGAGCCCAACCGCCACGATTGATCCCAGCAGCTGGAGCGGCAGTGAGAGCCCTGCCGAGGACATGGAGAGGATGAGCGATTCGGCAGACAAGCCCATAGACAATGATGCTGAGGGGGTATGGAGCCCTGATATTGAACAGAGCTTCCAGGAGGCCCTGGCCATCTATCCTCCATGTGGACGCAGGAAGATCATCCTCTCTGATGAGGGAAAGATGTATGGTGAGTCCTTTTTACTTTAAAAGGGATGAACTAAAGTCAGAAAAGTAGATTTTAGTGAATAAAGTCAACTTAATTGCTATCTTGCTGACAGCTATCAAATGACTAGCTTGGCCTTGCTTCAAAGTAACATAATATGCCTGTTAACGACTCTAAAGCTCAATAATTAACATGTTACTTCTTTCTTTTTTAATACATATAAACAAAAAGTTCTGTGTGGAACTTTTTTTGGCCTCCAGGAAGTAACAGCAGCCAGCTAGTTTTAATTTACAACTCTTTAATAAATAGTACGCTGTATGGCAACGTGAGAAATTCGTATATAATACCAGGGTTTCCCCTACCATTCTACAGGTCTGGCAGGCTGCCCGGCCGGCAACACCACCTACCCAGTCAAGACCAGGCCAAAAAATTTTATATATGCTAAATACTGTCAATTTTTCAATCACTCGTAAGGCTGGGTGATATGACGATATATATTGTGGAACAAGAGAAAATGTTGCAAATAAATATTTTCCTCTATCATTTATATCACTATTGTAGCAAAGCGGCATCTACGACCTGACTCAGTGCAGCCTTTTAAGTCAATCGCCTCCTGCTTTACATTCGCTATATGCAATCTCGAGTAACAACAAATAGACACAGAGGAGTGAATCCCCTGCAACAATCCTAGCAGTGTTAATTTCGTTGATGAAATATGTTGGCCAGCAACCTTTTTTACATGCCAAAGACGCTTACAAGCTAAAAGTAGATCATTTATAACAAAAACTATGACATGTGAAGTTTTCGTTAACGAGATAAGACTAAAATGTTAGCAGTGGACAAACAGACACGCGGAATCATGATATTCTCCCTGTCTACTCTGTGTGTCAGAATGTAAGCGATGAGTGCAGACTGAATGTCAGTGTTAGCGTTTTCCTGCTCTGTTTCTGAGTGGGAACAGTGTAATGCTTGCTCAGTCTTGCTCTACCACACAAATTATAGGCGTCCCTCAAATGATCTGTCATTTGTCAAATATTCCTAACAAAGATCTGCAACAGAGGCAGAATATTTTACAGACTAACAATGAGCCTTTACCGACTTAAATGACAGAAGTGCAGAAACAGTAACCCTCAATTGAAATTTATTATAAATAACCCCATCTGTTTTTGCAATATGTTCTTTGAAACTATATTTTGATATTGGTCAATATTGATAACATATAAGCGGATACCAATATATCTGTTAGAGGTTGGTATCGACTAATAATATTGGCAAAACCAATATATCGGTCGGGCTCTAATTTTGGCTTTTACTCCGGCTCGACAGTCTCTGTCAGCTTCCAGAAGCCTTCTCCTTCCTCACCGTTATTGGCTAATCTTCTCTGCTTACATGTCACCCCAGTGGTGTGTGGTAGCAGAGCTAAAAAATGATTTGATGAGATTCCTGTTGTCTGTCACCACTGGTCTCTGCACATGCTTTAGATGCATGTGGTTGAACATCGAACTAGCATGCTTCTATGCATGTTGAATGCCACATATTATCACTGCACATCATTAGTTTTTTCAGACACTTGTCCTGCTATCAGTTGGTGCATGTAACGCCAACTGAGCTGGACTGCTGTAGCCAAAAACAACATAATAGCACTGCACATGTTCACTGCTGAAGTTCACGAGTTGTTAAATGTTACTCAAATGAAGTAATATGTCAACAAATAGTACTTGAGTAAACTTACCCATTCCTGGTGTTAACCTTCCCATTTCCACGGCTGCAAAAACAGTACATAATTGTACAGAATTTTGAAGCATTTTTTAAAAAAATGCATCAATACAAAACTTTGCAGTATAATATTGCTCTGATTGTGACCATACAGCCACTCTTCTGGTTCGCAGATGTGCAAGTTTATAAGTAAAGCACAAACTATTAGTCAGTAGCAGATGGTAGTGCGGCTGCCACCAGCTGTGCCCCCTCTTCTCCTTCGATTCCCCCCCGTTCCTGGCTGGGTGATGTCATGGAAAGAGGGAATATTTTCTCTCTGTAGTTTTGGACCGTCTCACAGCCTGTCACTGTCAAGCTAAAGCAGAAAGCCCCATAGAGCATTAGCTTGCAGCAGCTGTCATGTGACCCCTCAGGCCAAAGAAAATGTAAATTGTAGGAGTTGCAGTGAAACCCCTCAGCTGCCACTAAAGATGTGGGCTCAGATGTGGCCCCCCCCCGCCTCTTCCTCCAGTTCCTTTGTCCCAGACGAGAGAGAGGCTGCCAGAGAAGCTGTCCCTCTGCTCTAAATTAAAGCAGAACAATTTAGATTTACTAGAAATTGTAAAAGTACAGTGCTAACGGTGCTCAATTTTGCCTTCTCTAGATAATTGTGAAATTTCATCCTACCAGTGCTCTGTATGTGGTTACACATTACCTCACCAGCTGCAGAATCATCGGGCTGTCCTTTACTCAGTAGGATTGTTTGATGCAATGCTAAATCTGAATTTGAGCATGCTGCAAAATATTGAATGCCTGTCTTTAGCAGCTCTCTGTGGAAGGAGCTGTAGAAAGGCCGAAGGTACGTGTTTTCATCTTTTCTTTTAAGACTAAAGATGGGATTATGGATACCATACTCGCCTCATAAATTGGAGTAGGTATGAGTCTAATCAATGGATGCCTTTTCAGCCCTACAACTGTTGTTGCATCCCAGTGCCAATCCCATCATACCCTGAAGTGTGACAATCCTCCAGAGCTACAAAGGAAATAAAGGTGTCTCTCCCAAAGAAAATGAAGTTGCATTTTATTTTGGATAGATTGAGTCAGTTTATTAATAGTGTACAATATAGAATTAAAAATAGAGTGAGGATAATAAGTGAAAAGTCTTTTTTTTTAATAGTTCAAACCTATACTACCTCCCTATAATTTTCCAGTGTTGTATACCATAAGGTACAAATGTAGCACACACACACACACAGATCATCAAAATGTTCTTCTGAAGGCAACTAGACTGAAACATTAGTATGCTTGGGGGCTCAACCAAAAATAATTATGATAATAAATTAATAATCTATGTGAGTGCTACCTCTCTGCCTTATATTTTACGATGTTTGAATTTACAAGACTTGAATCACAAATGAATAACTGAATAATTTGTCTTTGTGTACAATTCACACACTGCTTGCAAATAAAATCCTGTATGATGTAGAGAAAAATATGCATTTTTAATCCAGATTTAAGTATCCTGCTTCATACAAGCCACCATTACTGACAGGTGAACAAATACAAATCTCACACCTGTCCTGTATTGTTGAAGAGAAATAACGGAACAAAAAGTAGTCAAATGTTTAAGGCAGCAACTAATCAGGAAAATCTATGTAAAAAATAAAGAATGAAATTTAAACCATGGCTTAACACAGAGTATAAAAACAAAGATACCTCTGCTTGACATGCAAGTCTCTCTTTGCAACATGCCTTTTGAGCAGTGCTTCTTGCTTACTCTTTTTTTGTGGAGATGATAAATAACCAGTGAAGGTTGAATTTGTTTAAAACATCCAGTGATTTAGTCTTTTAAGCATAGCAGGGCTCAGATAACCATGTTTAGAATGATGAGGCAGTGTTAACGCCACAAATCCTCTCATGGTATGTGAGATGAAAGTTGGCAACAAGGAAACAGGTATTTTGTACTTGAGAAACCCTGGGGATGGCATAGTGTTCCATACACAGAGCTCATCACAAGAGGAGCTGCCCTGAGTGCCCTTAAGCCCTTTGTTATCCTGGGGATAGAGTGCAGTTAATTAGCAACAGTCTCTATAGCAACTGTGTTGCTGTACAAAACAATTTCTAATTTCTGCTTCTTAGCTTATTGTGATATTTACCTGAAGTATTTTTGTGCTGAGACCAGTATTGGATGGCACTATGCCCATTCTCTTAGGTATTGGAAGATACCACATCTGCACAGACTGGATCAGTCAGCACTTGCATTGGTCCCAGAGTTTGCTTTGGAGAATATTTTAAAAAAGTAACTGTAAATAGAGGGCACTGGCCCCTAGCCAAAGGCCAAAGATTCTTCACTTGTATAATTCACCTGCTGTGCTAGGCTGCATTCATTTATCCAAGAAATAGAGTTGATAAATGAAACAACACGCTTCAGTCAAATCATATGTTTATTCATTGAGTTGTATTTGCACTTTCTCCGCAAACTAAATTACATTGGTGGATTTTTTTTTCAGCTACTGTTGAAAAGAAATGGAAGCACGGATTTTACTCGATGCACTCGCAAAGAAATATGTAAATATGCACTTTACTGGTGCTGGCTATACCACACCTATTTAATGTCATTCTTGTTTCACAACTGAAGAGGCCACCAGTGACCTTTCATGGACATAGTACATTTCTTTACACATATGATTATATCTGTTATATATCAGTACTAGCAGTAACCATGCCATTAATTACATGTATTTATCAGAAAAATAAGAAATGCCGCCAGCAAGTGAAATATGCTTTTATATGATAATCACCTTGTAGGTGGACTGCTGGGAACTATGCATCTGCCTGTACACATCTTTTTATGTAAAGCTTTTCCTATTACTTGGCTGGTGTTTGCTCTGCTATCTCGTCACTGATCCTGCCCAGACCCCTCCTGTGGGAACTAAGTGGCACTTGGTTTGCAGAGATGCCAAGGATGAGTTAGATATAATGAGCAGACCTTGCTTGCCCCCGATGGCCCAGCACAGTGCTCCTCTGGGGCTCATCTTATTGGGCCAAGCATGCTCTGAGACAGAGCAAGCGGACCTGATCCTCCCCGCTGGGCAGATAATGAGGAATTTTGGGATCAGCTCAGGCTCCCTGAGTCACCTACATTCACTCAGAATGGAGTGTGAGGAACTTCACTGAAGGAGAGGCATCACACACCTCGAAAATAATCCCTCATTTGTTCCCCTACCATTGTCAGAGCAAGACTACTGTGTTTTCACACAAGGTAGTGAAAAAAAGTCAAATTATTCTATGTGTTCTTCAAAAGTAGTAGATGTTAAAAGCGTAAATAGTATTTATACATGTTTGATGAGGGAAGTCAGAAGAGAAGAAAATGGTTATTTATTAATCATGGGTCGCTATGGAAATGATGATATTTAACCTACAGTGCAGTTTCCCCACATAATTTTGTGAGACTATGGCGAGTGGCCCTTTGACCACCGTCTGGATGCATGCCCCCAAGGAGCAACCATTGATTTTTAACTTTAGATGCATCAATCTGGTGCACATTGAGAAAAATATGAAGAGGCTATATCATAAATAACATTCAAACAGATAAATAGAAATGTTGAAAATAGTTTATGGGAATAATATTGGCTTGGCTTATTTACATTGTAGCCATAAGCCTATAGTCAGGAGTCATTATCAATCTATTTTTTTTCTTGCATTATTCCAGTGTTAAACTAAACGTTGACTGAGAGACAAGATAGTCATTTTAAAATTCAGTTTGCTTATAAGTAGTGTCATTACTCCCACATTGCCTTGACTCTCTGATCCCCACTGTTACTGCTGGAAAAAGTGCTGTTTTCATGTCATCTACATGCATATGAATGCATGTTTGCAATAAAATATTTGTATTTCATTCTTGTCAGCAAAAAGACACAGACTGACAAACAGATGCACTGCCCAGAATATACAGAAAAAGAGATGCACTGCAGGCTAACACATCACATAGGCTAACATTTAATGCTGCTAGTTTGTTGACATTAAAAACAGTATACCTGATAGCTTTTTTCAGGATTCACTCTCATGGTGTTTTTTCTCTTTTCTTGACTAGGATAGCTTTGCTTCATCATCTAACTGAAGTTGTAAACACTGACACCTGCTTTGATCAGATAGGGAGGTAGAGGCTTGTAGTAAGCTTTTGGGTCCGCCCACCTCCTTGCAGGGCATGATTGTGTGTCAGACAAAGTGTGAGTGCTTACAGCAAAGGACAGGGGGGCTAACTGACTGAGAGTGAGAAATGCTTTGCTGAAGCAGTGATGAGATCTTTAATGTTATTACGAGACTATTGCAGGGCAAATTAGACTATTGCGGGCTACGTAATTAATGGGAAACACTGCAGTGCACGCATGAATTGACATGGTTTTGCAACTCTTGTCCTGAGACTGTTTTAGCATGTTAGATTATCAACCGGTGTTTCTATTGCCGATAGGAATTTTGCTTAATGTTAATGATACATATATAATGATGTAATACACTATTAATAGTATATAGCAACAACCGGTTTAATCTAGTAATGAGAAGAGTGAGATAAAGTCACTCTAAGCCAAAGAAAAAAAATAAACAAAAACTTTATCTATTTTATGTAATGTAAAAGTAATGTAATTATACTGTATGTAATTGTAATTATATGTACTGTATGCAATTTGCCAATTGGCAGAGATGTATAGGAAACTGCAAATGCAGTGTTTAGTTCAAATAACTATTTTCATTAAGTGATTAAACAAAGCTTTTGCTGTCCTTCTGGATCCGTTGTTTTGCACTGCAAATGACTTCCATGTGAGTCTAAAATGCTCTTGGACACTTTGGACAGCAGCTAACATCCAGGCAATACATACTCTAAGATCCCCTTAATTTTACCGTAGGTGTAACTTTAGCTGATGACCCTTGTGTGTTTTTGCGTCTTAGAAAGCACATAATTAATGAAACTCTGTCCCAAAATGGATTTACCCTCACAGTCTCCCTGTTGCCGCGTAGCAGGATTGGTTTTGAAGTGCATATTTTTTCATGGCAGTCTGTTTCAGGGGAACTGATTTCAGCTCTAACTCGTTCCCATGTTGTGGTGACCAAGCATAACATGTTGTGACTAGTGTGTGAAGTTCCAGCCGTCTGCCTCCTGTTGTGGTGGATTCACACCTTTTAGCTCTGCTCAATGTGAACATTGGTGGCCGAGAGACTCAAAATAAGCAGTACTAATGTTGACCAGACTGATAAGATGTTGTCGGGAAAAGACTTGATAGTAAAGAGCTGACCCTTAGAGATGAAAACTGTGGAAATCACTTTCTCAATAAAGTGGAGTTTAATCCAAAAAGTGCTATGGAATAAGAATTTGTCACACAAATGAACACTTTTATGGGTCAGTATTTTCGGAATTATTCCTTGTAGACATGCTTTACAGCAGAACTTCCTTGGAAAGCCTGACAAAGCGATCAGTGTGTCTGTGTTTGAGATTTTCTGTTCTCGTCTATGAATGTTTGCACTGAATGGTTAGATAGCAGGCTGTGGCTCTCTGCCTGCCTGGATCAGGAGTACATGGGGTGTGTCCATGCTCTGAGGTCTGTGTGAGGCCCTCTGAGGCAGGCTTCTGGTTTCAGGTTGCATGTTCCCAATTGGCTGCTTTTGTTGGACTAAAACACAGTGAGACTCTGGGCATTTTAAAGAAGCAGTGTCACTTTTTTTGCTATCTTCAAGACATCATCTGTTTGGTGCTGATTACATCACATTTCATTGATGAAACACTTTTATTCTGATGAAATCATCTCATGCTGATGGGACCATTTTGTGTAATCAACATATGAATGGAATCTGAGAATGCTAGTGTCATCCAGAAAGCAATCGTCTCTTCTTTCACTGTTTGTGCAATAGCAAAAAGGTCTCTGAACAGCCTCCTTGGAAACAAAGAAAGACTGTAATCTCAGCCATAAAATTGTCATATGCAATGCTGTGTTTAGGTCTGATGCAAATATTCTATTTGATCAATTCTTCTAATACAATAGCTACAACAAAATACATACACTTAGTAACGGTAGTATTTCCATTAATTGTTTGGACCGATGCCTCCACCCATGTATTAAATTGCAGCTGTCAATCAAGAATCCTTCGGTTTGTGCTTCCATCTTAACCACAAACTTGGAGTTTTCATTTATACAGATTGGTCAGGGCCAACGTGTTTTCCTTTGTGCTAAGATGCTGAATTGATCTTGAGAGATTGAAAATATTGACTTGACTGAGTGTCTTACTTTGTTGTGGAGAAGGGGGGCAGTGCACCTTCCTGACTGTTGGTGCTGTGTTCACACATCGCCCTTGCCACACAGCCAGTTCCTCGAGGGACTCATAATTACAGCCGTCCTTTCAGATTAGTCCAGCAGCCTGTCCAACTCTGGCTTCACTCCCTGGTCATTTATTTCATCCCTTTCCCTCTCCTGAGAGGCACACCTCGACACAATGGCCTGCCTAGCCTCTACAATAATATATGTGATGATAAACACAGTGGCTCCTAATTGATAGAGTGATTCAGACAAGGGCTGCCTGTGCAAATTGGTCCCCTGTGAGTATATTGCTCAGAGTTGGGACTAGCAGGTTTCAGCTCTGGTCTCATTTGAGAGGTGTAGAGCAGAGAAAGGAAGCAGAATGGGCTGGACCTGCTGAGTGATAAAGAGGCTGTCTTTCCTTCCTCAGCCCCGTCTGAATACAGGCACAGTTCAGCAGAGGTTGGCTGCTGTAATCCTCTCAGTGTCTCCAGGAAGGCTCAGGTTAGTGACCTGCTGCTATGTGATGTCTTGTAAGACTTTGAGAGAACACCTCACCTTTAATCCCCCTCTGTTCAACTAACACATTATCTCAACCGCTCCTGACCCAGCCCCTGCAATAAAGCCTTTTATCCAGCTCAATAAGGTTATTTGAAGTTAAATATTGATTTCTTTTGGTGTCCAGAAAAAAATGGATTTTTAAGAGCTGTTAATTACACTAGTGCACTGCAATATACAGATAACTTAATTTGTGGCATGATTTTTAAGTCATATATGGTGGTTTTTATAAATGTTTTTAAGTTTTGCACTTGATAAACTGCTCGAAATTTGAAACAAGTTGAATCAAAGTTTAAACATCGCAAATCGTTTTTTAGGCTTGGTAGAGAAGGAAAAGTGTAAAGGGTTTCCCCTTACATTTATACAGGATTGGCAGGTTGCCAGGCCAATGACCCCACCCATTAGGCAAATATTTTTTTTTTTTTAAATATATATGCAAAATACTTCATTCATTCATAGGGCTATGCAATAGGAAGAGAGAAAATGTCTATCAATAAATATTTTCCTCTATCGTTTAATCAACATTCTACCAAAGTGGTACCTACATCATTCACCTCCTGCTTTATGTATGCTAAATGCAGTCTTGAGTAAAAACAAACAGGTATGGAAGAGTGAATCCCCTGCAACAATTTTAGCAGTGTTAATTTTGTTAATGAAAACTACAACGAAAAATATCAATGACTTTTTTAACATGACTAATACGAGCCTGTGATGAGCTAAAAATAGATAATTGATGACAGTAACTATGATACATGTAAACATTTCGTTAACGAGATGAGACTAAATGTTAGCGGCATTCAGAAGGATGATATTCTCCCTGTCTACTCTGTCAGAAAGTCAGCGACGAGAGCAGACTGAATGTCAGCATTAGCGTTTTCCTGCTCTGTGTCTGTGTGGGAACAGGGGAGATGTGTTTCAGGATTAACTCGTCACCTCCGTCAAAGATTTCATCCTGTAGAGAGCAGTCACTGTGCATATTAATAACGCAATATATAGAATTCAAATTCTATGCTTAAAAATGTCAAGATTTTTGACCCGATTCATTTAACATTACTAAACACCCAAATACATTATTTTTCATCTGAAAACTGTTTTTTGGGTTTAAATATCCTTTAATCCATAGGACTATCAAAATAAGTTGTCATGAGGTATGAGGTGATTTTATATAGACATTATTTCATGAAATTTAAAGAAACTGTATTATATCCTTAGATATATGAAATATGTGATGTGAAATTATCCCTATTGTGCTATATGATTAACCCTGGTGTAGCAATAAAAGCAAACTACAAAGGAAACTGACTGAGCAAATGAATCAAGGTTTTAAAAAAAAAATTTTAAATCTACTGTAGCTTTAATTCCACTATATATACACAAAATTCCAGCAGATGAAAACATGATTGTGGATGGATGAGGAACATCTTATTCTGCCTGTTTTTCTGTTATTTTTTAAGGCACTATACCCTTACTAATTCTTATCCAAATTCACCCAGATCTAAACATTCGCACAAAATTGTCGATGGGAATAGTATTTTCATTTGCACACTGTTTTGCAGAAGTTTGGTTAAATGTTGTACTAAATTTGAACTGAAACTAGGTCAGTTAAGCAAACTGACTTGAAGATTTGTGCCCTGTGGTGGTGCTGTGTATTTGATAAACTGATAAACTCTGATACGACTGAAAAACTTTATGCATTAGAAATATGTACATCTTTGTTCTAGCCCTGTAGAACAAAAGACTGCTGTGCTAAGAAAAGAACAGAATTACAACTCTGTAAGTATTGCACTGATGGTCATAAAATAGAGACGCGTTTTATAGGAAATGTTGCATTGCCATAGACAGACAAAAATAATTCTCACACGTTTTATAGCAAATGTTGCATTGTCAGAGACAGACAAAAATAATTTTCACATAGCAGAAATCCGCAGTTCGTTTTGTACTTCGGTATTTCTTCAGTGCAGAAATTCTCAGGCTTTGAAGTAATGAGCTGCTCTTAATTGTGTTGTATTGTTTTTGTTTCCCTGCTTTTGTTATCTAAATGAGGACTGAAAAGAGTTTTTTCCTCTGATTATGGATGGAAACCCCACGTACATGTGAAGGTAGAATTTACAAAGCCTGTGAGAATTTTATGAGAAATAAAAGAGACTAGGTAAATTTATGTGCTATTTTGAAATGTTAAAGTAATAATCAGCATCCACTGTATCAGGAAAGTGTGAAATTCTAGTTTTAAGTTAAAATTTTCAACCCAGGACCCATTGAGCTTTAAAGTTCAAGTTAAAAGCCGAACTCATTGGTACAGATGCACCTATGAAAAGTTACCGGTATGTAAATTTTAGTTTCAGGATATTGTAGAGTGCTGTGTGTGTGTGCGTGCGTGCGTGCATGCGTGCGTACGTGGGTGGGAAGGACTTCTATTGTAACTCAAAGAATAGATTCAGTGTTGGCAATCATTGTGGTGTCATGCTATGTCTGGCCTTGAACGCTTTCTTATGGATCTACGCTTCGTGAGCAAGGGTCCAACAATGCAGGAAGTTGAGGCACTTGTAACGAGCAGATGGTGGACAGGAGTCAGATGTTAACGTTCAGCAGACGATCATCTTTTGAAGACATTTCACTGCTGAAGACTACTGAGCAACTGTGCCTTCCTTTATCATGAAAAGGGAGCAAAAAGATTTGTAAACACACTAAAAATAGATACTGGGGCTACATGTCAGGAAAAAACGCAGGGTCTCTCCAGTTGCAGTCTTTGTTATATTTAGTTCTAATTGTTTAAGTTGACATAATTGACGTTGTTTTCTCATCACAGCAATTATGCATGATTTATTCCTGTGAAATTATTCATTCACAAAACCCTGTCAGCAGACTTTGGCTTCTCAGCCACGGATAGTGTAGAACTAAACTGATAGCACAGTGTTTCCCTCCAAAAGGGACACTATCAAGTTTTCTTTCAACTCAGGGGTTCTTTTCCACTTGGCAAGCAGTGGTTTCCCATTAATGATACAAGTAAAAGGCTGCCTGCCCCTGTCTGTTATTCCCGAAACTTTGGACAAATGCCTTCATATTGTTGGTTTAGTCTATTGTGATGTTAATGTCTGTCTGAGACCCTTGAGTCGTCTATCACAGATGACAGGAAAGCTGGGCCCATTGTACTCACACACAAACACACTCACAAAGAACCACACAGGTGGGCTGTCAGTCATCTACATAATTAAATTTGAAGAAGCAAATAAAATAAATTACTTTTTTTTGTTGTTTTTTTTTTAATTTAAAGTTAGAAATTCTTTGTGCTGGAATAAACAGTTGTAAATGTTACAACTACGCGAATAACTATTGAAACATTTCCTATAGTAAATTAAAACAGGTATTGAAAGAAGTGAAACACACCATTCATAAGGTAACATGTTTAAAGTGCAAATTATGTTCAAACCTCAAAAGATTGCAACACCTTTATAGAAATAACAAATATTTTTGCTCAGTAGATGATGTTCCCATAACATTTTTAACCCTCATGTGTGATTTTTTAAAAAAAATTTTTTTTTTTTTTTGCCTATGCCTTTATATGAAGAAACCCAATCAACTAGTCAATTTAATATAATAAATGCATCTCTAATGGTCTTTCTCAAAATCTTGAAATAAAATAGTCCCTGTAGGTTGTCAGTTATCCTGATCATGGTATAAAGCATCTTAACCTACAATCTAGCTAGGAGAAAATGAATTGTGTAAGAACACACATAAAGAAAAAGGCATAACAAAGCAAAAGGTAATGAGTATTTTATTTTAGTATCATCTTCAGCCTGTTGCACAAAAAACACTTTCAGCATATTGTAGCACGTGTTAATTGAAAACTTGAATGAAGTGAAGCGGCCCTCTCAGGGCTTGCAGAGAGAGACAGGCGAGTGGTGGAAGCCACACACATGGAGGCAGACTGCCGATTGTTTCCTGGCCAATCCCAGCGCCAGTCCCAGCGCTGTCTCATGGCAGACTGCTGGACCAGATGTGACTGTGGTTGTGCCTGCATTAGAAAAGGTGCTGTTGCCGGAAATTGATGCTTTGAAAAGTGGAAAAAAAAACGCTGGAGCAGAGCAGAAAAGTTGTTGCTGCTCAAAGGAGTTAAATAGTTTCATGTGCTATTACTTACTTTATCTGCAGTATTTATGCTACACAGGTGCAAGTGTATTCATGGACAAACACTTGTGTTTTACCCGTGACTGCTAATGTTTTTATAAAAATGAAAAAAAACAAAACAAAATACCTCTGTTATGGATTTACCTTCTCTTTTATTTTATTGTATGTCTATTTTGTAAAGCCTGCTTAGTTAAACAGGAATATTTAGTTAATGATTTGTTTATTCATCAAAGGCTATTTTTAGGAACTAATTTGCAACAGCTAGTTGTCCGCTGAAGTAAAGTGTATGTGTAGGAGCACATGATGTGTTAAATAGAAAAAAAGAGAGACGCAGCAATGTTCATATTGTAATGTGCTGCCAAAAATAAATCAATGTATGGAAAACCTTTGGATGCCTGCAATTTGAGACAGGGCCAACGAAATTCAAGGAAAGCTGTGAGATACTGTGAGATGTTCTTATGACTCTTATGGCAACAAAAAAATATTGTCTCAGTCCAACTGCCATAACACCTATAACGTTAGATTGTAATTATGATATTCATGAATTTAGGATAGACATGGCAAATGACCATCACCAATTCCTTGGCAGATTAGTAATGAAGCGTTGTGCGCCTCGGTATGGTTTGCGTCCCTTAAAAGCTTCCTGTGACGTCTTTTGTTGAAAAGTGGGTTGAATGTTTAGAAATCTTCTTGCGTATGTTCATTCTTTAAAACTTTTAGCGCTCTTGAGGTTTGAAAAGGTGAATATTGTTAAGGCTGCATGGCATTTTTCTTGTCCGGCTGTAGTTTCAGTGACAGAAAACCCCCCCCAGTTTTGACCCTACATTTTGTTTCTGCCCTTCTCTCTCTCGACATGAGTTTGATGTGGAAGAATACTGTGTGACTGAGTTTTGCTTTTGGTTCACAAGTTTTCACACTTCACGTGAGGTTGCCTACTGTAGCTAAATAAGTCAGACCTAGTTTGGCACTGTTAACTTACTAAAAAGTTTTTGTACCGATGAAACCTCCTATGATTTGTGTAATTCCTTAAACGGGATTGACATAAATGAGAGTAGATTTTTTTTTTTTTTTTTTTTTTTTTTTTTTTTTTTTTTAGAAATGAAGAGCAGTATTCTGTCTACAGTCAGCCTCTAAACTGATGTTCAATAGTCATGCAGTGTGTAGTTCCATCATAGGAATGTCAGGAAAAAAACTTTTTCCTGCAATGGAATAATCCTTTATAAACCAGAACACAATGTGAAATATCTCATGTTTAAAGTGATTGGCATAACTCCCACTTTTTCCAATGAGAACCACTCTCTCTTATACGTATCTGACTCCAACACTAACTTGCTGTTAACAAAGGTAGTGGCTCTAATAGCACATTCAGCTGAAGTGATTGATGTTTGAACACAGTTGGTACAGAGTTTGAGGGTGTAAATACGTTTCACAAATAGCTACACTGAATCACACCTTTTTGATTGTACTCTTTTTTTCCCATCTGGTGTTTAGAATTGATAGTGGAAAAAAAAGAAGTCAAGGACAAGGACCTAATTTTTCTATGTTTTAGATGTCTGTACCAACTGTGTAAGTGTCAAAACATGTGGTGTCATTTCAATTACAGATGCTGTCCTTATCTGGTGTGTCCCTCTGTGGTTGGTCCACAGTGGACTGTGACAATACACTGCATTGTTGTTCCCCACAGAGGGGGGCTGTCCCATGTTCTGCGGAGAAAGGATGCTGAGGGCCAAATTGGATTTCTGACTGAATGAAGAATTTACTTAGGGATATTCTATGGAAAGTTGAGCCAGCATGTTTTTGTGGAGCTGTTGTTAGAGTACCATTCATTTGTTTCAGATCCTCCAGAGTTATTGAGATTAAGTGGAGAGTTCATTCTGGCCAGGCAGAGGTCACTTTCCACTGCTGGACAAATCAGGGTTCACATGATGAAAACATAATCCTTTTCTTGCTGCTTTGAGTAACAGTAATACGCCTTAAAGTGTTATTTTTCTCAGACCTATCTAGACATTGCCGACATTCAGAAACTGACTGATTGTAAGTGAGTTTGATTTAGCGTAGACTGAGTGTTTGGCCTGATATTCAGAAGTTTTCACATGATCAGCATCAGTGTTGTGGTCAGCGCATGCACTTCTGCCTCTATACGTGAAAATCAATTATGCTGCCCCTCTATTTGCAGCCTAAATGTAACAACACTGAAACGCCAATATGTCATACATAAAAGGACCGCCAACAAAAGACAGATACCACGTTGACACACATGTAACGCCGTGTCCGTGCAATGATAGTAGACTCGTAGTGTCAGCAATATTAAGGCATTGTTTGTGCATTTTGTAGATCTTTACACAAATAACACAACCAAAAGGCCCTGCATACAACAGGGATGGATATTTTCAGCAATTTTAATATTCAAGTACTTGCAACACTTTATGAATGAGCCCTCGAATACTCACAAATTAAATACATTTTTTTACCGTACAAGATAAAAACGGGAGCGCGATATGATATTAATGTTCCTCATGTTTACATTCAGACACAAGAAATGATGGACCACGTGGACCTACTGTTTACCAAATAGCCTGCTCAATAGCGGCTAAATGCCGTCAGAGAACATTAGAATATGACACTTCCACGTTTCTGCAAATTGATTGCCAAAACCGGAATCAGGCACAGTTTCAAAAGTACACCGGCACATACTCTCAGCATCATGCCCCACTACTTGGCAGCTGCTTGGAGGTGGCAAGGTCCGTAGTAACAGCCACCTTATTGACACATTGCTAATCAGCCTTCAGTTCAGCCTTGTTGTCTTTCGACTCTCATGGCTTGTAATCCAGCCAACCGTCAGCCTTCTCCTTCCATATACTTAGTGAAAATAGAACTCCAGTCACGATTTTCATTTTTAGCATTATCAGGCTAATCTTCACTGCTCTCTTATCATCATAGCTGCGTGTGCACACAGGGCTAGTAGATAATGTGATGCAATAATGTTGTCTGTTTCCACTGGTTACTCTGCGTGCTTAATTGGTGAAAACATCGAACTAGTATTACTACAAGTTTAAAGCAACAAAGTTTAAGGCCTCACTTGTTCTGCTCACGCTTGCCATGCGAATAGTAAAATGCTACTGGAATTATAAAGTCACCCACCAGTACTCGAATGCCCTTCTTCAAAAATCTTTTTAGCAGACTCAAGATGTTATTTTCCAAATTAACCTGTCTCCGGGACAGCACTGTCTCAAGTGTGGCAAGCACGCATACACATTAAATCTTAGCAGGAAAAAACAGCAACATCAGTCACAAAAAAGTGACTAGTTAAAGCTTCAGAAGTATAAACAATGGGCCTTCAAAAGTGTTCTCATTTCTTGTTCTCAAACAAATAGTTATGGTTCCAGTGTTTCTGTAGCCCCCCGGTTTTTGGGGGTGTTTGTTGTCAGGGACACATTCAAAATTGGTGTCAGTAGTTCAGGCTACCGTTTCCTTGTGATAGCAGGGGGTGGGAAGCAGTTCAGGTGAGGTGACTGCAGGTGCAGTGTGTGTGTGATTGACATATTCCTCAGCCTTTCATTGTGTTTATAACATGAGCAACCTGCCACACCAAGATTTCTCATTTTCTGAACTTTTTAACAATGTGAAAACTGCAGGCCAGCCGTTATTTTGACAGAACAGACATGCACAACAACAAGGAACGATTTAAGTAAATAAATAAATGTAAGTATGTAAATTAATAATAATAATAAGACACACATGACTGTTGAGTTTTTTTTCATTTTATGTATTTCATTGGTGGTTTAATTACTGCAAAATGATAGCAATCTGACACTACTGTATTGGAATAAAGGAAAGTCTATATAAACTATATCTCCTATATCTCCAAAACGTAGTATTTTGCATGGAAATATTTTAGATGGATAAATAGCACAACGAGCCAAGGGAAAAATATGTATTTTTGATTTGGGGTGAACTGGGATGAACCTTTTTTAAAATAGCTGAGCTGACTTTGTGCAGTTCAGCCAGCTAAAGGTAATTGGACAGGGCCCTAAATGTACTTTAGACCATGCACTAAATCTGCTGTTTAGTTTGGACACTGAAAGTACCTGCTATCAAATGTAAGTAAATATGTTTTGTAACATGTGAAATGAAATTCAATAATAACTTGACAAGTGCACAGGCACATTGTTTTCCTCCTTTTATGTGTGAACTAAGTGCTAATGGAATTTAAGGGGACAAAAATGTCAGAATATTAAATGTCTTGATGTCATAAAACTGAAAACACATACTAATACCTAACTTGTGAGAATATAATTGATGACAAGTTCTTTCCTGAAAGGTTTGATTAGTGGTTTTGGAAAGCAGAATAAATCAAGCTGAGTACAATTTAAAGTTAGTTTTGCAAATGATAGAATCAACACCTCTCAGGCTTCAATGAAGCATTTTAAGAATTCTGTTATTTTTGGAAGAAATTTTTTAAATTATTTTTTTACAGGGAAAAATATCAATGTGTGGGATGGAGAGTTTAATCTTTGTCATTTTTGATGTCACATTTTTATCTCCATTGTTTTGCAATGCAAACACAGGCAAAGAAAAATATGCAGAATAGTCAGGACCCATTGAGCTTTTTTCCAGCCTGGTGTTAAGAATGAATTATTCAACAGTAAGGAAGCTTTCAGCTGACCATTTGTGTGCTTTGATCTCGGAATCAGGAGTTTGCATGAATGCCTGTATTGTCATTTTATGCTTCCACGGTTTGTGATTTATTGAAAAT
Source organism: Mola mola (assembly GCA_001698575.1). Taxonomy (NCBI): domain Eukaryota; kingdom Metazoa; phylum Chordata; class Actinopteri; order Tetraodontiformes; family Molidae; genus Mola; species Mola mola. The sequence goes on from KV751315.1 coordinate 8,168,852, forward strand.
AGTGCTGGCCCATGCCTCATCTGGTTAAGTTTACACTGCAGGCACACCGGACAGGCAGACCCCAATCCCAGATGTTGTGTATTTGTACTGTGTGGTCATGTGACTGGGTTTGCTCAGGCTGGCCTCGCCTAAATATTTTGCGTGAATCAACCTTCAAATTCAATCTTTGACAAACTGCAGCTCAATATGAAAGCCCACACCTCCCTCTCCACTCAAAATGTGAGAGTATGAAAAACAGATGCCCCATACACCAAAGATTTCAAATTGACAAGCTTATACCCTGCCTTTTTACTTAACTTCTTTTTTTTTTTTCTTTACTGTAAGGAGCCAATGCTTAAGCAAATATTGATAATTTTGTTATGATTAAGGATTCAAATAATTCATTTATTAACTGTTGTCATATTTCCAGCTTCAAAAAAGAGAATGTTTGTTTGAAGTAAACCTATTGTATATGGTAGAGCTGAAAGGTATGGTTCATCCATTGATTAGGCATTACAGAAAAACAGATTGCTTACAGATTACAGAAAACTTTTTTTTTGTGTTACGTAGGGCAAAAGGGGAAATTATGCACTTTTCTTAGTTTTTGAGACATAGTCAATATTAATATTAAAGTTGATATTTGCTTGCTTTTGTGGTAAAGACATATATCTTTGATCTTTGGAGGGTTGGTGGGACAAAAAAATCTTTCAAAATAATTCTATATATTATAAATTGAGATTTTCTTTCATAAATATGACATTATTGTAAACTAAACAATCTTACAGATAAATTTGTAGTTTAATCCTAAAACCAACAAGGGTTTTTGATTTAATCTGACAAAACTAGCTTTTTTTTTTTTTTAACACATTTGAGCAGATCATAAGATGATGCTTTACAAGGGCTATTTTATGCTTCCGTCATACAAACAACAAGCAGACAGAAACACATTCATTAGAGTTTTCTTGTCTTTTCTTTTGTACCTTTGAGATGACCCGTTGTGCTTAGTCACATTCTGTGATAAAAAGAAAATACCTTTTCCGCCTTACCTAAGATACGGCTCATTAGCACATGTGTGTAATGCCATGGTCCCATTATGTTATCACAAAAGTAAGACTTTTAATTGATAATGAAGTGAATGTAGAAAATGTTTTCATCACATTGAGGGTTCGTTGCATTTCATATAGCAGCAGTACAGAATGATGGCATTGGTTGGCTACAGCTGGACACATAATTAGAGTGCCTCCTTACCTATAATTTGTGTAATAGTTTTGGTCCACGGCATGTTATTACCATATGAAAGGGCTAAGCAGGGGTCATGTGCATTGCTTCAGCAATTAGAGCAGAGCTGAGGGCAGAAGAATGTTTGGAGCCGTTGTTAATTGGAAATCTCTACAAAGCTGTGCTTTAATTATAATCTAGTCAGAGTTACACTGTTTCCAACCCAATTTACTCAGTTGCCATTATTTTCTGTAATAGTATGAACAACTAGGTCTGTTTCCTTTCAAAGTGTCATGCTTTGAAGAGAATTAGATAGAGAATTGGATTGATTTGAAAGGCTGTGCTGCTTTTTCTTTTTTCCCATCCAAATGTCCCATAGTATTTTCGCAAATAAAACAGATAAAATGGATCTGGTCTGTTTAAGGGAGGTACATACCTTCCTATTTGGCATTCACTTGAAATATGAGTACAGTTTATAGTTTTATGCAAGCATGCCTTGTGAATAAATATAACTACTTCTTAATGATTGCGAATAAAGGCACATATTAGTCAGCTGATGATTCATGGTTTTAAGCACAAAAATAAGTACTTATTTACTTGTTGCTAAAAAAAGAACTGCTTTACCATTGTGGTTGCAAATATACTGCAGTCCATTTTTTTCCAAACCTCAACTGTAACTCCTACTACATGTTATATTTAGTCAATCACTATTCACAGGCTGATATTTTGCAAGTTATTTTGAAAACAAAACAAAAGAAACATGAGCAATGATTCTAATGAGACTAATAGCCTGCAACTAAGTGTTCAGACTGAAGATCTCTTTTATATACACCTAACAGAAATCCAACTAGATGGATGGTTTGAGCATATTTACCATTGGTTTTGTTGTTATTTTAAAACACATTTCGTATATTTTTGTTTACACAGGTCGAAATGAGCTAATAGCCAGATACATCAAGCTTCGGACCGGGAAGACGAGGACTCGGAAGCAGGTAAGAGAAGAGATGCGTCCTCTCTGCTGAATGAGCTGTCAATGCAGAACATCTAGACAGAGAAGAACACAGTGCCTCCAGGTTATGGCATTCCCAAGACTGTCTCTCTTACTTATACTTGGTACAGATTTAAAACTTAATTAGAATAATAATTTAATACTTGGAGTTTTTAACATAATGTAATGCAAGTGTGTGTCCTTATCACTAAATCATGGAGGTCTTGCACTCAATCAGGTGGAGGCCTTAATTAAAAGGGAAGTGGAGGCTTTAATAAATCTGGACCATTGCTGTTCAAAGAGAGTATTCTCTGCACTCATTGTTGGAAAGTGCATCCTGTCTTCTGCCACACACTGTGTGAACACCGGTGGCTTTCACCACAGACCCCTGAATCAAACTGTTACTGTAAATCATGCAGTGTAATATGATTAATAAAAAATTCTAGGCTCTCAGTATTTTTCTTATACGTAGAATTATAACTTTAAAACAGGCCAAATGATACAGGTCTTGCATTAAAATGAACTGATAATGAAGAGCTTTGGTGGGGATCCGTTGTGGTGATTTTTCCTCTAAACAGGAAATCCCCTGTAAGACCACTGACATGAGTGACAGTGATAAAACAGCCAACTAGTGTCTACAGTGACATTCTATCACTGTGTGTGTGAATTGATAGATCTGGACCAGAACGAATAGATGGTTTCTCTCACTCTCTGACTCCTCTGGAATCAGAAAGACTCAGAATCCAAGAAATACACATCTATTTTTCTTGTTAATTTAGATGTTTGCTGAGTGTAATTCTTTTTTAATCAACTTTTTTCATGGCAGTCATATTGACATAAAGTAGCAGGTAACCATGGGTTTAATTAACGAAATCGATCTATTTTCCTTAGTATAGCAGAGCATCTCAGCATGCAAAATATCAACATCCCTCCTCTGTTTGACCTAACATAGTTCATATCATTTAAAGTTCCGTTACATTCAGGTCAAAGTGGCTGCTGTGAAAAAGGTCAATTGTAACGGTAAGTTTTAAAAGAAAATTTGTTTTAACTGCCTTTAGTTTCTGCTTCTTTGATGATAGCAAACGAAGAACCTTTATATTTTGGTCTGGATAAAAATGATTGGATATATGATCTTGGGATTTAGGAGATTTTGGTTGGCATTTGTCGTATTTTTGCTGACATTTATGCGTTAAACAATTAATAAGAGAAAAAGAAAATAATTGTTAGTGGCAGCCATAATTATAGTTTCTTGTAATAATGCTGTTTATTTTCTTGATTTTTTTTTTTTTTTTTTGGTCACAGAAATGCTTGAACATAGTGAAATGCCTTATAGAATGTATTTTTAAAGCACTCAATGTCTTTAAAAGTGACTAGTTTTATCCGACCAACTTTCTGAGACTCAAGACACTGAACTTAAAATCACTTTTCACACAGAAATCAGAACTTTGAAGCAGCGTTTAATACCTGAATGATAAAACGTAAATAAGTAAATTCTTGCTAATTCTGTTTAATCGGTCCAATTTTGCGAGAAAATTATGTGAAGTGTATGAAACGTGTTTGAGATAATACATCAAGCCCTCAAACCTGTCATCAACACATTACATACAAATTGCTGCTGCACAGCTGAACCCTTCATGTGAGAATATTAATCTTGAACTGTGTGAATGTCAGGGGTGAACTTGGCAGGTGAAATGCCTCAACCAACTCCCGTTAGAATACTAGAACAGCCAATTCCTATTCAGCACACAACAGATCACATCTGGGTTCTCTTAATGTTTGCTAAAGGGGCCTGCGTCCTCCTTAATAAGCTCACTTAAGTGGCGAAGACGCACAACAAAGCGCTTTATTAGTTGTTAGCTTAGAGATGCTTCTGTTGTGCACATGATCTCCTTAAAAAAATGTATAATCCATTTTTTTGGGTTTTCCTTGTTTTTTTATTTTTCATTTTCTCTTTTTTTTAATGGAGGTGTCTAGTCACATACAGGTCTTAGCAAGAAAGAAAGTTCGAGAAATCCAAGCTGCCATTAAGGTACGTCTGGCTTTGCCCAGTTGCAGGGGGTTTTTCATTGCCATGGTTACAGGCTCTTCCTTTGTTTTCCTCCCCTCCCCTACCCCGCAGGTGTCTAGTCACATTCAGGTTCTTGCCAGAAGGAAATCTCGTGAGTTTCATTCCAAGCTAAAGGTATGCGCTTTTCTGCTTTTGGGCTTGTTGGTTGCTGTGCGTCTTAACTTCCTGTTTCCCGTTGTGAGAGTGAATGCCTGGTGTCCTAAACCCCCACTAACCCAAATCCTCTACTGACTGAAGTCTGTTCAGATTTTCTAACCCCCCACCCCCCCATTCTCCGTCCAACTCTCACCCATACTCACTATCCTGTTTGCTTTTTAATTTACATTTACTCACTTTGCATTTAGAGTGGCTCAGAGATTTAATGTATCAAAATGGTTAAGACATTGTTTTTATGTGTGCCTCTTTATGTTTAAAATTTGTCTTATTATGGCTTATACACTTAATATTCTAATATTTTTAAAAGTTCTAATAGTTTGAGTAAAATTTTCTTAGCTGTAGTTGAAATGCTTGAAGCATTTTAGTTTTAGTTTTTAATAGGGCTTTCGCGATAATCACAAAAATTAGTAATCGCGCTATTAACAAGCCAACCGCAGTGGATGGCAAGTTACTGTCAATATCACCTGTGGCGTCACCTCACCTCATGTTCAAACGGGAGCAGGGGAGACTACACTGGTAGCTAAAACGAATGTTACATCAAGCCTATGGTAGCATGTGAAGTCACGGCAAAACCATCCCTGCAGCCAAAACCAGAATCGAGAGGGTTCGGGCTGCTATCAACCTCACCGCTAGCAAGAGGACCAGATAAGATTGTAACCCAAACACCCTCGGCAGGTCTTTTCTGTTCTCCAAAGTCACCCGCAAGTACTGTACATGTGCATTCGTGCAACGAGCGCAGCAATTAAGAATTTTTAGTGCCACAGGCAACATTGGTCACTCCTCTCTGCTCAGGGACAATATGTTTGTTTTCCTCGCACCAAACAAGATCATCACAACCCGGGTATAAATATCAGAGATGTTATGCTTTAGGGGTACAGCATTCATTCATTTTCTACCGCTTATCCCGTTAGGGGTCGCGGGGGGGGGCTGGAGACTATCTCAGCATCTTCGGGTGAAGGCGGGGTACACGCTGGATGAGTCGCCAGTTCATCGCAGGGCTGACATATAGAGACAAACAACCATCCACACTCACATTCACACCTACGGGCAATTTAGAGTGACCAATTAACCTACCCCCAGATTTGCATGTTTTTGGAATGTGGGAGGAAGCCGGAGTACCCGGAGAGAACCCACGCAGACGCAGGGAGAACATGCAAACTCCACACAGAAACGTCCTGACCCAGAATCGAACCCAGGACCTTCTTGCTGTGAGGCGACAGTGCTAACCACTGCACCACTGTGCCGCTCGGGGGGTACAGCATATTTTATAATATTCAATGCTTTGTAATTTGTTAGTATAATTCATTTGAAAAAAAATACAGGCACTTCTCTTTCCACTTTCTTAAAACAAGTTATTGTTTTGCACTTAAAGATTTAACCGAACAATCTTATTTATTTATTTTTTCTTTATTTTTCAATTGCAGTTGGTACATGTAGGCTCAGTCCTTATTTTCCTAAAAGAAAAATAACATGGGCGTAGCGTTCCTATTGCGCACATTCACCCCCATGTTCTGCCTTTAAAGGATAAATGTTTTTGAAACTGTGATCTGTCTTTTTTAGAATATGTGTGAGTGAGTATAAGACAGAAGAAAAACTTTTTAAACGTCATCACTCTAGAATATAAAATAAAATGGGTGGGGGTGCAATAATATTGCATATTGCGCTATTAAGCAACCCTTAATCACTGCATGGGAAATTCAGTCACTGCAACAGCCCTAGTCTTTGATTTTTAAATTTTCGCTTTCTTAAAAAATGCTGTAAAAAAATAATTTTTTGAGATGTACTAGTTCGTGAAAACAAAAAAATGTTTCAATTGCAATGCATCATTCATTTGGCATATTTACATGCTAGTATTTGCCGGATAGTACTAAAAACATAAAATTGGGCCTGATGCTAAATGTAAAGTCAAGGATCCCTAACGTTATTAGAATGTATCACCAGGGGGAACGTGAATGTGTTCAGAAATTTTGGTCCAGCTGCCAATATAGTGGGGAAAAAAAATCTACTGTAAATAATGTACAAATATTTTCTGTAATTTCTTGTTACTTAGCAGCTGAAATTTACACAAACACAAGTCATAAGAACGCAACACCAGCTGATAAAACAGCCTGGTTCTCGTTAACAACTAGCCAGGCTCAAAATTTGTCTTGGTATGTATTTTTGTAATAATTAAGAAAACTAAATTCCAAGTGTGCAGACATTGGGAAGCATGCTGGCGTTGGCTGTTTGTGAGTGGCTGAGAGCTAAAGGTCCAGGGAAATCGGTCTAATGGCAGCTGACTGTTTTCTGAAATGTGCTTTCTGCTTTTCTTGCTCTCCCATTAATCTGTTATTAACTCCAGACTCTTACAATGCCATGGCTGTCATCTTCTTCCCCTTTCCCTCCTCCCAGTTTAGATGTTGTCATTTCATAGCGTTCTTGTCACTTATTTCAGCAATAGAAAAAAATCTGTTAAAATTAATGAGGAAAGATTTTCATGCAATCTTGTATGATATTGACCTATAATTTAAGTTGTTGCATAGAGTAATGTGTGTGTGCATCGAAAGGACACTTTTCTTGGATAGTCGACTATATAGTTTACTTAAACACTTTGCTCTCCTCCCAATATTCAGTACATATTTACAACCTGTCATTAATCTCTTTGAGTGTGTGTGTGTCTATGTTAAGAGACAGAAAATGTCAAGTAGGCAATGCCGGTCTTTCAAGGGCACTGGCAACTATCTGAAGAAAAACAGACAGCATCTCTATGAATCCCTGTCCTTTCTCATTTAAACCAAATTAGAATTCAGGGGCAAAGAGGGATATAAATGTTCCCTTCATTTAAGGGGCACCAGTGAAAACCTGTTGTTTCTGGGCTTGTCTATGGCATTTTAGTGAAATAACAGTCTAATTATGTTACTGCAGTGTTGTTTTGTCTCAAGTGATGACAACTGATTAGATCATGAAAATTATAGAGCCCCCCAGACCAAGGATAATTTATAAACACACGTTTTTCTAATTTTTTTGTCCAAGTGCTCATTACACTCATGTTGTGTTGTTCTGTGTGAAGAAGGCTGGATATTCAGGTTTTCTCCCACAAATGTTTAGAGCTGTACCAGATTATTTAAAATTTTGAAGATCGGGTTTGTTTTAAAAATGTTGAAATTCTCGTAATAAATAAGAAATTTACAAAGAATCAATGTCTGTTTGCATCTAGGTCACAAGTATGGTAAGTATTTGTTTTTTGGTTTATGACGCTATTTCTGCTTTTATTTTGGGCTGCCCTGTTCCTCAGCTACTAGTTATGCATTTGTGCTACTTTGATCGTGACACAATAGCTGCTGCCCAGTTTATTGTCCTCTTTGTGTCATCATACTACTATCTTAATGAAACTTGACTTTGCCCCCTTACATATATGTGTTGCCAGCATGCATGCTTTTTTGCTTTTGCTACCACTGAGTCTGCATTCATTTGCCCAATGCACACCAATATTCACACTGACTTTATGTGGTGCAGTATGGCTTCAAATTGGTTCGTTTATGGGCCTGAACAAACAGCTTTGTCCAAAACAACATACAATGTGTGATGAATTTCTGCAGGCTGTTGTAGCATTAAGCACAACCATTTACAATAAATGTTGATACATCCTGAACACATTAAAACCTCTTGTTGGTTTAAAGAACTGTAAAATTACGCAATACTTTAAACCAAGTGGGATTTGTATTTTTATTCAGTTTTCTTCGAGAAATTCTTTATAATGTTTAGATGTGTTTTGACATGCAGACAAATGCAGCCTTGAGAGACGTGCCACTAGATGTTTTTTTGAGTAGTTTACTGGTAGATTAGTCAACAATCAAACTTCCATTTAAGTGCATACCCCTGTCAACCATTATATATATTGGAATTCAAACGTCATTGTTTGGCACATTCCTTTAAAAATACCAACACTTTAATAGCAACATAGCTCCATCTTCCTTTAACCTGCTTGCTACTTACTGTTGTGAGAGAGGTTGTGCTTTCAGTGTGTTGTTTGGAGTGTGGTTGTCGTTGCTACCTCTTTCTACGTGCCCCATCTCCCCACAACCTCCTTCTATGCGAGTGCTAAGCCTTTTGTGCCTGCTGTTAAAGGACCAAGCAGTGAAAGACAAAGCTCTCCAGAGCATGGCCTCCATGTCCTCGGCTCAGATTGTCTCTGCCACGGCTATCCACAACAAGCTTGGACTGCCAGGCATCCCGCGCCCAGCCTTCCCCGGAGCAGGGGTAAGACCCTTTTCGGCAGCCTTGTTTTTGAATCATCCCGTCCAGCTTCATTCAGTACAGCCAAGGTGCCAGCCGTAGAGACAGCCAGGCCAAATCACATTACACACCGCAGCTTTGCACAACTGCCCCTATCAGATAAGCACACGATCAAAAGGAGTGGTAGTCAAGATATCCACTACATCCACGGAACAAGCAAGAGACATTCTGATTATCTTGTTTCTCTTTATTGTCTCTTTGTATATCTAGTTATGGCAGGGAATGATATCGGCTGGTCAGCCAGGGTCCTCACAAGAGTAAGTATCATACTTTGGTGTCAGAAAGCAGTATATTCAGTATATTGCTCTTTCTAACTAATGAGTGTGCACTTATTTTGTGTTTCCAGTATTAAGCCTTTCACCCAGCAGGCCTATCCCATCCAGCCAGCAGTCACAACAGCCATTTCAAGTGAGAATTTTCCCCATCAAAAAACATTCATGAGACAGTTATCCAAAGTGTGAATCACACTTTAAATTTTTTTTTTCTTAAAGCTATAAAAAAGTTAAAATGCAACTTCACCCCGATATCTTTGTCAAATATGCACAGCATAGTAAAATAACAAAACACATATATTTTTCCTACTTGATATAAAGCATTTCACAGCCCCCTCAGCTAATTGATCTGTGCTCTTTAATCTTACTGTGTGAATATTGTCTTCTGTAAAACAAATATGTTGGTAAAGAGGTGAAAATGTTTGGAAGCCCGCACAGCTACAACAATGAGAACGGCTTTTAATACTTTGAACCCACCTACATTTCTCCCAGAGCACCTCATCTGGAAGGTAGCTGGAGGAGGGAGCAGTAAAGTTAATGTAAAGAAAGTGTAAGATGTCGTTTGAATCTAAAATTAAATCCAACAGCAGTTAAAAATTGCAGTGAAAATGCAGAAAATCCCATGAGCCTACAAACTTATGTAGGAACGTTTTTATTTTCTCTTAGACACTTCTCATAATAATTACATAAGATGTTTTTGTATTTTAGAATTTAAAAAATGTGTTAAAAATGTTTTACTCTATTTTTAAATCTGTAATTAACACATCTGTTCAAACATACAGAAAATGGTACAGAAATCATGCACACATTAGATTTTACTTTTACTTCATGTTATGTCTTCTTATATCAGATAAATCACAAGGCCTTTCAATGCGATTGAAATAGAATGTTGAAAAAAACAAAAAAACAAGTATTTTCCCTAAATGTTTGCAATTTGTTGCCTAAAAGTGTTCTTCAGTCCTTCTGGGGTTTGGATAAAAATGGGCTGCAATTTGTCTTATTTGCTCTTCTTTAATGAACACCAATATGACATACCTGCAGTTTGCACGTTTGTCTCACTCATACCTGTCCCTCCTAAAACAATAGTAAGTAGCCACTGATTTACAATTACACATGGGGAAATAATAATATAACCTGTTCCACAAGTAAATACACAAATTAAATACTATAAAATGCTATAAATGATGATGACTAAAATACAAATATAATTTACCACAGTACTTAATAAAATTTAACTTATAAACCTTAATAACCACACAATCAATGTGAAAAAATTAATCAAGACCGGTTAGATTTATTATTGTGATGTTTTTGCAGGTTATGAGCCCACCACAGCTCCAGCTCCCACGGCACCAGCATGGCAGGGCCGCTCCATCGGTACATCCAAACTCAGACTCGTTGAGTTCTCCGCCTTCCTCGAGCAGCAGAGAGACCCAGATTCGGTGAGCTGAGCATTACACTAAAGTATCTTATGATGTTCGTTACCAACTCTCATCATCTGCCATTTTCCTCTATGAATTGACTGGGACATCTTCCCAGGCAGCTGAGGGGAAGCCAGTAGAAGCTGAGAGGGGAGAGGCCTGGTCTATAGGGAGACGCAACATGAAAACCTGCAGAAAAAAAACAAAGGACTGCATACGAATCAGTTCCTTTAAAGGCATGCCATAATGATATTTACACTGCAGACTCCAGCTCTGCAAGACTAAGAGTGTTAACCCAGTAATCTGCAGCTTCAAGTCTGTGGCTCAAATTTCTTATTTGCTCTAGCAGATTTTAAATGTTTGTCCACAATTATCTGATTTCTTCTCTTTTGCTAATAATACAGGATGACAACAGCCATTAATCTTACATTCAGCTAATGCTTAAAATTTTGTCTTTGCCCTAAAGGCTAAACACTGGAGTATCTGCTCTGAGATTTTTTTAGTTTTTCTTTCATACAAGAGCAGTCAGAAAATCTAATGTGATGCTGCTTGTTTTCAGCTTTGGTTGCTTCATGGGTTTGAGGTTTAACAGATCAAATTTTTATATACTTTGCAAAACCAAATCTAAGTATTCCTTTTTTGTCAACTTTATGGAATAGAGCATTTCCATTTTAGGTTGATTGTAGTTGCCTTGAGGAAGAAAGAACTTTCATGTGAGCAATGACTGAACTATATTCATTTACCATTAGCTTTATAAAAAAAAAAAAGGACTAATTTCAGATGATGATGGTTTTGCAACTTTAATACTTCACAATGATATGTCTTGGTCAGAAATTATGGTTTCACAGCTTCTTGCCTATATCACAGTTTAAACTTAGCTACAATTAGAGTGAAGCAGTCTTTACCTTCCTGCATTGTGTGAGTACAAATAAGGGGATTACCTTGTTTTTGACTTTCATGGAGCAGAAAAATACAACCAAATTTGTATATCATAAAATCAAAAGATATATCAAAATGTGTGGAATGTGTGGACATCTTGTTTTATGTTGATATTACAGCTCTAAGGTGTTTTTATTCTTTTTTTTAATAGTGATTTTATGCATAATAATTTTGTTCTGCAGTGCATCTACAATGTAATGTCTGAATGACAATAAAGAAACCTTGAACTTTGAACCGTGAAAGCTTGCTTGTTATGGTGCTTCTGCACCATCAAATGATCTTCTGGATATTGATCTAGAATATTATTTGTTTGTCATTTCCTGATCTTTAATATTAAATTAAAATTAAAATTAAGACTGACTTTTATTTCACCTCTTTTTTTGACTCTACAGTACAACAAGCACCTATTTGTACATATTGGACAGACAAATCATTCCTACAGTGATGCCCTGTTGGAGTCTGTGGACATTCGTCAAATTTATGACAAATTCCCAGAAAAGAAAGGAGGACTGAAGGAGCTGTATGGAAAAGGTCCCCAAAATTCTTTCTTCCTTATAAAATTCTGGGTGAGTATAATTTGCTGGCCAAATTTACTCTATGTCTTATAAAATCGCAATGTTACAGATTGATTATGTTGTACGCAATCAGTCTTAATGTCAGTGTGGTCAATGTGCATATTATGAATCCTGAAACCCTTCAGGTTTGTCTTTAGTGATTGGGAGTAATCAGTCTACACAGAGAAGATTGCTCTCTTAATGTTGGCAGAATGCACTCTGCTGTATTTGGACTTGCATAGCAGGAGAGCTTTTGATCAAAGCACTCACTAATTCAGTGTAATGTCTCCAAACAATGGAGTGACCTGGATGCACTCCTAATGACTGTTTAAACATTGCATGTATTTCCTCCCTGATGCAAAATGCTAACTAGCGGCAGCCAACAAAGTAGTGGCCGTATGCACTTGGACCAAGTCCCCTTGAATTCCTTTTGAAGTGACCGGCCAATCTAAATTTCAAATGAAAAACAGAATCGACACAATAATGAATATATAACTGCTTTGCTTAATGAAGGAGGAGAATGTTGTCGGAGGATGTCTCCTCTTTTGTAGCCATAATGAACAGGACGTTGATGCCATAAAAAGGCTGCCCTCCAAGAGCAGACCTGTTCAACCTTGTAAATCAGTCTTTTAACATAACTTCATTTAATCCTCTTTAGAATCTTCCCTCCAATAAGGACACATTAACATGCGTATTCAGACTTGGCCGAGATATTTTAATTTGATTTTGATGTACGTATTTAATCTCAGCAGCTAGAAATATAAATATAATAAGAAATACTTAGTGCAGATTTTAATTTACCATTTTTAGCTGCTAATTTATTCTATGTCCTGACTTCTTCTAAAAGGCCCATTCCAGATGTATCTCAAGTCTGTACTACACACTGACAATAAACAGCATGTACTGTATACTATTCTTTATAGTGTATTCTTTTGAAGTGAAAAATCATATCAAACCCATTGTGAAATGTAACGAGATCTTCAAAAATTGTAAATTTATTTCATAGGCCAAGTCCAATTAACACAACAAGTTTCATGAAAATTTGTCCATCAGTGATTGTTGTACTTCGATGTTTGAAACTGATCCAGATCTGGTTCTCTCCTGAAATTTAAGCATTGGTTCTTCGATGTAAGACCAGTATTCACTACATTTTTCATCCACCCAATCGTTTTTGAGTTAGTCCATGTTTTAAGATTGATCCAGATTTGATATAGCCATCCAGATCGGGATCAGCGTCACTTTTCATCCAAATCTTCCCAACCTAACCTCCTCCAACAGAGGTGGAATGGTTAACCAGGTGAATTTCCAAGCTTAAAACAATGACACAAGTAGGCCTGCAATAAACAGGCAAGGTTGTGCAATAACCAGGGCATTTACAGGAGGGTTTTGATACCTGAGAACATTTCTGTTTCTTTGTCTGACAGTAGAGGTGTAAATTATAGTCAGTATTGATTGTGCACTGGTTAATAAACCACGAATGCCATTCTTTTGAAGGGATAAAAAAAATGTTACAATGGGTCACTAAATACACTGTACCTTGGCAGATGTTAATAGCTTGGGTAGGTCACTCAAGTGACAAAAAAATTATGCGTTTGAGAGAGAGACAGAATGGGGTTCAGAGCTTCAAAAATAGAAAATTAACATGTGGCAGACAATGCAACAAACATACAAGAAACCCTGCATCAATCAATCTTCAGTGGCACATAAGAGCTGCATTCATATTTCATGTCAGAAGGGCACAGCCAGAGCAGAGTGTGTTTATCTGGTATTATAAGTATCTTAGAACATGTCAAAAGAAAAAAAAAAATTTTTTTTAACTCAATTGCATTTATTTGCATATAAACAGGCAATATCGGGTACTTAACATCATGGAACAAAACTGTCATCTTGAGATTGGGCTTCACTCAACGTACACAAATAACACTGCATCAATGAAGGAGAAGGGCACATATATTATTACCCTGAATATACAACTGCACAGACTATTGACATAAGTGAAAAGAAAGGAAATAACTGAGATTGTAATGTGAAATTACTTTTTGAATAAAATTTGAAGGTTAAAGATATAGGAGTTCTAATCAAGATTCTCAGTAATTTTTTTCCACTGTCTCATAAAAATAGGTAGTTTTAGCTGTAACTACGCAGTCATTCCATCATATATACATGTTTCACTTTATTCCACCATTGGGTGATCATAGGAGGGTCAGGCTTCAACCAGTTAGTGATTGTTTTTCTTGTAATCATCAACAAGACATGCCAAACATTACATTGTTCTGTGGTAAACAAGTGAGTAGGAAACATAGGAACATCTGTTAACAGATTTTTTTTTTTTTCCAGTGTTTGTTTGATGTTTTTCCAAAATGAAATGTATCTTTGGGCAGTCCCAAAAGATGAGTATGGTCACTGACCATGCCAAAGTTCCTCCAAAATTTGTTTTTGTAGATGAAAATTATTAGTGGCGTCCTGAAGAATCTTATTTTGACCTTTGAGTCAAACTCTTTCCAGAGTTGACTTCCAACCCCCTTGTGGCATTTGGAACATGTCTTCCCATGAGTCATCATCAACTAATGTATTCAGTTCCAGTCCCCATTGATGTTTGATGTCTAATGTGTCTTCTGACTTATCCAGGAATAATTTTTTATACATTTGGGACACTTGTTTCAATTTGTGTTGGTTGATGGTATGTAATGTATAAAGTGTATGAAGTGTTTTTCTATATTTGTAGGTTCTTTAATAATATATTCCCCATCTTTATGTTTCATAACAATGTGTAATTTGTAAAAATCTATGCAGGTCACTTGAAGATAAATCTAACTTTTCTCTAAAAAATGTCAAATTTTAAACTAAATATGTTCCTTATATTGCTAATCTGAAATGTGCTGGGCTGCATGATAAAGTGTTGGCACTCAGCACCAGGTGTTTGATGACTACCAATTTTTACTAGTTTCCAAAATGGTTGACTAGTCGATTTGTTGACAGCCCCTGGGAACTTGGAAAAATCACTAATGGTGAACTGTAGTATTGTGCCCATTGGTGCTCATTGTTACAAACATCTTATTTCACCATTTTGATATCTTGCATTTACCTCTTCTTTTTGGCTGTTTCTCATGTTTTTCTCCTGCAAAGTAAACCCTGAATATGAATATTAATCTGAACTGAACGCTGTCTTTTGCTCTGCCACCCAGGCTGATTTGAACTGCAATGTTCAAGAAGATACTGGATCTTTCTACGGAGTCACCAGTCAGTACGAGAGCTCCGAGAACATGACTATTACGTGTTCAACAAAGGTCTGCTCCTTTGGCAAGCAGGTAGTCGAGAAAGTTGAGGTATGAACTCCATCTGGTGAATCAGATCAAGTTACTGTTGTGCATTCGTGTATTGCATTGCACTTATACCACATTGATTATTTTCTCTCCCTTTTTTATTTCCAGACTGAATACGCACGGTTTGAGAATGGTCGCTTCGTGTACCGGATAAGCCGTTCCCCCATGTGTGAATATATGATCAACTTCATCCATAAGCTAAAACACCTGCCAGAGAAGTACATGATGAACAGTGTGCTGGAGAACTTTACCATCTTATTGGTAATCACATCACTGACCTGAGTGGGCGAGATCCCTCTCTAGGACTCTCATTCTTCTTCTTCTCTCTGCTGCCAGGCTCCAGTTAACAAAAAAATAAAATAAAAAAAACACAGAGGGTGGGGGTTTGACTGGACCTGGAGATGAGATGAGTTCCTCTTGTTGTTCCTACATTGCTCTCATTCCTCAGGGGATGAAACACAGTGTGAAGACCTTCATTATCTACAGGGGAACCAGGAGGATAAGAGAGGGCAGGAACCCCTGTTATTAGCCATCACATGGGGTCTTAAAGGGGTATAGTGCAAGGGTACTGCTACAGAGAAAGTAAAGAGAAACGGGCATATAAAGGTGGTTTGCATACAAATATGAGCAAACGAGGCCAAAAGCATCTGGAGACTTAGATGGCCATGAAAGTTTTATGCTTAAAAAGTGTTTCCCAAAAGCTTCAGATTTAAAGGTGAACTCCAGAGGACACTCCTCGTCTTAGACGGGGAAACGGAGGCGGCCACGTGAGAGTAAACTATCATTCCAAATAAAGGGGGCGCGTCGTTCAGGTCGCAGACACAGGCCAAACCCAACCAATATGAATGTTTACTTGAAAGAGGGGCTAATATCTATACCGCAGACCAGATAGAAGAGGGCACATACATTGTTATTCAGTTGAAAACAGTGGTTTTGGGGTTTAGTTATTTTGTTTGTTTTGTTTAAACTTTTTATATAGAATTTGCAGTGAATGTAATATCATGATATACTGTATATCATATTTCTGATACATAATCCATATTGTGATTTTGTCCATATTGCCCAGCACTACAAGTGAAAACATCAAAAATTAACTTTCTTTTTCTTTTTTCTTTTTGCTATTTACTACGCTTACTACACTGTCTGGTAATAGGTGTTTCAATACCTACATTGAAACACCTGTCTGATTTTGACTCAATAACTGAAAGATACTGTATAAAACAAATAGTTGTACAGTCCGTGTTTTTCCTACCTTTCTGTACTTCCTGAAAAATGGAGTCTTAATGTACAATCCGATTTGAAATTTTAATTCTCAGTTTTTATTAATAGTATGTACAATGTATGTACATACATAAAACATTTAACAGTTGCATATGCCTTTATCAGCATGTGATTGTTACATGCTTTGTCCTTTAGAGGGCGTTCTAAATAACTTCAAATAACATAATTTACTTCCTAACTGCCACCTGCATAACTGCACACAGTTTATCCCTAACCACATTGTCTGTGCAGGACTTGAACTTGGTTTCTCATTGTACAATTCCTATGTGATTTGAGTACATTTTAGAGAGATGCAAGTAGGTGTTCAGATTTTTGTTTCCGAAATGACACACTTTCAAATGGTTCTTTACTGTTCAAATTATGGATCTAACCCCGAAATTCATTCCAAGAGTCTTCTGTGTATTTCATGCTGCGATAATCTGCTAAATAATCACACTTGACTGGAATAAATGTTCATGAATGGGAAAGGGAAGAGTGCCCTTCAAGCAATTGACTGGTCGTACCTTGGTTGTACTGTCAGTGACAGGAAGTAGAGGAAGGTAGGAACAGTGTCTTTACAGTTATTGAGTCCAAAACACATGGCTGTTTTACTTTTGATATCTACCCCATGCTACCAGGCACTTGCAATAACATTTTTAGCGTAGCTAATAGCCATAAAAGCTATTTATTTCTGATGTTCTGACTTGCCCACCGTTGCAGTGTATAGCCGTATCATGCCAAATGATTTCAGCGACCTAACTCCATACTGGAGTAGTTATCAAAAACGTTGGCCCGTGTTATCGGTATTGGCATATATCTTATCATTATCACCCGATATCAAAAAAATTTGGTTAGAAAGAACACAATGCAGGGAAAGATGCTTGGGGGGGATTTAGAATTATTAAATGTCCAGTGAATGTTACTGTTTCAGTGCACTGCTGTCATGTAAGACAATAACAGGTGAATGTTAAACTGTAAAATATTCTACCCCCATTATCTTTGTTACAAATTCCTCATTCGAAAAATTTTACATATATCGGTATCGGAACTTTATTTACTCCCTAATATTGGTATTAGCCCCAAAGGTTGCATATCGGTCAACCTTTACAATATATGCCGTTTGCATTTGGGGAAAAAAAACACTAAACACTCATCCAAGACTGACTGCTATTCGGAAACACAAACCTGTCTCTTTTCTGTTTCTACCCTTGTTTGTGTTGTTTATTTAGTTGGAAACACTGAAACACACCTCGATCACACTTGTCTTGCAGGTGGTGACGAACAGGGACACCCAGGAGACGCTGCTTTGTATGGCGTGTGTGTTTGAAGTTTCGAACAGCGAGCACGGCGCCCAGCATCACATCTACAGACTGGTAAAGGAATAAGAGGCTCTCAGCCCCCCCCACAGTCGGCCTCTTTTCATAGACTTACCAACCTCAAAACAAGTGGCAGTGCCTCTACCTGGAAATCCCACACCTACAATGGTATTGGGTAAAGTCAATCCTTATAAATTTAGTTTTAATATAATGTGTTTGTTATTTGACAGCAGCTGTGACTTGCGGTACAGTTGTTTTATGTTTAAATATGGGAATTCTTGTTTAAAATATATTGAGTTGGTCTCCCTTGGGTATAAAATTAAAGGATTTAATAGATTAATTTGGTAAATGGAAATGTGTGTATCTCTTTCTGCTTTGTTCTATAGTCTAAAAAAAGCGGAGGTTGACCTTGGCAATCACTGTCCTGAAGTGGTCTGTGTAATATGCTTGAGTGTATTTTGTATGTCTGTAGTTTATGATTTCATGAGCGTACATACCGTCAGTATACAGACACGCACCCACAGCCAATAGATTTTCCAAAGAAGCTAAACTAACGACACTGCAAAGACATTTGGACACGACTGGTCGTAAATATTGCGAAGTAACTGGTGTCATTTAAAAACAGCGCAGCTTTTAGTCATATTTATCCCTGTTTGACACACTCCAAGTCTTAGACACTAACAGAAAGATTGCACTGTGAAAACACTACAAACCTTTTGCATCTGCTCCATATATGTAGAAGTCTCCTCTTTCGTCTCACAGCTGATAGGAAAATAATTGAAAGTCCGGCTCGTCTAAAAGCGCTTTTTTCCCCTTCCCGACCTTGCCTCAGTGATGCTTTCTTTTATTCCCTGTTTCCCTGATTTCTGGTCTGTTTTAACACTGGTTTAAACACTGCTGTCTACAAGATGACTTGTAGACAGCAGGTGGTGTTCTGAGTGCTGTGGCTTTGCCCCCCTGAAAGAGTCAGATCATCGTTCCCCTCTGGGATTGCAGTGTAAAAACTCCAAGCCAGAGTTTCGCTGCCTTCACACATGTTCACAGGATTCTGTGGCCTATGCCAATGCCCCGCCTTAAAAACATGTTTCAGCTGTTTGAACTCCAAAAGATGCCACTAAAACTGTGATCTCTACGCGGGAAGACTCTTTATACATTTGCATTGCGTAGGAATTCACATTATCTACCAAAGTGTAGATGTACAGTGCCTTAGAATATACTCTGTTACCTGTTGCTTTGTCGAAAATTCCATTTATGGATAAAAACAGGCAAAAATAGAACAGTACATGTTCACTTATGAAAAATCATGTTTGTTGTAATTGGTACACTCCTAGAAATGCAGTTTTTTGTTAAGTGGCAGTTGTGTTAAATTAAATGAGACTCAGTTAAAAGACAGGTTTTATTTTCCTCTGTTCCTAAAATATCAGCCTCTTTCCAAGCGTGCACTCTGACTTGACTGCCTTTCCTGTTGTAAGAGACCAAAAATAGAGAGATACAGTCAATCTTTCATATGTCCTGCGTGGTAGCAAGGAAGTGCCTTTTGTTTAAAGAGTTCCAGCTTCAGAAAGATCAAACGGAAATTAAAAATTAATGTTGCTAGACCAAAAATGAAACCTGAGTGAAACCAATCACCACATTGCCTTTTTGAAGGATTGTATTGACAGCAAGGGAAAGCTGGTTGCTGGTAAAGTGAATAAATGATGTATTCGTTTTTATTTACATCGTAAATTGATTTCTCAAACGGTGTATTAGATGAAAACCTATTACTGTGCTGTAGGTCAAAGACTGAAAGACCTGCTGACAATATACAGCCGCTGACTGCATGCAGGGCGTCGCCTCAGAAACGCTGCAGCCGTCTGCTTCAAGCACACTTGCAGGTTCAAGTGTTTAGAAAAGAAAAAAAACAAAACACGTTTTTTTGGAAACATATTATGGTTTCTTCTTTCCCGCGACTGCACGCTCGCACGATGTGAAAACCGCGGAGAGCATCGTCCTTTCACAATGCTATCACTGGTAATGCAGAAGCAGCTGTGATGTCGACTGGGCAGGGACCAACGCAAGCTTTCATGTGTTATCTTTCAGGATAACAGCATTTAATGATGACTATAACTGTACAATCGTGTGGTTCAATCAGAAACTTAAGTTTTAAAAGTCGCTAACGTGGACAAGGCAACGAAGGTTAATATTCCTCAACTTAAGGTTCATAGTTACACAAATATTTACTGTTTATTATAAAAACAAATTTATCATCTAAAGTATTTTAGCCGAAGAAGCTCAGAGTAATTGCTGACAGTGTCTGGTGGATGCAGATGAAGTTCAGTCATTCAGTATTTTTGCCACACTCCTGTGGACGCTGTGGAATTTCATTAGGCTTTTTCTTTTGTTTACCCTGTGTGTCTGTTCAAATGTATTGATCACTTAGTGAATTGTTCCTGTTTACTTATTGTACTTGTATACAGTTGTACTTGGTTTTGTGATGACATCGTCTGTATATTGCAAGCCCTGTAAGATGGTAATGATGTTGCTGCTGCACTGCTGGTACATTGTGACATGTTTCAACACTAAAACAGCAGGACTGATGCCTTCATTGGCACAAATGTCTGGTGGACCATTCAAAGAGAAAATGGACACGTTAAAATTAAAAAATAAATAAAATAAAAAATCATCAGCTAAGTTGAGGAATCATGCTGCAAACATATCAGCAGTTTAGCTCTTAGGTGTAATCCTGTTGAAGAGTAGGTCCTGGTACCTTTGTTGTTTTTTTTTTTTTTGTTTGCCTTTTGTACCATTTCCAGATGGTGGCTTTAAAGTGATTATTTTCCCATAGCTCACACACGTTCATCATACACACATTTGGATTTTGTGTGCAGACTTTTTGTAAGAAAGAGGAAAACACAAAAAAAGGTGCTTTGTACAAAATTATATCTTAGCTTTTCTTGGTACAGATGTGTGATATCTTTTCGTATCCATGACAGTAAAAAATGTTGGAGCAAAGGAAAGAAAAGCTCTGCGATGTTTCTGTGTTCTGCATATGGTCTTGTCTTTGCTCCATAACATTACGATGCCTTCTTGATAATAGTTGATATTTTGTAGCTTTCTAGATACTTTGTATGTATGCAATATTGAAGTTAAATAAATCTGGAAAATATGGCCTCCTTGTCTTCTGGCTTTAACGTCATTTTGTGACAAATACATTGTTACATTTATGATTCTGTGTGTTTTAGACAGGCACTATCCTTTCATCTGCAGGAACCCCTAGTCAACAGTAGAGGGAGCCTTTTTGGTCTGTTTCCCTTTCGCTGCTTACCATTTTAATGTAGGCTCCTGTAGTAACAGAAATCACCACCAGAGGGAGACATTGTCCCATTACCAGCAACAGTCACGAGTTCCCTCAGTTTTGAGATAAACCCATTAAATTGCAGCCATACATATGAATTGCAATGGAAATTTTAATAAAGATATTATAGTTTAGACCCAATAAGTAATTCAAATAATAGTATGACTATTTGAATTTAAGTATAGGTGAATTGTTCGTTACTGAAAAATGAAAGCATTTACTTGTTTTCCCAAGTGTTTGTGAGCCTTATTGACATTAGTCTTTCAGACTTTGTTCAGTCAAGTTGTGATTGTCAGCTGCAGCTGATTACTGTGATTCTGGATGCAACGTTCTGTTAAGGAAGTTAAGGGAGGGGTGTAAAAATGAAACTACACATAGAAGTGCTGGTATACAGTCAACATGTGAGAGGGTTAAAAACTGAATAGATGGAGAATGTATTTTAAAAATAACTAACAGACTTGTGGTGGTTTTTGAAGACTTTGCAAGGTTATTTTTGGTAACAAATAAAGCACTTTACACTTTCATTAATAAACGTTTAACTGACGGTTTGAACAGAATTAGAAATCCTGGGTTCTGTAGGTCCATCTTTATGTCCACACACATGTCCTCATATATGTAAGTGGCCATAAATCAAAGGAACCTATTTGGAATTCAAGTGATATAAAGATGAGAACAATAGCAGGAACTGTTGTTTATGTTCACTTTGTTTTTCCTTCTATACCTTTGTGACCATTGACCCCCACCCAGCCTGCAGTGGCTCTCAGTGGATTAAAGCAGAGATGAGGGCTTCACCTCCAGACTCTCCCTCTCTTTCAAACACACAAATGAATCCACTTAGCCGTCCTATTTTTGACCTCAGGGTTTGATACAAGTACATGTTCATTGTTGTGTCTTTGGCCTTAATAGGCTTCAGTCCGCCTCTCAGGAAGTGAAGACAGAAGTGAGCAGGCTGCACCGTCAAGCTGACACATGCACAGCATTCAGTTTTGTGCTTAAGTACGTGTCTCACTTTCCAACACAGAGGTTGACATCATTTACACCATCCGACAATCGCATGTTCACTCATATCAACAAACATCAACTGTCCCTGAATGTTTACATCACTAAATACAGATCCAACAGAGGCCACTGATTGAACTTCTGAATGAGCTGGATGTTATCTCTCTTTCTCTAAGTTTGAGGTACACTGCCACCGCCATGCATTTTCTTTTTCATTTTGTCCTTACTAACTATTGATATCTTACAACATACAGAACCATAACCAGTCATCAGATGAGAATCAGGGGTCGGGACAGGTTCGTAACATTAATAATCTAAACTCTTCCAACGTGACTCTGCAGTCAACAGAAAGACTAGAGTGAGGGCTTAATTAACGCATAGAAGAAAGACAGGAGGAGGAGAATCCGAGGGAAGATTAAAGGAAGAATTACTCGTAAACTCAACAGTAACAACACAAGTGTGCACACTCCCTTGAATCAGAGCTAAAACATATTCTTCATAAAGTTTTTAAATTACTGTTACGCTCATATAGAGTGTTTTATTACTCTTTTTTGGTTGTTGACGGTTCTGTGCTGTCTGATATTTGCACAGCCAAAATTAGGCCCTAAGCCATTATTAAACATAAAAAAGTGGCTGGGCTGCCTCACTGAACTCAAAAACACAAGTTAAGGTAACTTTACAGAATTTTAGGTTACCTCCACTTGTCTTTTAACCTACACTAACTTCAGAAGTTAAAACTAGAAGGAGGGCACTCGGAGAGTGCAAACCTCTACCAAAGCATCTCAATTCTCGACCTCACATACTCCTAAGCAGTAAATGCTTACCTTTCAAGGTCTTTTTTTCCCCTGTGAGCTCACGTTTCAGGGAATTTTCAAGGGAAAAAGATGTGCTGAGGGTTGCACCATGAAGAAAGTGGTTGTGTTCAGAATTCCCCTCGAAAGAGCACGTCATCGCATATTGACGGAACCCTTTGAGCACCCCATACTTTTTCTTTCTGATGAGCTAAGGTTCATTTGATGTAAAAAGAAAAAAAAGAGAGAGAACAAATGTTGGCGCCACCTAATGGTTGACACGCGACCTGCAGAGCCAGCGAATTGTGGCTTTGTGATTGACCCTGGGATCATTCACAAAATGACACCAGCTGGACCTCTCTATTTCAATTCTTTCCAGACTTATGGCCTAAAAACATTCTTTTTGACCTTTGATCAACAAAATGTAATCAGCTGTAGTTTGGACCAAAACACACCTTTGATGAAATTTTCATCTGAATTAGTCAAGTGCTTTTTTGTGCAATCCCACTAACAAACAAATGAGGTACTGATTTGTTCTTACAGTGAGGCAAATGAAAACACTGCACAAACAATACAAAAAAAAAAAAATAAATAACAGGATGCAGGAGTTGTCGGGCCACAGCAGACAAAGAACACAATAACAGTGAAGATGCAAACGCCACCTCAAAAACACTGTAAATGCTAATATTTAATTTAATAATAAATAGTAAGTGTCAAGAACAATTACATCATATGAATTACTAGTAATTTGGGATCGAGAATCTGAACAAACTAAGACATTTTAGGTTCAGATTACCAACAAAACTCTATTCCAATACTTGGGCATGCGCAGTAAACCCTCTGATATATACCCGGACATGCTGAACCAGACGGAACCAGACCGACCCAGCGCAGCGCAAGTTCGGAAAAAGGCGTGTTCCCTGATTGTTTTAACTTGTTTTACTTTCTCGACTTATAATTTTTTTTTTCAACGCCTGTTCGAGGTTGTTGTTTACGTTAAGCTGACGTTATAGTAACATTCTAGCTAACTCAGGCTAACTCACGGTCATTGCCAACACTGGCTTCAGATGTTGAAACCTTGTTTAAATGTTGCTCGTGGTAAAACGTTTTATATGCCAGTGTTATAGGACGTGATTTAATTCCCCAAATTTTTACCTGGTCGTTATATTTTTGGAGGTCAATAAGCTCATATCGGGTAAAGCTAACATTAAGTTAGATACACGTTTCCTACAGGGTCGGGCTGTTAATTTGAAAAGGTCCGATTTAACGTTAACATTAAGGGGCTGGTATTTTAGCCTTACATTTTAGTATTCGTTCTATTTGTTATATTTGGCTCGCCTGCCCTCTGAGAACTGAGCCATGCGCCATCCGTTTTAACAAGCTAGCAGAGCACTTAACATTATTCAAACATCAGGACGTGAAGCACAGCAAAGCGCTGGTGTATGACCGTGAAATATGGTTTGCAGCAATGTTTAACATTATTATGACCTTTGCATGAACACGTTTCAACCGATATTGTTGCAGCTTGGTCATTAGCTAAAGTTATTAGTTTTTCATTGTCAAACAGCAAGCAGCTTACTTTCCCAACCAGCTATCAAACGTCCACTTTAACACAATCCATCACTACACTGTCACTGCAAAGCTAATTCATATTAAAAAAAAAAAATCAAATTATTTCATTGTCATTACTCTTGTAACTGAAAGTCAATTGTTGACAACTAAATCAGGAGTTCTTAACAATGCAATTTATTTTGTTTGCAAGATTCAAAAACAGTTTTTTCCCCCAGGCTGACTCCCAGATCTCCCCATGAGCCAATTGTCAACCTCATGAACACTTGCACATTACTGCACGATTGTACAACATTCTACTTTCAAATGTCTATGTATATATGTATATATATTTATACATATTTTCCTTGTCTTTCCTTCACGTGTCCAAGACAGAAACACCGGAGTCAAATTCCTGGTATGTTTACACATACCTGGCAATAAAATCTGATTCTGATTCTGATTCTGAGAAGTATAAAATTGTGGAAGTGTGGTTTACTGTTTACTGAATTAATTATGCTCGATGCTAAAATCATCCCTTCTCCCTTTTCTAGATTTGTATAGCAGACCACATTCTTGAATACAGAAGACCTGTAAGTAAGGCACAGTTTGTGCTAAAAAGAAAGGTGATTTACTGAAATACTGTGTTGTTTATGTCTTGACAATATGTCAACCATTTTTGTCTCTATCATTAGGTATCGGATGTGAATGCCCAGCGCATTTTTGTCTTGAAAGGAATTCCTGTTTTACTCTGAAACGACTCAGAACGAGTGCTAATGGACAAAACAATAAATAAAGTCATCCAGTAACTTTGGTAGAGAGAGACGAGGAAAACAAACTTGCACGCAAATGGCGATGTATTGAAGCGGGGAAAATGATTGAAAATCATTTTCATATATTGTAGATTTATTTAATATTGTGGCGGGCCTATGAGGGATAAAATCTTATCTTAGAGTACTAAATCCAATGACTTGCTGATATAACTTGGTTTTGCATATGTATGTCCTCACAGTATACTGCGGCAGATGAGGCCATTGCATCGGTAACTGTCGGTGTTCTCACTGTTCTTTGGGAGATGGATGGAGAAGGTCCTTCACCAGGTCCAAGCCCCCTACAGCTCCAACCCAAGTTCCATGCATTGATCCTCGAGGGGAACATTGTGAGGGACAATATTTAAGACTTGCCCCTGGCTGTCTGTCTCCTGTTTGGCCTCAGTTGAGCTTTACATCTCGATTATGCGATTATCTCAGTCAGTCATGCTTGGATTCGGAAGCAAAGACCTCCCACCAAAGTTGCTAAGTCTGAAAAATAGCCCACTGAGATAGCTTTTGGTAGCCAAACTGATGCTTCAGATGGAACTAACTTCCAGGTTATTACACTGTCGAGTTGAGTTTTGAGACCTTTGTTCTAGAGAAATTAGGGGTGCTCCGATTCGGGTTTTTGGGGCCGATCGCTGATTGCTGAAATCAGTATCGCAGATACTGATCAAACGGTGTGTATTTGAACTTGATGCTGCACTTAATAGTTTAGCATTAATAATTCATTTATATATTAAAGGTTATTCTTAAAACTATAATCATTACTAATTTAAGAGATTACAGTATAATGACTTGACAACACTTTTATTTGCAAGAATATACAACATTCCACATTCCACTCTAAAAACTGTTAAGAGACAGAACTTAATTTAAAAATACGTATACCTTCCTGTAGAAAAATAAAAACAATTGTATGAAAAAATAAAGTAGCAATATTTGCATCATCTGCAACATTCAAGACTATCTTTAGTCACAACTTCAACAAAATAGCTTCCTGGAAAAATTAACTTGGAAAAAATAATCTAAATGTACTCAACAATTAAATAAACCCAAGTTAGAACAATAAAGTATGCTGAACCAAAATCAATAACAATAATGGAACAGGAGCTTTATCGATTTGGTCAGCACTATCCTCCTGCAGTCCAGCAGCACCAACCAGGACATCCAGAAGGAGCCCACAGATTTGGGGCTTGAGATCATCTGAGAAATATCTGTCTTTATACCTATTTATTAAGAAGAGAAACAAAGAAAAGACAAAACATTGACTTATTTTGTGCATGTCATAGGTTATGCTATTACAACCATCCTACACTGGAAGGTAGCACAACAACATTTCATCTTACATTTAAGGCAAAAAGTTTTTCATCAATCATTTTGTCAAAAGGCAAATGCATGGAGCATGAATTGGGGAGACTAATGGTCGTTTTAAAATGTGCTGTTTTTTTTTTTTTAATTGTATGTATGAAAGCAAATTTTTCTATTAAATACTCATATGACCTTTGTCTTTCCCTCCATCTCTCTCTCACACACACACATGAGCAAACAGACCCCCCCACTAACACACACACACACACAATCTGTGAGTGATGTTCTCACCTTGGATCGAGGACTGTGGCGATGGTGTACAGGGGCTCGGATTCAATATCACTGAATCTCCTCAGGATTGCTTCCAGCAGTGTTGCTTTGGAGGCTTTCACACTGTGGTCTGTCTCTGCTGTTTTCTGCCCGGGTGGCTGGTATCACATCTGCTGCAGAGGCAGTTGATGAGCTGATTTGATTTGTTGGCTCTTCAAAGGGGGCGAGCAGGGAAATCATGTTCTCCACTAATTTCCACTGGTTGGCGGTGAACGTGGCAGGCAAATCCTAATTGGCTCCATAGATGAACAGTGCAAGTTTCTGTTGTAAAAGGCTTTGCAGCATATACAGAGTACTGTTCCACTGGCTCGGTCGTGCTGTAGCCTTCTGGGATCCTGGCCCAGTTGTTTCTGGACAGCTTGACGTCAAGAGAAGGCAAGTGGGCTGTGTTTAAAATGACCGACAATGCGTCGTCCAATTGCAATTAAATCACCTTTGCTACGTTGAGACAAGGCCCCCTCTTGCACAAAGAGCTGGAGTGTCTGTGACATGCATGGCAGGCTTGGAAAATATGCATCCCTCATGGCTTCATCCATGTTTCCGGCATTATCTCTTACAATAACGTGTACTTTGTCGATATTCCCCATGCTTGGAACATGTTTCGGCGGTGTGTGATCCAGTGAATTCTTGAGAGTGAACCACAACTTTGATGAGCTTGAAGTTTTGGTTTATAAACTGCAGTTAGGCTCAGCATTGACATTGGAGAGACACTTGAACTCAAAATGTCACTCGTGAAGCTGACTGATGTGACGTCGTTATTCATAAGGGATTTGTTCATACACTGTTATCACTTTGGAAGGCACACATCCGTGAAAAATGTACATCCTTGATGAACGTAACGTGGATCCAAGTAATTTACTAGCCACTTAAACCCAACGTCGTCTACAACAGAGAGTGGCTGCTGGTCCAGGCATATGAATTCCATTATTTTTACATTTACTTCCTTTTGGCTCTTGCTGTCTTTCTCATAGGGCTCCCCTCGATGCAAAGTCTCTGACTGACAGCTGAGTGACAGCTGTTTTGGGCTTGCTTTTGGCGCGCACTCGGTCCTTCTCTACTTTTTCACAAGTTAACGTTGTATACTCGTCATATTCTTTCACGTGGCTAACCTTCAAATGTCTCACTTTCTGTCCTCCACGAGGGATTCCCTTTGAACAGATGTTGCAAATTGCACATTTCATATCCTTGTCCGACACATGGAAAAACTTCCGGACTGGCGACGCCATCTTAGCTGTGTTTTTTGAATTGTGTTGCGCGTTTTGCGTCAAACGATCGGCTCTTTTGATCGGCCTTTTCACAACACCGATTAATTCTGATAGTATGCGAATCGGCCAAGGCCGATCAGGTCACCGATCGATCGGAGCACCCCTAAGAGGAATCTATCATTGTTTGTTCTGTGGAGAGCCCCAGTTTTTTTTTTTTTACTTATTCCCCTGGTGGGAGTCTTGCAATGAACAATGAATGAACGTATCTGCCGTTGAGAGTTTAGTGTTATAATAAAGATAACTGTTACACCGTAGTTTTTATTGTGCAGAGCTCAAGTAGCCTACTTGTTTTACTTCAAAAGATGGCCGTTGAATTTTAATTGTCAAGTTTGCACAGTGTTTTTATACTTTTACATGTTTACAATTGCAAAAGAGTTTCCCCAGAAAATTAAATGTGATGCATCAAAACCAATCCTTTTCTCATTTTATTCTTTATAATGGATAATGCATAGATTAGATAGACTTAAATGCTATTTTTTAAAGGACTTTTTGGTTTATTGGTGGGCTGCAAACAACCAGATAATAGGATAGTACTGAATTTGGGAAGGTGTGGTTAATAATTCAAAATAAGTAGTGCTCAATAAAAAAAAAGTAAGCTTAGTAAGTTTTACTTACTCAGAATAAGTAAGCTGCGTTCACTTAAAATGTAAGTTGAGTAAGTGTTACTGAATCAAAATAATTAAGCTGCTCTAATTTACCATTACTAAGTTCATGGAACTTTTTTTAAGGCAAGGAGTTTGCGTACCTTTTTTTTTTTCTTTTTAAGTAAAGTCAACATGTTAGATTTTCCAGTGTATCTGCCACCACTTGACGCAGTAAAGGAAACCTGAGTATTTCCCCCTGAACGCTCTTATCTTCATCCTGCTTCTCTGTGAATAAAACAGTTTGTAACATCGAGACATCAGGAAAGAAGAAATGACAAACTGAAGCCCTCCGGTCACGCGCAGCGCGTGCTCCCTGACTCCCTCTTGCGTAAAGTGCGCGGAGGGACGCGCGCACCTCCTCAGGAGTCTCTGCCCGCTGCGCTTCAGAAAATGACTCTTCCGGAGTCGCACTTGTGAGGAGGGCACCGCGGCATCTTTCTGATGGAGGAGAGCAGCATCTCAGTGTTCGTCTGCCGGGAGGAGAAGCTCGTCTTCGGCCTGTCCAAGCGCACCACCTGCGCGGAGGTGGTCCGGGCACTCCTGGAGGAGCAGGACGCGCGCTCCTACTGCATCGTGGAGAAGTGGCGAGGCTTCGAGAGGATCCTACCCGGCGCCACCAAGATCTTACGGCTGTGGCTGGCGTGGGGAGAGGAGCAGAGGAACGTGCGGTTCGTGCTGGTGAAGGGAGAGGCGTCGCTGGACAGCCACGCGGCGCGGAGCGCGGAGGCGCGCGTGGTGCTCAGCAAACACGGTCCGTGCGTCACCGAGAGCGCCTTGCGGGCCCCCGCGAGCCACATCTCGCCCGAGAAACGGCGGCGGGCGGTCAGGAAAGCCTTCC
>KV751315.1:8203625-8220759 GCA_001698575.1 Mola mola
AGAGAGATAACATTCCATGTTCCATTAGCCAGCTTCAGCAACCGCGGATCGGACCGCCAAGGCCCCTGCCTTTGACTGCCACCCGATCCACATAGCACTGGACCTCTATGGCTCCTCCTGTGGGTGGTGGGACCACGTGAGGACGAACCCATGTCTCCTTTTCGGGCTGAGCCCGACCGGACCCCATGGACAAAGGCCCGGAAAACCAGGGGCTCGCCTACGGGACCCTTCCCCAGGCCTGGCTCCAGGGCGGGGTCCCGGTACCCCTCTGGGGAGGGTGTACAAGTCCTTGTTTGTCACCGTCATAGAAGTGTTTTGAACTGCGCTTTGTCTGGCCTTTGTCTGGCCCCTTTGTCTGGGGTTATTGTATATGTTCATGTTCAAAAAGGGGAGAGAAATCAAATTAAATCTACACATGCGTAGTCATCTGCGGCTCTTAATGAAATTAATTGATGCATATTTTCTTGATGTGTTAATATTGGATTGGCACTCGGTATCGGCAAATAAACTAAACAAAGAGAAGATCAGAAGATCGTTAAACGTGAGTGGCTGTTTTGAGTCCTTTGTCCTGTTTCTTGGCCTGAGTGGTGATCTGTTGCTCCGGCAGCGTGAGACATCTGTGTGGGTACACACTCAGCAGCAGCTGGACATTTGTTGGGTTGCTATTTTAGGCGCTTTTCAGCTTTTAGAATGGAAAAAAAAAAAATCCAGTTTTTCTTTTTCAGGCCATTAGCCTTGTTGCCATCACATTTGTCCCCACGTTCAGCTACTGTAGGTAACCTGCCCAACCTGCACCTGTCACACTGTCACTAAATATACATTCATTTTCTGTCAGGCGCCTTAAACGCAGTTTGAAATGCAAACAAATCTTTCATTCGGCTCATTAGCTGTGGTGAAATTCTTCCACCCCTTCCCACGCCGGTGACCTGAAGTAACCCTCACAGACACAGTGCCTTCCCCTGTTTCCAACCATATCTTTAACTTATAAATCTTTGAGTCAGGACCTACCACTAGCCACCTGAAGTGTTTTTGTTTGTGAAATTAGGCCAGCATCTTTGTCAAACAAGGGGACGTGTTGTATTACAGGCCTGTGAATGCTGCCTGCCTGCCTCCTGACACACACTGCAGCGCTCTATGTCCACTGCTCTCCCACATCAATGCCCAGAGGAGGCTATGATAGCGTGAGAGGCACGGATGTAATAATATGACAGAATTCTTGTGAGCACATTCCTCATCTTTTGTGTCCCAGATGAAGTCTGTGTGGAGTGTTTCCCACATTACTAAATGGGGCTGCATAAATGTCAGGTTTTGATTATGTGGAGTGCCCCCGGACCTTTAGAGCCACTTGAGAGGACACTGTAGAATCTCAAATGTCCTTCTCTAAAGGCTTTCGCTGAGCTGGCCTAATTAAAAGAGACAAAAGATTTGAGGAATGTCAGTCGTAAGAACGTTTTTCTGTCTGGCATGTGGTCGTAGAGTCCTGCAGCCTGTCTGATGAGCTCTTTGTGTCCACTCTCACCAAGAGTGGACAAGTATATCCTGAAGTCTGGCTTTTATTATGGCTGCCTGGTATGTACATAGATACATGCAACTGTCATTGTCATGGACACCATCAGAAACTGAAGATGTGAGATCATTCGTTCTGGGGTCGTCACAGGGATCGGTGGCCATTATTAGAGGTTACATCTGACTCTCTGTGCAGGGTGATGGGGGTCATGAAGGTGAACCATAGGGGAAGGAGAGTGCATAAAAGAAACACAGGACTCCCCAACTCTGGAGGGAGCATGGCTGCTAAATTGTTATGCCACTTCTCCATTTATTAACTCTGTCATCCTGAAGAATCGACTCTTTCTTTCACATGTCAGCAGGTGCTGCATTTTACAAAAATGCTGATCCTTCAATTATAACCTGATTACTGTGAAAGTGAGCTCCCAAGCCCTGTAAGATTTGGTGAAGTGTATTTTGCTTGTGTCTTGTTTAAGTGAAGTGTGTTTTAGTAAATAAGCTTGCCTTAGTTCTGCAAAAGAGAAAGGTGAATTCAGAAAGTGCGGTTGCATTTTTCTCTTCAGCAAAACTAAATACTATTTCCTTTCTTGACTTTGTGTTTGTTTTGTTTCCTTATTTGTGTAAAAGCTAAAAGCTTGTGAAACTTGGCTACATCTTTCAAAATGCAAATTTAAGGGAAAAATTTCAATACTTACATTTTTTGCTTTGTTGACATGTGCATATGGTGTTTTTTTTAATTACCATGACACATATCATGACCGCAATAAGCAGTCACTGGGATGACAGAGGATTTCTGCTGTTGCACTGCAATCCATTAACTCTGTGAAGAAAACCTAGAGAACCAGTCCTAACCACTCACGGGAGAGGGACTCAACATCAGAAGCAAAACAGTTGGATGCATCAACTAATAGGCGACCTTGTCTGACTAGCTCTTCCTCTTCCTCCTAAGAATCCCTGTCTGGTTCAAACATGTATGGCTGAATTACTAAAATGTTAGAACTCCTCACTGTGCAGCATGTAGTAGACTAGTTCAAAAGTCAGAAGATGACACAGCAGGTGAGGTCCTGCTCACTCCGGCTGCAGGCGAGGGGCTGGCTGACGTGAAGGTGTACAATTACATCCAAGAGTTTTTAAGGCCATAAATGGAAATTTAATGAAAACATTGTAATATGTAATTCTACATAAAAGAAATGAGTTTTAAGGATCTAAACAAGCCGGACTTTAACGCAGAACTGTGGTAATGTTGTTCTGTGCACTAATACATACAACTGGCGGCGATTTATATCACATGATTGTTTGACAGACATAACGATCAGAAATTACCTCTGGCACCGCTCAAATGACGAAAATGGAGAAAATTCAACAGTGTATCAAAGCAAGTAAAGCCAACAGTAAACACGCATAAATACACATACAGTGAGTTAGAAGCATTTAGAATTTCTAATGGTTTTATGTCAACCTTTAGCTTTAATGACTCTGATATGATGGGATGCTGTATCTGAAGCTTGCTCTTAACCACCAGAAACTGCAAAATTCTCATATCAAAGTAATCACACTGAAATGTACTGCTGTCAAAGCAAATGGGCCCCATGTCAAGAAAAGAAATTAACTTCTTTTAACGACACAACCTGACAGTTGTTCTCTAATCCCTGGAATGTGTCACTTTTTGTTCCCCCGGGCCTTTGTCCGCCCCCAGAGACCGATGTGCCATGAAGTCTCTAATGAAGGTGTTGACTGGAGGACCGGGACTTCAGTAGCAGCGCTGAGGTGTGAGGCTCTCAGAGAGCACTGGGCCCGCTGCTGAGAGACTCGTTAGACCTCATTGTGCCGATGGTAGATGTGTTGATCCTGTAAGGCCGGCTGCTGACCCCGGGACCCTATCTGTGGGATACTGTACGACCTCCTTCTGAGCGTCTCCAGGCCTGTCACCTCCTGTAGGAGTAGACGTAGCGCAGGTCTGTCACCAGCCCCTCCAGCAGTGAAGGAATGTAACAGTGTGACTATGTACAGCTACTCGAGTGCTGCACTTAAGTAAAATGTTGAGGTCATTTTACTCTACCAGATTGTTTCCATTTAATGCTGCTCTGAACCACTCCACTACTTCTAGGTCAAAATCTTATACTTTCACTCCATTACACTTATTATACATACACCAGAGTCAAAGTAGCACAGTTTTCACGTTCATTTTTATTGGCAGTCAAATAAAAAATACAAATACATCACATAAATGTTGACTATTGGATCTGATTATTGGCCACGATGATATTTATTTAACATGTACTGTAGAAAATGTATGGTGCATACATGTAAATTTACTTTTACTTAATACTCTTGATTAAAGTACATTTGTTGCCTGAAAAAATACTATACAATACTAATGTCAGGAGTACAACTGATATCAGATTCTTAAAGAACTGTTTTCAAGTAGAATTCGTATGGATACGCTGTCCTCCAATTACCTTCTGTCTGTGGACCTCAGAAGAAGCCCAACACTGGCCCCTATGACCCTATGCCCAACAGCACTGTCACCATTGTTGAAACCTTCAAAGTTTCTGGGATGCACTATCTCCCAGGACCTAAAGGCCAGGACACAGCAACATGACTTCAAGAACTAACCACTACACACAGACCCCCTTTTGTGTTGCCTCAAATTACCTACGTTGTGGCAAAAAAGTTGCACAAGAACACACGGCAAAGACTTCGGCAGATTGCTAACTAGTACGTACATTCTGTGCGTGTGTAATAGGGGAAACCAGAAACTGTATCTGTGGTGATAAAAAGTGTAAGCAAAGCAGTGTTTGCATATTACTATTGCTCAGTGGATTAACATGGCTGATAAGAAGGTGATCATGGCACCTGTGTTGTCAGACCTTAGTCTGCTGGTTGTGGAAGAAGAAATCAAAAGGCAGAATAAATAAATAAGAAGAAACCGAACTGACGGTGAAATTGTGTTCAATCCACGAGCTTTGCCTTTTAATCACTCGTCTCTCTATTCTCATGCTACTGTGTGTGCCAATACCGAAGGTGAGCTCACACCAAAATGACTGAAGAGATGCTCAAAGATGTTCTAGGCTCTAAAGTTTTCAGCACAGCCCCAGTCACAAAACAGGCGCAACACAAGATCCATGTCCACGTCACAATAACTCAGTCTGTCCCAGGTAAACCCATCGTTGTCTGGTTTGGGTCAGTTACCAAACCGAGACTACAACGCACAATTAGGACTGCTGAAAAACATCGCTGGTGGCAACAGGCAGGTGGCATCATATTTATCAGCTGGTCATAAATACGAAACTGTAACGGGAAAAAGGCAACAACAGCAACGTACTTTAGTCTGTTAGGATCTTGAAAATTATTTTTTGAGACCAGACGCAAAGTGCAGCAAAGGGTCGTGTGATTATTGTCATCAGTTTGTTGGTGATATTAGACCAATTAAAACTGTCAGTTGTGGTGTTATATGGAAAGTCAGGGGATACCCAAAGTTTCTCTGCAATCTGTCCAACAGTTATGAAGACATGGCAGCGTGCAGGGTGGCCACATCTGCCGACTCTTGATGCAGCAGTGCTCAGATCTAGTTCATGGTGTTCAGTTTTATTGAACGTGTTTCAGTGTTTAGAGGGATAATACGCAACATTGCATCTTACGAGTGTTCAACAGCCTCAGGTTGTATCTGGCTAAACATGCCACACCCACAAGTGAAGAAAAGAGCAGTATAGGTGTTACAGCTCTGCGTGACGGCTCAGTTATCTCCTCCAACAACACACACACACACACACACGTTCTCTTGTCATGAATAACAGAGGATTGTATGGGTGTGTTTGGTGTATCAATTACAGCAAAACTCATCAAGATGTTTGGGTGAAATCCACTGAACTATCTATATAAAAGTGGGAGGATTCTGCTCGGGGTAAAAGATCTTTCCTCAGAACAATAATAGGGTTGTTTGGTTTCTCTCACAATAGAAGCGGATTGTGTTGCAATAGTTTTGTGGGTCACAACATTTTTCATTCTAGAAGAAACACACTAAAATGTAAAGCAGAGGGTGAACCAGGATTAAAACATCATGGATGCGGACAATTTCTAATGATGGCAAACCTGCTAAATGCTGGTGTGCATCGTGGCAGACGTTAGTTTCATCTGAGGTACATTTACAAAGGTTTGTAATTTTAAAAGGCTAGAAACATAGAAATATTGTCTATAACAGCCAGGGTGCAACATAAACATCACATTCAGTGTGACCCCTGTAACAAAATGACTGAAAAAAATCCCTGGTAAGTTCCGGAAGGCCTCCATCAGACCCTCTTTACAGCAGACATTTTCCAATAGCCTGAAAAGCTCAGGTGTGGCTAACAAAAAGTTTTAATCGCTGAATTAGATTCAGGTGATCCACACGTAGTAAGTATTAAGTATTAAGTACATATAAAATAACTTTCCAGCATTATTTATAATAGTACTAGAAATGCAGTAAACCTTTGTGCCCACCGCGGTGTCGGCTGATGTCATTCCAAGTGTTTGAAGACCTGACTCTATGAGAAACACTTCATTTTTACAGCTTATTCCATCTGATACTGATCTGAGAACAGATATGGGGATCCAAATTCATCATCAGAGCCTTGCTTCAGAAAAAGTTAAGGAGCTGTGTAAAATGTCAATAGAAACAGAATGTGATGATTTGCAAAAATGGAAACCCCACTTTTAATTGAAAACAGCACAAAGACAACAGATTAAATGTTGAAACTGAGATGTTGATATTTAGAATTTGATGCCAGCAACACGTTTCAAAAACGTTGGGACACGGTCATGTTTACCTGTCTGTTGCTTCACCTCCTTTTTCAAAAACATGCTTTACGTTTTTGGTAACTGAGGTGACCGACTGCAGTCATTTTCAAAAAGGAACGTTCTCTATTCTCGCTCAATGAAGGATTTCAGCTGCTCAGCAGTACAGGTTCTCCTTTGTCGTGCTTGATGATTAAGAGCTGCAGGCAGGCCAGTTTAGCACCTGGACTCTTTAGCTACAGAGCCATGCTGCTGTAATATGTGCAGAAGGTGCTTTGGTGTTGTCTTGCTGAAATGAGCAAGGAATTCCATGAAAAGGCATCTACTTCAGAGCATATGTTCCTTCACAGATGTGCAGGTTACTGATGCCATGTGTATTAGTGCCCCCCCATATCATTACAGCTGGCTTTTGAAGTGTGTGTTAATAACAAGCTGGAGGGTCCCTCTCCTCTTACAGTATGCCCAGAGGATGCTGATTTTTTTTAATTCCCAAAAGGACCACAGGACAGTTTTCCACTGTCAGACAATTAGCTGAGGTGAGGATTCCGGGATGCTTTAATCTACAGTCTCCCTCACGATAAGCTCTTCTCACTCTGTTCTATGGCACAAAGGTCAGTTTTAGAGGTCATGGTTTTAGTTTAAAACATTTGATAAATTAACTAAAATTATTAACAGGATGTGAATAAACACAATGCATGAGGTTTTTCAAATTGAAGTTAGCATACTAACCTGCCGGCCCCAGCCCCTGCTGCTTTGTATGTCACGTTGCAACTTGAGAGGCAATAGTGCAGTTGCTCAATTCTTTCAGTGGGAAAATGTAATGTATACACAAGTAAGTTCACTAAGTTTCAAAATGAAACTGAATGAATGAAATGTTTCAAAAGAAATTCACAAAATGTCAAAATTACAGTATTTGCATATTTTCTTTAAAAATTGTATTAGCAGTGAGCAACAATCATTTAGTTTCTACCATTGATTATATGCGAAGATGCACAACATAGGAGACCCTCAATGATATGAGGCAGGATATTATCACATGTCAGATCAGTTTTTCCTACAAATGTTTATTCGTGCAAAGAAGAAGAATCAAAGTCAGAGGCAGTAAGAGAGAATACATGTGTGTGAATGAAAGGGAGGAAAATGGAACAGTGAGAGTGAGAGTACAGATTTGTGTGTTGCTTATGAAATCTATGAGTCCAAGAGTGTGTGGAATCTATAAATCCAGGGGTACATGAAGTCTATCGATTCACAAGCAGGTATAGTGTGTTGGTCCTGTAGTCATTGTAATCCACTGATCCAGATTTTTAATGGTCAATCCAGCATAGGATCCAGGTCACAGGATCTCCTTTCCTAATGTGTGCAGTAGGGATCAGGCAAGACCACAGTAGCAGCTCCCACTGCAACCTAAAGAACCTGCAGGATGATAAAGCAGAAAAAAGTAAAGTTAGTATAATGTTTTGCTAGGACATTTAGAGGAGCAGAGATGGAGTCAGAGTCAGAGGGGGCAGAGAAGAGAGCTCGGTGCATCATGTTCCCCCAGCAACCTAAGCCTATAGCAAAATAACTAAGGGCTAGATAGGCAAGCCCTAACTATAAGCTTTATCAAACCTGAAAGTTTTAAATCTTACTCTTGAAAGCAGAGAGTGTCTCTGCCTCCCGTACCGAGACTGGAAGATGGTTCCACACGAGAGGAGCTTGATAGCTGAAGGCTCTGCCTCCCATTCTACTTTTGGAGATTCTTGGGATCACCAGTAACCCTGCATCCTGGGAGTAATAAGGTTCTGGTTGGGTGAAAGAGTGCTATGAGCTCTTTAAGATAAGATGGTGCCTGACCTTGAATAGCTTTGTAGGTGAAGATAAAGATTTTAAATTCTATTCTAGATTAAACAGGGAACCAATGCAGAGAAGCCAGAAAAGGGAAATATGGTCTCTGATGTTAGTTCTTGTCAGTCCAAGAGCTGCTGCATTCAAGATTGGTTGAAGATTCTGTAAGATCTTATTAGGGCAACCTGAAAATAGAGAATTACAATAATCCAGCCTGGAAGTAACAAATCTGTGAATTAGAATTAGTTTCATCCAGATGAACTATGTTGTTGGATAACGAGTCTCTAATGTGTTTAGGCCCCAGCACAAGAACTTTAGTTTTGTCAGAGTTTAACTGTAAAATGTTATGAGACATCCGGTTCTTTATTTTTTTATTATGAAATGATGGGTTTCATCTGGCTTCATTGATAAAAATAATTGTGTATCATGTGCAATGAAAATGTTTGGATCGCATTCTAATAATATTACCTAAAGAAAGCATGTATAGAGTGAATAGTATTGGTCCAAGCACAAAACCTTGTAGGACTCCATGAGTAACCTTGTCAATATCTGGATGATTCATCATTAACATGAACAAAATTCTATCTATCAGATAAGTAGGACTTAAACCATCTTAAAGCAGATACTTTAATGCCAGTCTGGTGTTCCATCCTCTGTTGTAAAATGTGATGATCAATAGTGTCAAAAGCTGCACTAAGATCTAATAAGACTAGCACAGAGATAAGTCCCTCATCAGATGCAGTGAAGAGGTCATCTGTAACTTTTAGTTAGCAGAGTGATAACTAAGCGTTAAACGTATTTGAGCAGCCCAGTAGTTGTGGGGTCTAGTATACAAGTTGACGATTTAGATGACGATAGTGTTGTAATTAGCTCTTGAAGGTCAACTGGACAGAAGCTCTCTAAACACATATCAGGACCAGTAACTGCCTCTATAGTTCCTGTTATTGGACTGGAATCTGTGAGGTGTGGGATATTTTCTCTTATGAGTCTAATATTCTTATTAAGAGATTCATAAAAATCATACTTCAAGGCTATCTTTCCAGGTCAGGTGTGACGCTTCCAGTTTAGTGGAACGCCATTTCCTTTCAAGTTTGTGAGTTTTCTGTTTTAACTTGCGAGTACTGAGATTATACCATGGAGCGAGTCTGTTGAGCGTTTTGTTTTGTATTTGACTGGGGCAATAGAATCGAGTGATCGTATCAATGCAGTTCATTAATGGTTAACCCCATAACGCTAATTGAAAGTGCTGGTTATTTTTAGACATACACGTATGTAAATTATTTCAGGGATTGATCCAGGAATCATAATAAAAATAATTAAGATAAAAGTCACTATTTAAATTGAGGTTTCCCTACCCTAATAATTCTAATAATAATTATAAGTAAAGTCTATAAAAAGATAAACAATGACTGTAATTTCTTAACGTTTTATTAAATTAGGGAGAATGTTCTGGAGGATGTCCATGCGTCCTCTATTTTCTTATTGGCATTCATTCATTTGTGAATGAATATATTTTTGAATTCAACTTAATTGGACTTTCTCAGGTGGCGTCCTTGCCAGTCACAAAATTGAGCCAATTGTTTTCCTTTTTCCTTGTAATTAACACTGGAAAGATCTGGTGAAAACCACATTTGGTCTAGACCTGTTCGACATGTTTGCTATATATGAATAAAATTACCTTGACTTGACTTGCTGGCAAACGCTTGTGTCAGTCATGACGATGTTGTAAAAAAAGACAAGATGCTAATTAAGGCAGTCGCGTGTCTGAACATGGTAAGAGCACATATAGGTCCAGCATTATAAAAGATTAGCACAGATTTTTGTAATGACTCAAAAGCATTTAACCCTGTCCATTACAGGAGAAATTTAACATTCATTAGAGCACAGTGGGTTATGACCAGTAGCTAGGAGGTTGTTAAATGTAAGAGATTAAATTGCACAGATGCTTGTATTTATTTATCTGATATTTGGCTACCGGCTTTCTGAATAGGACACTTGCTTACTTTTGAACAACAGGACGGTAAAACTTCAGTATATTACACCTTACAACAAATACTTATGCAAAGAGATTAAAGGTAAAAAAAAAAAGGGAATAAAAACTAAATAATAAAAAAAAGGAAGCGTTTAGCTGTGGACAAAACATGTAGTCATAAGATTGTGTTTTGACTAGTTTTTGATCAGATAAAGTTTGAGATGTTTAATTCAGTAGCTGCGCAGTGTTAGCCAGCGTGACTTGGGCAGACAATAACATCATTTAGTCATCGTCTGGTCCCAGCTGCAAAGTAATTCTTCCACTAAATCCGAAGCTACAACATCGACATGGCCGTGAACACGTGTGAAAACGATCCTTGTGACTCACAGCTGACAGATGGAGCGGTCACGCTGAGGTTTGTGACAACATCAGCCTTTTTAGGGGAATTCTGGGTGTTCATTTCATTTAGTTAAAAGGAAAGAAATGTTTTCAGGATTCAGAAAGTGCTACATTTTTAAATTAGATCTCATACATGTTGATTTTTGGCCAACTGACACTTCCGTCGCCAGTGGAGAGCAGATGGCTGAATCGGGTTTCAGTTAAGTGAGGTATAATGTTGCACGTCCACATTTTTCTCGTGGAATTTTATTAAATTAGAAGACACCACAGCCTGTCCTCACCCAGCTGCTAAGGGATGGGTATAACAGCCACAACACAGAAAACTGTTTTGCATCTCACTCTCACTTTCCCCCTACTTCAAAACAAAACTGTTACATTTTTACCCAAAGATAATCTTCTAAACTAGACGCGCGTGAACTCTTGTGAATAAGATAACTCAAAAAGTTGCCCATTTTTGTGGTGACCCAGACCCTCGTCTGGATTTCTCTTAAGGATTTTTACCATTTAAGGCTAATTTTACGTTGCTCCCGTTAGGTACCTAATGAAGCAGCATACTGACACCATCCTAATTATGACACAGTAAATGCACTGTGAGTAAAATTTGCAGGTCGGCTGTCGTGTGAGAGGGGATCGGTTGTCCTTGGTGGAGTTCTGTGCTCTCTGCCAAACTGGATGTCAAAACAGATCTACCTAAACTCAGGAACTCAGGATTTGGCTGGCTGAAGTCTGACTTGGAAACTGGAACGAACCCTCAGCCATATCAGCCGATGCACGGAGAATCAAATATAAGCAGTGATAGCACAGGACTGCTCCAGTCTTCTCACTGCTGTGTCTCATCATATAAAGTTCTAGTGGAAAACTTTGTCCTGCCATTTGAGTGAATGTCGAGGTACTGCTTACCCAAACGCTCTACGCCCGTCATGACGACAAATGGCAGTGGCCCCTGTCAACAAACACTGTGCCACCACGAGAGCTGCTCAAAGGTGACACATAGACCTAACGTGAGAAAGAGTCGACCAGAGAGTGACTGATGTTAGACCTCAAATATATTCTCACTTTAAGGTCTTGATAGATTCAATCTCTCTGGCTCTCATCCGATCCCTCATTTTTCAAAGATGCTGCCAAATTGTCCCCATACTAATTGTGAAGTGTTGTTTGTGGTGTTTCACACTTTTATTAGACATGATCACACATTTTAAGCTTGTGAGAGCAGCGTGGTGATGTGAGGCGTGTGCTGCGCTCTGCTACCAGCGTGTGGCAGGAGGAGGAGGTGATGGCTCTGCGGAACATGAGGCCTTTTAACGGCAGTGATCAGAAACCTCTTCCAGGTGTCAGCTGGGCAGTCAGATTGCCGTGGAGGCCAGTTTAATCAGGGTCAAGAACCACTGGGCATTCTTTGCAAAAGTGTTCTAGAAAATGGTCATCATAAAGCAATCAGACAGAGTGAAATAAAAATAGAGGAACTGAGCTACATTTTTAAATGTCATGTTTTTAAATGTTGCTTTGCAGGTTATTTAAACTATGATCTAATATTCATGATACAGTGATCTCATATTTCATGATCACCGTTCCTCAGTAGGCTTACAGAGGACCAACACAGAGGATTGCTTTCATTGTTCCTTCCAAACATGTTGAGGGACTTCTGGACTGGTAATAAAATAAAAATAAAAATGCATTGTTGCCATTGAACAGCTCCCACAGGGCTCCTGGGACATCACGCCTGCAGTTCCATTATGTCCTTCATAAATTTGTGCTGTCACTCGGCTTCGGTTTGTGCTGTATTTGATTGTGTTCTCTGTGTTCGCTGTGCAAAAAAGAGACATTCAATTAGATCTGATGGAGCCAGAAATGTTGTCACATGACAGCTAATAAACAGGGATCATGAAACTGAAGGGACAAGACGAAGCTTTAATCCCCGGAGCCGACAGAAAGCCCACATGACTGATTCTGTAAGAACAGGTGTGTGATTACTGCTGCCATCTGCTCGTTCTGTTCACCTTTCTTTATATATATATGTTTCAAAGATGACTATTTTTGGAATCCGTCATGATCAATCTGACAACATAGGCCTAGTATTAATAAATGATAAAAAAAAGAACACAAAAGTTGTACTTAAAGATGAGAACATAGTTTGTAAGTGATAAACCAAGGCTCATTAAGCTGCAGAGCACAGCTTTTCATAACAAGGATCCTTACACAGACATCCTGTATATATATAGATGTCATTATCACATGTTCTATGGCTTATACAAGGCTGATTTTGATGTTCAGTTTAAGAAACAAACGTCCTGAAATCATCAGCTCAGCGCGTCTGACCGTGTTGTGACTGAAGTTCAGATTTCTCTCTGTCACATCTGGAGAACTTGAGCCTCGGTGGAACCTCCTCACCAGCTGTTAAAGTTTGATCTCTTCACTTTCACTCACGGAGACAAGTGTATTATTATCTGATGATGATGGTGATGATGTACAGACAGCAGCCCCACTGCCACGACAAGCCACAACTTTCCCCTCAAGAACAAACAAAACTCTGCTTGATACCTGTAAGACAGCCCACAGACACACTACTGCGGCACATTACAGCTGCAGGCAAATTAAAAGCTGCAATGCAACATGACAGAGTTACAGCGCAGGAAGTGTTTTTTTTAAAACAATGGTTAACGCCTGACAGCACCTATGTTCAGGGATATACTATACCAGGTGGGGGATTTTAATAGGAAATTCAGAACGATCTGGATCAGATCGCTGCTGTCACAGTAACCAACATGGCCACTCAGTTACAAACACAAAATGTGCTTTATGTCCTACACGGTGTAAATCTCTGTGTTCTTCTGTGCGTCTGTACGTTCAGGTCTTTCCTTTCACCGTTAAAGAAAACCTTCCCATTCGAACCTGCCTTTAGGCATGAAACTGTCCATCGGCTTCTCAGTGTATAATATTCGTTGGACATCAGAAAATTGTGTGTTCACTACGTTTGTTTGGAGTTTATAGGAAGGTGTCAACCTTATGAGAAGAATAGGATGTAATGCTTCCATAGGGAAGATTGGCATCCAAAAACAATGACTAATTCCCATAAAGAACACACAAAGAAGCTGCACTTTGGTCCATTTAAATATTGTTTTACTGCTGAGCCAAATGACCAAAAGTCTTATTTCTAACATTGACGATTAACAAGGCTACATTGAGAATGCCATACAGCTGTCTTAGTGTTGTGGAAAACTCCCAGTCAGACAGAGAACTGGACAAACTGGACACTCTCAGGGGTACCCTAGTCCATATGAGGACGCTGCGAGATGCAGCAGTGTGTGAGTAAGAATAATGAACGTTCTGTTTCTGAAAACGCAGGCTCTGCTGGTGCGCAGGAGTGTCCGACGAGGAGCTCAAACGCTTCTCGCAGAGGACAGGTCAGCCATGACGTAATCAGCGGGCCTATAAAACATACAGTCCTTACAGTATTTACACAATCCTGTGTCATGTGCTTGTGCAATAGATCATCAGTCTAAAAATCCATGACTCACAAATGACTGGCAGACATTTATCTGATCACATGGCTCAGACGTTCTGTAAGGTCGGTCAGGGCCCCAACAGCTGATGGAAGCCACATCTAAGTGATTATTTGTAATGTATTTCTCATGGTCAGAGACCAAGCAAAGACGGGAAGAGGAACAGCAAGTACAAAAGGATCACTGGTCAGTTAAAGTGAGCAGCAGGAAGCCAGAGGTCATTGAGTTTAAGGTCCAATCAGGTTTTAGAGCTGCTACAATAAATATCTTGTACTTTTTTGTTTTTGTTTAGTCTCAGGATTAGAAGAAGGCATTTTCTCAACTATTAAACTACAAATTAAAATGATTTCAAATGAAGTTTTAGTAGCTACTTTTAACGTAGAAAAAACAGCTTTTTTGTTGCATTTATCATATTTATTTGTTGATATTTATCTTGTGGATTTGCTGTGTTGCACTGACCTGAGCAAAGTGAGTTTTACATTGTGAATAATAACAAAGAATTGAAATGAATGAAAAGAATGAAAGAGTGATCTGATTTACAGCTGGCATCGACACAGTTTGTTTTTGCACGCCGTTCAGCGAAGACAGATATC
Organism: Mola mola; assembly: GCA_001698575.1. Classification (NCBI taxonomy): domain Eukaryota; kingdom Metazoa; phylum Chordata; class Actinopteri; order Tetraodontiformes; family Molidae; genus Mola; species Mola mola. The sequence continues at coordinate 8,218,193 of KV751315.1, forward strand.
TTCCTGACGATTCTGTTGAGATGGAATCCTCATTTATTGCAGGATGAAGTGTCACTGTAGTTAGTATTGAAGATTTGCTTTTGGCCAGCAGCAACATCAAATCCTTCCTGCCTCCAGTGTTCATCCATCAGCTGTAGTTTTACAACAGCTCATTTTAACGAAGTTCAATCCATAAAAAATGCTATCATACTTTTTAGAATATAATCACAGATAGTAACGTTCTAAGTTAAGATGCTGCAGAGGTTCAGTCGGCACAGCCTGCTGTCCATATGGAGTAAACATCCTGATGAATGTGTGGCAGTCTGACCTGCTGTGGTGGAACTGCACTGCTTAGCTGCCTTCTGTGTAGCAGGGCGGAGCAGTGGCTGATTGCAGCGCTGCAATTCCTCTTATCTGTGGACAGGTTATCCTGTCGTTGTCCACCTCTGTCACTGTGTGCTTCAAGTGCTGCTGGTCTACGAAAACTGCTACAGGTAAATAAAAAAAAAGACGACTCTTTCATCTTTTGAGGATCCACTCGTTCGATTTCATTAAGCCATTATCTCTGGTAACACTGCACCATCCTACTGTAGCATCCCTACAACGTTTAAAGCAATCTAATCATTATTTAACATCCATCTTTGTTATCTATATTGTTACATTTTATGTTTTATTCTAATATTTAAAAAAGTTTTATCAAAGGCTGTACGATAAGGAAATACCGGGCTGACACCAATATTTACAGATAATCCGTATCGACACAACATCCTTTTTTGTAATTGAATGGCAATCTATTGGAAACATTGTAAGAATGTTGACACCAAAGTCTAAAGGGTATATCCTCTGGAGAGCACAGATACCTGCAAAATTTCGAGCGCTCTAATCAGTATTCAATTTTGATGCAGGACACATCCCATAACTAACATGCATCTTTATTCGCTGCCCTGTTACATTTTATTTATTGTTCTGATAATAGAAAATAGTTTTATTTAAAGATGCACCAATAGGGAAATCCCGGGCCGATATTTTTAGTAACAATTTAGCCGACGACCAAGACCAATGTCGATACCCTTTTTAAGCAAGGTAATAAAAAAGGTGAGATTTGAGAACTTCTCAAATCTTAAGCCTTAATCCTGCAAACTGCAAACTCCTGAGTTCTTCTGTGTGAAAGACCCAGCCAGTCAGAATTCCGTTTTTGAAGACAGCCATTGGTGGAAGGCAGAAATCTTCAGCCATGATGTTGACCGCTTATTTCAGTCACAATATGTGTGGTAATACATAAAAACACTGTATAGACATTTAAACAAGGACTAAAACGTGAATTCCATCAGATTTCTCACTGGTTTAGGTGAGTGCCACCTTATTTGCAGATGCACCGATATCGATGTGGAGCTGACAAATTGGCGCATCCATAGTTTGCCTAGATTATTTTCATGTTGCAATGCATTTGATCAAATTTTATAGCTTTAAATCTTTAAAATAATGCTATAGCCATTCTAGCAGCTCGGTGAAGCTGCCTGGAATGCTAAAAGCATGAATAGCAAAAAGAAATGACCAGTTGGTGACACTAGAAGGAGTATCGCCAAAGTCATAATTAATCTTTTAAGGACATTCTGTTGTCAATTAATGGCAATCCATAGAGAAATAGCACAGACATTTGATAGTAAAGTCTGTAGGGTTTACAATCTTGAGAGCATGTCGTTTTGGACCAAAGTTTCGGACCAACTGCACGCATGGTTTCACACGCACAAAGAAAACTTGGCATCGGTGGTTGCAGGACAAATGCAGGAAGGAAAGAGAAACCTCTGGGGCAGATTGTTCCATGTACAGTAATATGTGTGATAACCTACTGCTCTGTGCCTAAAGAAGTTCTTGCTTCTTTGTTGATCATCTGAAGTGCTTTCGTTTAATTTAAGGCTGGTCCCTTTCATTTTAGTATGTGTGGAAATTTATATTCCCATGTGGACAAATCCATGCTGACAGCACACATGGTTACTCCAGCTTTAATGTGTAATTTATTCTGCAAATGGTCATGATGAATTCTAATTAAGATGTTTTCTGAGGGTACATCACTAGCTTCTGCTGTCTTTTAACATCCACAGGATCCGATATACAAAAAAAGTTATATTGATGTCTTTATTTCATGACTTTACATTTTATATTTAACAATTTCAAGCCTTGCACAAAAAGATTCAGACAACAACAGCCTGTGCTCTGCTTAATATCTTGGCTGTGGGAGGAGCATTACATCACACATCAGATCCAGCCAATGACTACATACCCAATTACAAGATTTAAAGACATCTGAGAGAAGCTGAACTGGAGATCATGACACTACGTGGTGATGACTGATTTTCTCCATGCCGAGTCTTGGATTCTCCCCCCCGAGCACATTAAGTAGTTAGGCTACCCAGGGAAACCAAAATCAAATTTATCAGCATAATAAAACCTGTAAGAAAACAGTGACACTACAAGTGCTCAGCCAAGCCCGTCAAATTAAGGTACGATAACAGTGTAAATAATAATGTTAATATTAAAAGTTTTACTGATTTTTTTTTTTCCCCAAAACAGAAAAATAAATTCCTTTT
>KV751315.1:8224752-8241335 GCA_001698575.1 Mola mola
GTCGAACTAATGCCTTCAGCCACTTCGTACTCCCCCTTCTCATTAGGCCGTGTGAAATTATGTTCTCGTCCAGAGCTAAACATTCTGAAATAAAGAAGCTTTCATTTATTCTCTAAACTACAGACAGCATAAAGACACAATTTCCACAGCATTCTTTGAATGCCATAACAATTTATGGATGACATTTCAGTTACTATGGCAATAATAATAATGATGATCGACGTATACTGTACCTGCCCAACATGGTATTAGGTTGTGCAGTGAAGATGGAAGGATCTACTACAAAGCGTGTGTTATCGACTATCAGAGTGACTCTTTCTGAGGTCCGAATGTTTCGGTTTCCGACAGTGGCACTCGCTCCTGCCTCCTTGGGATTCTCGTAGACAAACACCATTTCGCCAACACCCAAGCTTTTGAAGGTGCCTTCGGTGCTGGACAGGCTGCTGTTGCGACTGCTCACCACCCCGCTGCTGCTGGAGCCGCTGGGAGAGACTCTCTGAGGCCTCGGACTACTGGGCCTTGAGGAAGGCCCACCATCTCGTTCACGGTCTACACACAGACACAAAAATATGACATTAACTATTGACATGACCTTCTATTTTACAACTTCATTTTGAAGTCCTTTGTATACTTGAGCAACATAATTCAGTATTCAGTATGTAAGGGCCCACTGCTCATCTAAAACCAGACAAACCATCAGACTGGAAAGGCCTTACTCAGCATGTGTCTCTGGCATCCAGACAATAAAACTACCAGCTGGCTCAGTCAAAAGACATCAGGCAAATTAATGCTGCTTGTTCCTCTTACAGCCAAAAAGAGCAGGAGTGTAACCCATGTATGTGCTATGAGTTGACAAACATGGTCAGCTGTTCTCAGCAGCAGGTGCCAAGAGCTGTGGACCTCTAACACGGCATCCATATAAGCCCTGTATTGTTTTCATGCTCATTCACCGTTGTTGTGCTGGCGGGTGGGTGAGGTGATGTTACGAATGCAGGGGGTGAGCTGGCCTTCTCTCTCATGTGAGGAGTCCCTGGAGCGATCGCTGGAGCGGCGGCGGTCACGTGAGCGGTCACTGCCTCCGCTGGCACCATGCAGGCTCATCTTCCTCTGTTGGGCCTCCACGAGAGATGCTCGGGCCTGGCTGCTGCTTTTCAAGACAAAAGCATACTTAACATTCCTTTCTGGTTCCCAGGGCCAGAAGATATCTTTATTTCTTCAAAGTTATGACATGCAGGCACACCCATTCCTTACAGATGTTACTAACAATACTTCTAAGCCTTTGTTAGAGAAACATGTTGAAAACACTGAGAAAATATAATAATAAAAACAGCAAGAAATCTACCAGAACATGGCCCAGAGCCCCCTTACAATGTTTTCAACAGAGCAGTCCAGATCAGTTTAGTTCAGCTTGTAATACATTACAACGGTAATTTTTGCATTTCCGTTACCACAAAGTGCTGTCCTTTCCGTCCTGTCGATTGTTTGGTTACCTCTCTTGAAGTGCCTAGCACACTGAGCTGATTCTAAAAGGTGGAGTTAAAACACAGCAGACAAGTGACTGGTCAATCAAATCAGTCTGTGCTCTGACGTATGATTTCCCAACCCTCCTGGTCTCTATTCTCACTTTTTCAAACAAAATTTGTTTCCTTGTTGTGACAAACAAGGCAAAAATGAATGTACCATATACATAGAGAGACGGAGAATTAAGAGAGAAAAAAAGAGTGGCCAGAAGACTTCTTTGTAATGAAGCCTGCAGTGTGTTCTAGGCAGGATGATAGCAATTAATAAATGTTGAAGCTACTTAAAACAAAGGAAAGTTTCCTATATTTTTTCCCAACTGCTGGAAAAGTAAAGTTTGTTACCAACAAAACCCAGGTAACAATTCTTACGACATAAAAGCACTGCCTAGACTGGAAATGATAAACAGCTCAAGGGTGTAAGTGCTTTAATTGTAGGTTACAGTTATCAAGGATATTATACCAAAATCAGTTGGGTGGAAATGCAATCTCACACACTGATAACAGATAAATATCATCTACTTGCACACAACGTTTCTTAACTGATTGGGGAGTATAAAACATTGCGATTCATATATAGATCATTCACTCACAAGCTACCAAAAACAAGACTTAAATAACTGGTGCCTTATGAAACAACCAGCCCTAACACATTCTGTCACTGTGTAAAAACAGTATGACAAAACCTCAAAATCCAGCTGAGTGATTTTGCCATCATCTTTTATCTAGGAGTTTTTTAATACTCAAAGATACTTCCGTTATCTAACCAAATCTTGTCAACACAGTTGTAACAACAGGAAGTTAAATTCGAGTCTCCAAAATTGCAAATGCTCCTGAAGGCATATGATACGGAAATGCACTCTCATGATTTTATATTACTACAATCTAAAAAAATGAAGAGGTGAAAGATTGCCAGGTAATTTATAGTCAGTACAAAAATCCATATTCAGTATTATGAATCTACATCTCAAGTAACAAATGCGTGCCGGGTCTATAATCCAAAATCAGCCTGTCCCAACACTGGTGACACAAATTGCTGCTACGTGGACCTTTTGGCCTGAGCTCTGACATACTGTCAGCTGGCTCACCTCGAATGCTTGCAGAGTTTGCGAGGTCGGCTTGTTGCTTTTCGATCCCAGTTTTCGGTGTCACTGGAGTGACTGTCATATGACTGCAGACGTGCAGCCATCACAGAGGGAAGTCCGGTCTGGATCTTTCACCCTTCATAATCTGGCAAACGACGATATCAACAAGTCAGTTCGATCTAGCGCCTAGCAAACCACAGGCTAGCTGTTGTATAGTTTGTGAGTCAGTTTGAATGTCCGTCTGCACATTATTAACAAGGTTGAATGACGAAATCAACCGCTAGAGGAATGTTACACACCCAAGGAAATAAAATGTTTTACATTGCTGTCAGACTGGGTCAGCCTACGATGACGTTGGCAAGCTCGCTACATTAGCATACTTAGCTAGCTAGCATTAGCTATAGCAACCGATATACAACACCTCTAAAATAACGTGGGTATTCTGAGGTAGGAGAGAGAACCTGTCCCAACAGCGCTAACTTACAGGTAGTCACATTCTAGGCAATTACGGCGAAATATAAAAAAGATACCTAGTTAGCTATGTTTTCTGCTGTAGCGTAATCCCAACCGCTTTCCAGTTATCCAACCATCTCGGCTCAAAACACTCACCCAGTCGAATGACGCGAGTGGTGTGACGTGCTACGGCACGTACAGCCACATGGTTACGACCGTTAGCTGTTTTTATGCTCGTGATTTACCTCAGTTTATTCTGAGAAGTGGGTTACACGTCATTAACAAATATAATGAAGGTAAGGTAGTTTTTTTTAACAGGTTAAAGAACTTTTTGTACTTCTTTCCTTAAAACATATAAACAAAAGCTTACTGAAACTGGCACTTCTCGCGATATGTGGCGTGATTTGATTTTAAGGTTCATTTTTTTCCTCCGCTCGCTTTATTTTAAAAAGAGCATGAACAGAAGCTGAGCTGGTTCAATGACTCAGCAGTTTATGTGTACGTTCCTTCAGGAAAAGTGTAGATAAATTTGGATCACATTGTAAACGACACAGTGAATTCCACATCAATATTTACCAGACAAATTTAAATTTGATTGTCACATTATGGTAATGCAGATGTAATAGAATCAAAAGTCTAGTGCACTTCCTTGCCAAAACTTTACCTAGGCAGAACAAGCCAGAATAAATGCCGTATTAGTACTCTTTTAGCCCTTTAAGTGAGCTTTCACTCTTTTAGTGGTCTGCAAATCCAGACTATAAAGCAAGTCAGAAGATTACAATTGGACAATTGCTTCAAATTCATCATCACAAACACAATGAAACCATTAAAGTTTCACATGTGAGGGATAATCAACAAGTAAGTGTGCATTAAATGGTTTAAGGAGGTGGAAGTTTGCCTCTTCAAGAAGAAAAACAAAATGTGGGCGAGTCCTCCCAACATCAAACACAATTGCAATATCAAGCAAACCACACATCACAAACTCTCTGGTGTTCTGCTCTCCTCTCTGTGACAAAAACCCAGTAACCAGATCGCATACGGCAGAATCATAATCCAGAGATCAAGTCTCAAATGTGATATTTTGTGATCAAAGGCTGCTTCAATGTGCTTGTATATATATATATAAACTTCCACCTCCACACCGTGCCTTAAAACCATTTAATGCACGCAATGGATTATAAATACATGTTTCGATAATCCATTACTCCTGGCTCGTTTCAGTCTGCTTCTGTTCTGCTAAGTGCTGGCTGGATCTGAGGGGTGTACTATGACTTGGGATTACTGGGTTATCGAGGTATGTTGAGTCTAGAGTTTTTAGAGCAAACAATAAGATGCGCTGACTGAGTGTTTCGGATTACATTGCTAACCTGCGACTTTTAGCCAAATGCATCTGTGGTTGTCGTAGTTACAGCAGGTGTCAGAAACAGTAAGAGAATACATAGCTGTCCTTTTGAATGCCCCTTTTTTAGTCCAGTATAAAAAATACCTGAGAGGTCTATGGAGTACTAGTTACTAGTCTTTTTTATTGAAGGGAATTTCAAAAAAGCATTTCTATTGGTCGCCTTTTACTTTAACTTCCAGGAGAAAAGGAGGAAGCAAGTCAGAGACCAAAATAAACTATATTTAATCAGAATAAAACTTAACATCCTTGCATTGTCTTGTGCGAGTCATAGATTCCTCTTCAAGGTTTGATGGAGGTTGGCATCCATAGAAGTTGCATTACTACCACCTACTGGACTAGAATCAAGTCCAAGGTGCACTTTACAAGTATTTACAGTGTCTGCAGTGGTGGTCATTTATACTACAACAATTACTATGTCATTAAATTATGCCTTTTGTCTTATTTTTTCTGAAAGACGATCCATGATCAAAGAAATCCACAGGTCACAGCAGCGTCATAGCAGACAAAATCAGGGGAAAAGAGCAATGAAAACAATTTAAAAAAAAATCAACATTATATGCATCGATATACTGTACACTTTGTTGCCTGTAATTAAAAACACATGATGAGTTGTACAGAGTATGAAATAGAACTTAGATATTACAAAGAATAATAATATAATTTATTGTTTTATTGTATGTTTAAGCCTATATGTATCTGTTTCTCGATATACATCTATACATTCCCGGCAAACTGACGGAGGGATTATTCCTCATGGAGTGAGAAATTTCAATTGCATCTTCAGCTAAAGCCATCTTTGATGAATTTGATTTGTCAGAAAGAAAATAGGGTTCATTCACTGAGCTCAAACAAAGTTGTCTGAGAAGACACAGGGCTCTGACAGTCACATCCCATTCTACATCTCTATATCATCATGAATCATATTCTATACTAGGGAATATGATTCATTGATTGCTGTAGATTTAATCATCAAACCGTATATAATTCTGTTAAAACGAGTTCAACAATAAAACACCTCTGCTAATGGAACGCAACATACACATTAAAGCAGCAGTAATGATAATGCAAAAACATTAAAATAGTAAAACACTGACAGTACATAATGTGTACTTTTGCCTTTGATACACAAATTGGGCTGATAATCATTATGATTTTAATTAAGTAAGCCAGGACTTTTACTAGTAATAGAGTATTTTCTGAGTCTGAAATTAGTTCTTTTACTTAAGTAAATAATCGTTCACCGGTGCTCATTTTCATGTGCAAGCAAAACAATGTCACACTAATGAAAACTGTACTACAACCACAACAAAATCCTTTCCTGTTCCTTTAACAAGTGCATGAAATGGAGCCTACGTAGTGCAAGTGACAAAACACATACGGTGCGTGTAAGACTCACTGTTCAGTTGGTCCTCATTCGCACTTTACAATATACAATAGAAAATATTTATCTTAAACACACCTCTATGTAGAATTAGTGCGTGTCCGATATTTATCTTTTTAACAACACACTTGTGTATTAGGGCTTTTTTTTTTCTTCCATTTGATGGAAGATGAATTCATAGTTCTTAGTAACAGTTCTTTTTTTTTAACAATAATACATTTCTGACATTGCAATAGAATGTAAAAAATAATTCAATGAAAGAAATAAAAACTTAAAACCTAACATCACCTAAATAAAATAGCTAAAAAAAAATACAAACAGAGAGAAATAAATAAACAATTAAAAAGATAACATTAAAAAAACCGACAAGATTTGAAGTGGGGCTGTTTGGTTAGATACAGGAGGGTAAATAATTTAAGTTTTCCACATGTTTGAGCCAAGAACACTGTTCAGAAAAAGACGTTTAATAGTCCCTGTTTGTACGTGTTGTGGTTTGGCACTGGTGACAATGTCTTTTAACTTCTCCTGAAGCCAGTCCTGTCTCTCTCCGACCTGTTTGTGCTCCTGAACATTATGCATGAGCTGAACCTCACTGATGCTTCTCTTTCTGTAGAAATAGTAAAATAACACTATTAATTCGGCGTCATCAGTGAATTCATTTTTTATTTTTTTTACAATCATCCATTATCAATGATTAATTTAAATTTTTACAAAAACAGAATTTACCTCAGTGGTTGAGCCTCTGTGTGTAAACTGGTGAGGTAAACAATCAGGGCCAATGTTTCAAAGAGCTTTAAGGAAAACATAGTGAAACTGAAACAAATTTAGTCAATTTGTGGTTAGAAATGTATTTTTTCTGCCTCCAGAGAAAACACTTTATGTTTTAATCAAACACTAATAATATTATTGGACCGTCTTGGAATTCTTACCAGATTTCTGTCCTCACGTCCAGGAAAAGTACGGCAGTTTTGATGACAAAGTAGCAGTGGAGCGAAGGAGTAAAACGGGTTGATCAACCTTTGGTGCGAGGAAGGGTCTCACCCTTTATATGCTGTGTAGCCCTCCCCTGCGCATCAGTGAGCCGCTGTTGCTGTTGATGTTGATGTCACTTTTCCAATGCATTGATGGGGACGGGCATCTGCATGACACCACCACCGCCACCACTCACTACTAACTCACCTTTCAACACCTCCGCAAAGTGCCCCGTTTGTCACACTGTTTTTGAACTTCTGCCATTTTCACTCTCCATACTAAATAATAAGGCTTCTGTTATTATGTCAGTATCGGTCACAATATCCCAGACGTGTGTCATGCAGAGGGAATGCAATGAAAACGTGTTCTTGCAATAACTGCCATGCTCAATTTATTAGCAGTTTTTGTTTTAAAGTTGGCCTGTGAGCACCTGAAGGTCATGAACAGATGCAACACAAGAGATAGAAATCGCTTATCACCACACTTGTTCTGTAAGTAAACTTATTTTCTCACACCTTTCAAATCATCTGTCAATGACAAACTTCCAATTTTTTTTTGCTGCTTTAGTTATCTGAAAATAGAGTCAAATTTGACTTTATACTTTCTCTTCTAAAAGGAATCAACTGCAGTCATTTGACTGTGTATAACTCACTAGCAGTAAAAGAATCCCAAATCTGCAGTGCCATGCATTGTATCAGTAAAAAACACATCTTGAAAGTTGTTTGACAACATGTAGCAAACTTTTATCGTGAAAATGTGTAACACCTCAGTTGTGTGATGTATGTGTCGTGGATCGCCTTGTCACGGTGTCACAAGGTGCATTAGGTAACCACGAAAGACATTTTCTAAATGTAGCAAAGGAATGGCTATGCCATGACTGAAGGAATAGGTGCTAGAGACAGATCTATATCTTTCTGTCATTAAGGTTCCCACCACCATAGTCTTTGTATTTACCCTCAACCATGATTCCTTTGATTTCAAGTTATACTACTCCTTTAGGGAGGCACTCATTTCCCGGATCTTCCACTGAAGTCCACACATGCACGGGTGTAATGTTCTCATCGACCACTTACTCCTGGCTCAGGCTTGTCCTCCTCTGGAACTAAAGGGGAGACTTTTCTGGCCGTATAGTTGATACAGTCCTGGGTGTTTATCGGCTCCCTCTAAAACAGTTCTCAGCACAACCTGCGCTTTCAACTAGGCTGTAGATTTTATGTACATGTGTAGTAGTCTGCCGAGGTGCTCTCATTACCTCATGTGCTCACAATGTGAGCCATCTCAGTAATGGTATGTAGCTGGTGTGCAAACAGGCATGACAGGGATTCAAAGGAAGAATTGCACGCAAATCATTAACTTGGGTCACCCTCATGCCACAAAAAAAATAGTGGACATAAAAATGACTCATCTCTTTGAACTATATTTAAATGCGTGGGCTGTAAATAGGCTGCCTCTGTGCATATGAGAGCTTTCAAAGTGTTTTCATTGATTTCCAGGTGGACCATAGCCATCACACTTACCGTTCTTTTAGTATTTGGTTTCACCACTTTGCATCATGATTTAGGAAAAGACAGAGTCATTAATCCAAATTCTGAATTGTAGGTTTAAAAGGCATGGAAGGACACCAGAACCATGCATTGCTTTCCCAGGAATCTGTGAACAGAGTTAGTTTTTTTTCATGAAATAAGGTCACCTCACTTGAAGATCTCATGTCACACAAAGGGTATATTTAGATTGTTGACATCATCACACCTTTGACTCTGACACCAAACCAACACGTATAATACATGTCTAAATGGTAGCATTTAGATCATGATTGAGTGGTTGTGAAGGAGGTAGAGTCCCACACAGCAGTAAATCATTCAGATGTTTGCTATGAGCATCCAAGCCTTCTTGGATCTGGTGACCAGTTTCTTTGCCAACCCGAATCTCTTTTTATTCCTCCATAAAATAGATTTGCAGGGATGCTCTTTGCCAGGTCTTTCATGTGGATACACGCTCATCAATCTATCACATGCTCTTGTACTGTCCATCTGACCACCAGGCACAGGTGGTTGTGGTTTCAAGTTAGTAGTTAGTATCTCCAAAATGTTGTACACAGAACTTTGATGTACAAATAAAAGAGAAAAAAAAGAAAAAAGGGCCTGTTGAGACAGTCAGCAGCAACCTAGTTTTTACTATATTGAGTAATCTCTTTGGTGGAAAGGACATCACCAGCTTTTTTGTTTTAGCAAAGTTTTAATGACCATATTATTTCTCTGTCTTTATAAGAAATAAAATACAAGAAATATGTACACTTAATACACAATTTTCAAAACAAAATGGCTCAGGCAAAAGTCATTATTTAGTGCACTCACTGCTTCTTTGACTCTTTCAGGGAGACTGTTCTGAAGTTTTCTAAATGTCTTCCATTATACCATACCAGGCTTCTTTCAGCACTTTCCAGTGTTGTTTTGTAGATTTAGGCTCTCTCTTATTTCTTTCTCTGTCTAGCTGCCTTTATAATATTCAGGTCTGGACTCTGGAGGCTAGTCCATGACCGTCAGTGCTTTAGCATATCTTAGCCTTTTCACCCCATTCCCTTTAAGAAAAAAGTGGTTCTCTGGCTGCTACTCCTCCACAATCATTCCTGATCAAGTGGAGTTGTAGGAGAAATTGGTATCCTGATGTAGCTGCTGATGCTGAGCCAGGTCCTTGCTGGACTTCTTCCAGTCCCTTAGAGAAGCTCTGAGAAGCTTCTCGCCAGATTTAAAAAGTTTTCTTGGCTTTCTTCTCCTTTTTATAGTTCTTGACCTCTTCTGATTCTTTAAATGTCTTTAAAACAGCTTAAATACCACATCTTAAACCCAGTTTGTTTAGATCTATGAGATTTTGAATGGAATGATGATTGAAATTTTGTCGAGCCACCAATCGTCTTGTACTGTCATCTTCTTCACTCTTTTGTTACTCAGAAGATGACTCACTCTACCTAGTGGGCCACCCCAAATTAATGTATGAAAGGTCAAGACAAAAAACCCAACACACACACACACAAACAAGCCCAACCAAATGTAGCTTAATCAAAAAGAAGCTTTTGACATGTCTTATATAAACTTTGTATAATATGCACCAGATTAACACAGTGCATAAAGAATTTCCTGTATTTTGCAGTTGTATTCCATGATACCAGCGTATCTCAAATCTAAGGGGGTCCAAGACTTTTCCATGGTGCAGTATATTATGTCAGGGCCAGAGAGATAGACGAAGGACCCACCAAGCAGATCTGAAGCAGGGAATCCAAAACTTGAGGTCTTTAACAGAAAAAGGTTCAGTACAGAAGGAGAGAGGCAGAGTTACAGGCAAAGGTACAAAAACGCTAGGCTAAAGGCAGAGATCTAAAAAACTGGTCCAATCAAACACAAGGAGAACACACTGGGGAAAGATTGACAGAAACACTTGCTCACGAGGGGGTTAAGAAGAGATCTGACACAGAGGGAAGGAAGAGCACGCCTTAAATACATGAGCGAGGAGGGAACAATGAAACACAGGAGAAAACAATCAGGTAATCACACAGGAGGGAAATTTGACTGGAAGCGGGGAATGACACAGACTTTAACAAAATAAAACAGGATGTAAATTAAACAACAATGGACAACACACAGACTGACTACCGGGACCTGACATATAATTGTTTTCAAGAGGAAGTTCGATGGCTTTGTGTTTTAAAGTCTGTTTACTGGTCAAGGGGAGTCCCTCCAGAGTGCCTCCGTGGCTGAAGAAGAAGCTATGTGATGTCCTTAAATGTCCTCAAGTGATTTCCCAAACATCCATTGATTTGGGTACAAAATGTCAACGATGTCAGGACATTGCTGTGTCAGTGGAATAATCTGACTTTGTAGTTTTCACGGTCTGATGGTAACATATAGTACATATAGAACATATACTGATAACAACAAACAACTGCCAAGTGATAAACAATGGCTGTCTTTTTAGCCAGCAACCTTCTGCATGGGAAACCTCGGGTCCATCCACCCACCCAAAAACATTTCTGCCAACCCTTCTGAGTATGTGTAGGTACAGCATTAATCTATGGCAGTACCACGGAAATTCACCCCACTGCAAAAACCATTCAGGAATCGCTTGAGGAACAGGTTAAATCTTTGCTTCCTTTTTTTTTTATGTGTCCGTGTTTTTGCTCTGAGGGACCTTCATATGGATGTATTTTCACACCTGAAAGCTTCTGAGGAGCAGCACTGGTAGGAATGGCAGTTGTCAGTGTTGGGGATATTGAACACGTAATTTATCCTGGTGTAAAATCATCCCAGGCTATGAAATGTCAAGTAATAATCAGAGCTGGTCTGGCTCAGTGGCCAAATCATGATTTTAGGTTTCATCCACAAGAGGTCGCTATGATCCAACAGTTCAGTTAAACAGGAAAAATCCAGTGTAATCCCTCTCTAAACAAACTCTGTTATTAAAAATACTTTACAGGACAGACTTGTAGAATAAAAATGGTTATGAGTGTTTAGTATGCTCGCCAGTTTTATGATTTTACTTGCAGTGTACTGACCAATCTTGGCTAGTATCCTGTTTTGGAAAGCAGAAATAAACAATAGCCACCTGTGTATCTATGGGCTGAAAAAAAATGGGCCATATTTGGATTTCACGATTTTAACAGAAATGATAAATTACCTGTGAGAATAGTGAAAACAAAACAGAAAAAGTAATCTTTAATCTGCAGGGGTTCATTGAGAAGCTACAAAGGTACTGAGAGCTGTCTGTCTCCTGCACAGACAGGAGAATTTGCTCCTGCTTGTTGAAAGGGAGCAGGGGGTCATCTGGGAGGAAGACTAACATTGCAAGCAGAAATGACCGCAGTGAGACTTAAGATGAGGAGCTGCTGGGAATCGACCCACACCTCAACACCTTCTAAGTGAAAAAGGAGCATTTCTGTTGTGAGCCTGAAGGAGATGGGAGAAGTTACGGATACGGTTTGGAAACATCTTGGTTTGTGTTAAAAATCCATCCTTTCACAACATCTAAAATGTATTGCATTTGCGTTCTGGAAGACTGTTTCCCCCATTGCGTGTTCATATGTGACTGTTATATAAAAGGTTCGAGTAATACAATGACCAGCTACAGCAACCTCATAGGACCAAAACACTCAAACTCAAATGGCTTTTCAGATACACCACTCAGTGGAGACACAGTGAGCCAGGAGAGGGCAGCACATTTACACTTATGTATTTTTATATCTTCTGTTTTCTTTTTTATTCTCTTTCTTCGTTCTATTGAATATTTTATTCACCATTTTATATGTTTTTTAAGACAGTTTTTAAATTGTTTCTTGTGTGAAGGATGTTAATGCAAGAGCCATGTAGCAGACAGTACAGTTAAAACTTCCCAAAAAATAATCAAAACACAGTAACTCTGGAGCAATATGCAGAAAGATGAAAAAGGTTTAACAGATTATAGATTACAGATTATAATAGTTTTCAATGTTCAATACTCTTTATGAGAAAATATTACTGGGGCTATAACAGAACATTGCAGGTAACCTTGTATTATCCAGGAATTCAAATTACTGAAAAAACAACTAAACCTCTGTAGAAAAATAAATTAGCCACATTTTGACTTCACCATATATTAAGTTTGGATAAGGGCATCTTTGCATTCTCAGATTATTTATATAAAAAACATCCTTATTTAGTCTATATGGGGCCATTATACAACACGTCAATTCAGCTTTCATTTGACTGGACAGACTCCTTCTTCTGATCCACACTCTTGTCGCTCCATCAAGGTGACTGATTCGTCTCACATTTTGACATGAATCAGAGGTCTCGTCTGAAAAAGCAGACACCCCAATAAATACTGCGAAGGGAACTCATGATCGATCACTCAGCCAGTGCCATGGATGCAACAACCAGGCTTTTTGTAAAGCTGTGTGCTGAAACCGAGGAGGAGCACTATTAACAGTGGCACCAGCATAAACAAGAAGGACTTCTTTCAAATAAACAGCATGTCTAATAATATACCCCATAATAATACCCCAGCAAACCACTATAGGCCTATGGTATGGCTGTCATAATGACATCTGCTGACACCTGACCCCACCCCCACCAACCTCTCAACCACCACCAACACTGGTGTTCTGCATCACATACTAATCAAGCTCCCATTTAGAAAAAATTGCTGCGTCGGCCACAGCCCAGAGGGAAATTCATGTGAGTCCGAATGGAAAAATCCTGGGTCTAGACTGTAATCAGTTGTGACCTGCGTGTAACGCTTGGAAACAATTTAGTGATTGATTTTCTATCCTCTCATGCACTGAAGTCCTCAATCGTTTTAAGAAAGCAGCATTTCATTGTTGATTTATGTGCAGCGAATGCAAAGCTGACCCACAAAGGGCCTGACACCCCAGCTGAGACAGCTCATACCCCGTAACTACTATGTCAAATATTCCATTTATATGTTCCAGTTCAGTACAGTTGTTTAACAGTGTTCAGTTGACACTGTTCTGTTTATACTCCAACACTGAACAAAGCTGAGAGCAGATGCAGTGAGTGTATGATTCATCATTTGAAGCCCTGAGCTTTTGATCATTTGGACATTTATGAATGTATGAGGTGCACACATTTGATGCTCTTAGTGTGTTTCTGTCCTAAATAAACAGAGCCTCCCTTTAAATGGCTTGAGGAGCACACCTCACTTATAAACGTTTGTGTCATTCCTTCTAAAGCAGAATTTGTCTAAATTTTCTTCATAACAAATGTACTTCTCTGAAGATGTGACACACCTTTTTCAATGAGAATGGAAACTTTCTCGCCAACGTATATTTAAAGAGAAAGAAAGGTCGCATTAATAAAATGGTATGCAGGCCCTTCAAAGCCATGTTTGACCGAGAGTGTCTTGGGAAAGCTTCTGTCGCTTGTGTGGAAAAAAAAAAAAATATCAGCCTGTGAATACTAAAAAGGACAAAAACCAAGCAGGTGAGAAGCCTGAGAGAAACACTAAGAGGTGGGGAAATACATCTACATAGTCATATGTAGATGAATGTTGGTATAAGATTTAAGCAAAGTTAGTTCTGAAAGCCGATTTCTTTCTATGTTGTAATTATTGTAAGATTGTAATTTGTGGCTTTATTCAATAATAATAATCAAGAAGTGATTATCAGCCTTTTATAAATCTTTGAATAGCACCACAGTTTACTTAAGTGCCACAAGAGGGAGTTGAGCTTCACATCGTTCAGATCAGGGTTCTAAAAATCTTAACCATTCAGAAATAACTTGATGCATCTTTTACACACAAGTGTAACACAAGTTCCTGAAACAGTCTTTTAATTAAGACATGTTAAATGAAAAGGAATTGCACCAAAGGTTGTGAGGGTCTGCAGTCTCTGTTTTGTTATATTTATTTAAGACTTTCGCTAAGACAAACACAGGCACAGGTAGCACTTTACTGACAAAGGTTTGTTTGGCAGGCAGACTCAAAAAACTAAAGCTATGACAGGATGCAAAATGCCTTCCTGGCATGCCACAATTGAAGATGCCTCCATCTCTGGAAGCCGAGAAAGGCTGAACTTTATGCAGATGTCCTCCGGGAGCAACAGCATAGAGGCAACCAACTACACTCATCTCGAGAACTCAACTTCAAGATCTTAAAAGAGCTTCACGAGGAATCAGTCAAATGAAACACACTGCTCGTGAAAAGAACCAATTCATTATGTAACAGTCGAGCCATGTCCATAAATAAAAATAGCTGCCTTATTATCTGAACTGAGTATGACATTTGTAACATTGCATGTGAATGCAGAGTGAGGTTGTTAAATGAAAAACAGGCACAAGATGCAACACTGACAATCTGGAAGAAACAGCAGGTAAGACCGTGGTGTACAGTAAACTGGCTCCTGTGCTGCATATCTTTCGGAGAGTTTTTCGGAGCTGTTGACTAGGAAACATTATTCATAGAAGCGTCCTAATTGTGATTGGAAATACTGTGAAGATATTTCCCAGTTGGCGAATAATAAAAACAGATGCGAAACTCCATCACTGACAGTTACTCCTCGATTAAATATGTACACTTTCATTATTCAGATAAATCAAACACTGTACACTTGTTTCTGGTTTAGCTGTTCACCAATTATACACAACACAACAACTTCAACTTAAATGATGTCAATGAATGAAATCAGCAGTTTGAGTTTCCATCTGGAACAAAGACAATCAGCAAATGTTGTTCATTACCTGCTTGAATAACCAAATTTAGACTAGCTCATTTTTCCATGTTTTCCATTGTATTTTTCCTTTTCCTATTTGAAATATTGTCGCGGACGTCATGCTAGATGAATTTATCTTTGACGGAGAAGTGTTATCTTCTGCCCCTATTTCCAGAAGGCATTTTTGTTCTTCGTAGCGCCACGTTTGCCCCCTGCCGCTCATTTTATCAGCCACAACCTGCAAACTTCTCCTTCAGCCACCAAAACAAGAAATTACATGTAAATAGTAAGCTTGCCGCGATTTGGTGCGGATGGGGTTCACACCATTGATGATATACTCCGAAGTTCACTTGCAAGCGGCGCGAGACCTCATTTTTCAAGCGGACCAGAGTCTCGGAATGGCAGGTTAGGCAGGGTTAGGGTTCAGGTTAGGGTTAGGGTCAACCCAAACCTGTCATTTATGATGTCCCTGATCTATGTTTTTTCTCTGCCACCTTATATTTGATCTTCTTTTATATTGCCTTGTGTGACATTTCTTAACGCCGTGAATTACCTTGTTGTTGAAAGATGCTTTACAAATAAATGTGCCTTGCTTTGATTGATTAATAGTGTGCCACTAAAATGGTTTACACATCTCGACAGCTTACCTATGTCTAAAATTACAAAACATTTGCTTCTGTAGCGCTTTTCCAATGTGTGTCAAAGTCCCTGTTTCACAGAGTAACAAAGAGGCAATTAAAGCAGGAATCAAGCAATTAATTTCTGTGGGACAGAGCGATTTCAGATCAAGGATGAAACGCTCGCACAACGTTTTGCAAATGACAGAAATAAAATAGGGCATAATACATAAAGACTTAAATTATGAATTCAACTCTGACTGTACAATGTGCATCCAGAGAGGAGATGCTACAATTATTGTCTCATTAGGGGTCCAAGCAGCATTGCTCAGCGTGGACTCCTCTTGTTCTTGTTCTCATTAGTCTTTACTTCTTCTTCTTCTTTTTACAGTTATCTTAAGAACGGCTCAACGTAAATTCAAAGTTCTTTCATCATTTTAATCTGTTGAAACCTCAGAATCCTACATGGACTATGCTGATCTGTTATTAAAAGCAGTTTCATACACTAATTAATTACAAAATGGTTAATCATTTTTAAATGAGCTTTTAAGTACTATTTGGTCATAAATCAGTCTAGTCTGGGTGTGTGTCTCCCTGATTACCTGCTTGGCTCTGATGTGTTGCACCTGCATTCCTCCAATCACCTGCTTCCCCTTGTAAGAAAGCCCGATCCCCATTGTCACCTAGTGCAAGTGTTCCGGCAACATTCCTTGTGTATGACCTGTTCCTGTGATCCAGACTTTGCTTAGCCCTTGTTGCACCTGTTAGCTCCTGCTGCTCAACCTTTTTGGCATTCCTTTTTTTTACATTTCAAGTTGTTTGTGAGATTTTTGTACCATTACAGCCATTGCCCTGTATTTTGTACTGTTTGTTTTTCTATTAAATTGTTTGACTGTTTCTGAGTTCTGCTTTTAGG
Source organism: Mola mola (assembly GCA_001698575.1). NCBI lineage: Eukaryota > Metazoa > Chordata > Actinopteri > Tetraodontiformes > Molidae > Mola > Mola mola. The sequence goes on from KV751315.1 coordinate 8,241,290, forward strand.
TCCAAACCACATCTTTGTCAGGTTCACACTATCTGCAAAAGTCCAT
>KV751315.1:8241376-8256733 GCA_001698575.1 Mola mola
AGATGATCCTTGTTATTCACTTGTGGTGGTTTTTAATGTGATTTTAATGTTGTGGTTGATTGGCATTGAAAGATTTCATACCGCAAACTTAAAATTAAAATGTGTCCTGCAGAGCTGAGGTTCTTCCAACACATCGAACTGTGACAATGGTTTCCTCACAGCAGCTAATGGTCAATTCAGAAGTCACTGTCTCTCTAGCGTTGGACACTCGCTGTAATTAATAATATATGTATTGTAAATGTGACTGAAATATTTGACAAAAGTTTTTTTTTTTTTTCCCAGCATTTTCTGGAGAATAAACTATTTTTCCTACATCCCCGTTTTCCTTATATTCCTATGTCTGTTTTGGCTTTCTTTGCTTGTGAGGGGAGGCAGAGAATCTACTTTAGTTTTTATGCCTCTGAGCAGCTGATAGCTATGGATGTCTGAATGAGTTATGTTTGCATGACTTCAATAGAACCATAATTGTAAAGAAGGCCTAGTGATAATGTCTTTACCAAAATCTAACCATTTTAAAAGTTGAGGCTATGATTCCACTGCTGTGTAGAGGCATATAGCTGCAAGGTTTTAGCTAAATATAATTATTTCCTCAATGCAAATACTACAATGTTATTATAGGTATTTGACTGAGCAGTGAAACACTATAACATAATTTGTTACACTATGAGACCATTTAAGTGCTGAATGATACAGATGTTAAAAATATGAACTCATTCCATAAGGACATTTTGTTGTATTATTTTGCCTGTTTTACGATATTATCATTCATTACCTGCATTATCTGCAGATATTGCTGGATGACAATACTGTAAAACAATTAAAATAAACACGTTTATGCAAAAGCCTCCACTTATGTTTTCCAGAAAATATCTGCTTAAAGCTTTTCTGGTTATCTATTGTAAACAGGATAGGTAAAGTTTTAGTGTAATAAAACATCATGATCATGATGACAAAATATTAAATTTTAATTTAAGATGTTACCATCATTTGAGAATTGACAAGTCTTCTTAAAAACAGAACACAGAATAATAAGAATTAAACATGAGGAAAAAATATTTACTGCTCTATAAATATGGTCTAGTTGTATAAAAAGAAATACGACTAAACATGAATTTTACCTTATTAGATGGCAATTAGACAGGATATTGGCCTTTAACCTGCAGAAAAGCAATAGCTGGCATTGCTATGTGCTCCAAAATGTCGTGATTCCTGAACTGCAGACCCGAGCAGGTAACAGAGAAGACAATAGAAGCTGAAACAAACTGTCAACTAGAATAAACCACATAACTTAGCGGCAAACTGTCTCGGACAGTTTGAGTACAGAACTTACATCCCTTTCAAAATGTCTTTCCCCTTATAAGATAATTCCAAAAAGTTCTCTGTGATGCTAAAATATCTTTCAGTAAAATGTTTTATTTATTTATTCTCAGGTGAAGGGGGAAGACATTTAGATTAGTTCAATACCAACTATAAATCCCAACGCTTTTATTGTTTGAAAATGAGGTGGGGTAAATCCTGGACAAGTCGTCGGATTGTTGCACGGGTTGACATATAAAGACATACAACCATTCACATCTGTGTGGGCCCATGCAAAAACAGTGACAACATGCAAACTCTATACAAAAAGGCCCTGACCTGGGAAGTGAACCCAGGACCTTCTGACTGGGAGGAGACAGTGCTAAACCCTGAACCTAGCAGCAATGCATTCTGTCCGTCATTATGTCAATTTTGGAGGTAGAAGTCCAAAAAGGAATCACTTTAAGATTCAAACCAAGTTAATAGACTGTAAAATATGGAAATTATCCCAAATCCCAAAAGTTTTTGAATGACTTTCGTCCCATACAAGCAGATAGACAAATGCAAAATCAATATCCTGTCCAATGCAACGACACATAGGTAGGTTAATCATTTTGAATTTTGGCATTTTAGGGGACAGTTGTAAGAATTTGCAGGCAAATCCAGTGCGCTGCAACTCTGAGCACCAGTAGCAATGCCTGTCTCCGGCCAGCATCATCATCTGGCCATCAGTTTTGGCCAGATGATGATGGTGTCAAAATTAAACCAGCTTGAAATCTTGATCATTTTATCCCACCTGTAAGATTTGCTAAGCAGTAATTTTTGGATGGGTGAAAATGATACCATTGTTGCTGGCATATGGTAGACTGCAGTGGAATGAAAAGTGGAATTTAAGTGTTAATTGCTCTTACGGTTGCATATGTCAGTGACATACCATGTCTATGGCGACAGTATGCATAAATTTGTAATACCAGCAAGGCCTGTTATCAAAAATGCTTATAATGTGTCATTCCCTCAGCTCATGCAGCATAGATACACTACATTAAACACTCATGACTTCAACCACAAGGTTATCTGCTAAGACCCCTTCATTTTTCACAGCCAACCACAGACTTATAAAATACCTATAAAAGACTTATAAAACAGGCTATAAAATAATATTCATTATGCATGCGTCTACAGTTTTTAAACTTTAAAGGGTTTTAGTGAACATTTTTTGAAGGAGCCATGGTTTGTGAGATTAGCCTCCAGTACAGCTGCAGAAGAATATTGCATTTCTGTGAAACCTGCTTGCCTTAAGTGACTTCCACCTCCTGTACGCACCGCTATCAGTGAACACCTTTGTTCCCAAAGGTACCTGAGCTTAGGCTGCGGCTTCCCTTGAGGCCTGAAGTCAACAAAGACCGGATTTATTTATTGTTTTCCACCAGTGATGATTGCCAAGGATGTTTCCTGGGAAAATTATAGTACGAACAAACAGCAATATGTGCAGTACTTAAGTTTTACATTTTAGTTTCAACTCAAACTCACCATTTTCCCCACTCTTGGCCTGCGGAGACAAAGTGGAAAACGGTATTTTGTGGTCAGTTGTCATAAAACACAATGCAAACAACATTAGAGGCATGGAGTTTGTGCTGAAAGAGATGTTCTGCATCGCATCCGAGGAAGAAACAGCCTTCGCTGTGGAAGAGGGTCGCAGAGGGGACTTTCACACAACTTTTGGATGTGAACTTTGTTGGTCTGGTTTTTACAGCAGACAAAAAACCTGCATAGTCTTGGAGACCAGGACACAGTCCAAGTCAAGATTTACAGCCGAGCAGAAAGAGAAACTATTTTTAAAAAAGCTTCTATCAAGCAGCTTCTATAAAACCAGCAATCCTTACTGACACAATGACTAAAAAGCATACTGTTGAGGGGTATAATAGTGAAAAAAAACCCCAACCATATACTCAATAGCAGGAATAGTTTCACCCTACAGTGTCCTCTACAATGCACATTATTGCCCGACTAGGCCAGTCTATATAAAAATTCTGACAACACCTGTTAAACCATAAAGAGCAAAAGCAGCTATTCTCACTTGAAAATGTGTGCCACAATAAGGCATGTTGCAGAGGCAATCATTGCATTGAGCTCCACTGTTTAAATTTTCTTCAATAATCTTTTTAAGTTATCGCCCCAATAATGACACAGTCTATAGTGCAGCTGCATCCACAGTCAACACAGCACTGACTTATTATTCTTATTTACCAGGTTGAGACTGAATCCTTCAGATTCTCAAGGCTCTATTGAGTGAAATCTCAAAGGTCCTGCTGATACTCAGCAAATTAAATGGAAGAGGTTCACCTCCCAGAACTCGCAATTTCTCTTGATCAGTGCAATTTTACCCGCTTTTACTCTGCTCATAGAAAAACCTGCACTGAAATCATAATAATTAAAAACTGAATTGAAAATTGGTCACTTTCAAGACCTGCAGACCCATTCGCTATTATTAAATCATATAGAAGCAGGATTGTACTGTATTAAATAATAACCCAAAACTGTCTGCGTATTAAGATGCTCCTGATAGAAAATTGTGTTTTAATGTACTATGGCCATCGGTGCAACAGTGAATATCTGGAAATAATTGTCTTCAAAAAGAAATGTAATATAATTATAATAATGGCCTTTCCATTCTGACTCATTTCATAAGTGCATAAATCCTACTTATGTAGCCTGTTGGTAATAAATCCAGGCTTGCACATGAAGACCCACATAGAACAGAAAGGACTCACATCTTAAGAAAATGGAAAAAAAGACTTTCCTTGTAATTTCCTTTCTAAATGAGTTCGAGTTACACGAGATTAAAAATTCTTTGCGCATATTTTAGGCTTGTTAATCGCTCATTGTGAACAGTTCCTTAGAGTTTCCATTGTAGCATTTAAGAATAGGCTTATTTTAGCCTGTTCTACACCATCCCTTGAATAATCCATAATATAAACCTTTAATTATCTTAAATTTTTTAAAGCTAAACAGAGAGCTAGCTAGTTTCAACTCATCACTGAGTTCATTCCATAATTTAACACCAATAACTGAAACACATCTGTATTTTACATTCGTTCTCACTTTACATGATTCAAACATAAACAAACCTCTTAGATTATAGTTACCATTTCTTGAAAACATTTCCGAACACATGCAGACTTTTGTTTAAAACTTTAAAAAATATTTTAAAAAATTGCCATGTTCAATATCTGGAAATTTCATGGTACAACACCCTACAAAAAACTGATTAGTTTGCATGAAAACTAGTTTTATTAACTACTATATAGCTCTTTTCTCTAGTTTAGTTATAGAATCTATACATTACCGAAACAGATTCAGACATTTTATGTTTGATATATTCTTTTTGTGGCCTCCAACAGTGTTTGTGATCTGTGATCACTCCAGAGAATTTTGTTTTATAATGTCTTTCAATTTCAACGCAATTTTCCCTGTTACTACCATAAATTTTGTTTTATCTTAATTTAGTCATAGATTATCACCATCAAACCATTTTTAACATGTTTCCACTATTGTTAATAATTTTTCCATGTCCTTCCCTGAACAACAACAACAAAAAAAGCTATTGGCAAACATTACAAATTTCAACATTTTAAATATGGCAAAAAAGTAATTTAAATAAAGTAAAAATATCTTAAGTCCAAGTTTTGAACCTTGTGGAATCCCACAGGTTACTCTTGTGTGATTCGATATTATTAATGTTTACATATTGAAACATATTACTTTTCTAGAAATAACTTTTTAAGCATTGACACTATTGATGTGCAACACCTCTTATACCACAGTGTCCTAGTTTATGAAGAAGAGGGGAATGATTGACTCTGTCAAATGCTTTAAGCAAGTCAATGAAAACACCTTCAGCATGTTGTTTCTTATCTATTACAGTTGCTATACTCTCAACAAATTCCATCACTGCTAAAGATGTTGCTCGATTATTCCTAAATCCATATTGATGATCTTTCAATAACTGATTAGTCTTCTTACAAATGGTGTTTTGTCCTAAAAGTGTTTTTGAAAATTGAGGTAATAAAGACACAGGTTTATATTTTGAAACAATCTTTTTGTCTCTATTTTTATTGATTGGAATCACTTTAGCTTATTTCATTTTGTGAAAAAATAACTTTTTCAAACAATTTGAAAATGTAAGTTACAAATGCTAGTTGTTTATAACCTCTGTTTTCCAACTGCTGACAGTTAAAAGAAATGACCTCCAAAGCATCATTGAGATCCCCACCTATATTTAAGATTGTTTACACAACAGCCTTGTTTAGTGCAGCTGAACTGTACCCTGGAGCACTGATCCACTTGCTGCGGTTAGTTTGAGTGGATGTTAATGCAGTCAGATTTCTGTTGCAGACCAAACAACTGGACTCAGGTCCGCTTGAAAGTGAAAGTCTTGGGCTGTTCGCAGATGACCTCTGGAGTTGTGTGACTGTACTGTGAGGTGCCTTAAACATGCATTCTTTTATAATTCCAGCAGTGGGCGCTTTCATTGGTTGCCAAAGAAAGTCGGAATACAATAGCGATGTTCACAGTAATGAAGGAACATTACTGTGAACACATTTCAAGATGTTTGACTTGGAGAGCTCAAAAGTCAATCACTTGTAGACAGCGCCGAATGACATCAGTTTGACCTCTATTTGTCAATTAATTCCAGCGCTACGTCCAAAAAATGAGTTTTTTGGACCTTTGATCTTGAAAGCTCAAAAGTTAATCATCTGTAGCCAGTGCTGACAGCTGTACAATGCCTTCCTGAAAAGGTACACTAGACATGTGGAGGCCCAGAGAATTAACAGGATGTTCAGCACTGAACCATCCAAAGCGTACTGTCAGGAGGGTAATGAGGACGGACCCACCCAGGGGTGAGACTGAACTCCATTGGAAGGGCATATGGAAGAAAGAGGCATCACATAATACCAATTCTCAGTGGTTGGTGGACCTGAGAGAGAACCAAAGCCATCTCCCAGAACAAGAGCAGTAAACATCACAATGGCAGACATCCAAGAAAGAGTCTCAAGGATGAAGAACTGGACACAACCGGACATGATCCACACCTACCGGCTAAAGAGTGGTTGACCCAAGGTCAGGCGGTCCTGATCATGAAGGACCCCCAGAAAGGAAGGATTCCATCCACTACCGCCCAACAACCTGCCTCTGCACGACATGGAAGCTCCTGTCAGGCCTCATTGCGGCCAAGATGAGTAGGCATGTGGCTCAATACATGAGCAGGGCACAGAAAGGGGTTGATAGCGACACCAGAGGAGCCAAACACAAGCTACTGGTGGACAGGGCAGTCTCTAGAGACTGTAAGATCAAGAAGACCAACCTGTGCACTACTTGGATTGACTAAAAGAAAGCCTTCGACTCAATGCCACATACATGGATACTGGAGTGCTTGGAGCTTGGATAAGATCAACAGGACACTAAGAGCCTTCATCAAGAACTTGATGGGGCTGTAGAAGATTATTCTGGAAACCAATTCAAGGCCAATTGCCCAAGCTAGAATCAATTGTGGCATATACCAAGGAGATCTCCCTTCCCCCCTGCTATTCTGCATTGGCCTGAACCCCCTCAGCCAGACCATCCCAAAGAGCGGCCTCGGATACCGGTTCAGAAATAGAACAACGATCAGCCACCTCCTCTACATGGATGACATCAAGCTGTATGTGAAGAGTGAGCGAGACATTGACTCACTGATCCACATCACCAGGATCTACAGCAATGACATCAATGTGTCATTTGGGCTAGATAGGTGTTGCCGAACGATATCAAAGAGAGGCAACATGATCACAACTGAAGGGGTTGAACTATCAGAAGGTAACATAGCCGATGTTCAGGACAGCTACAAATACCTAGGGATCCCACAGGCTAATGGGAATCATGAAGAGGCCGCAAGGAAGTCAGCCACAGCCATATAACTACATAGACTGGTAGAGGACCCGAGCTTGAAGGAGACACAAGACTGCCTACAGAGGGGGCGAGAGGGGATTTTTTTTTTTTTTTAATGCAGTATATCTATATATTTGTATACGTATGTAAAATTAGAATTTAAAGAAGTCTGTATTTATTGGGCACACGCGTTTTCAAAAAAGTGTGAGTTTCAGCGAACTTTAAAAACTAAGTTAAAGGTCTCACAAGGTTAAACACATGAACACCAGTATCTATGATAATAATTTAATAATAATAACAGTGGAAGCACAGTTAGAAAGCTTTTGAATGGGGTAGCTCTATAATGAAACACTATATCGCTCCATCAAAAAAACAACATCAGGTTACTTGTCAGCCAGCATTTAGTTTATTTTCTTTGAATGCAATGAAAAATTCAGCTTACTGACACTATATGTATTCATACTTCATGTTGTCATATCTTTAATGTGTTTCCAGTCCTCCTGCTGTTTGTGTGTGTGATAGGATGGCCACTTTTAATATATAAAACAATTTGAATCAGTGGTCCTGGTTCCAACTCTACTGGTGCCGTTTTTCACATACCAACACACACTCATCCAAACCATCCAGTAGACATGCAGATGTAAGTGTTTCTGACATGGCTTTGTGCTCATCTTCCTCTCAGGAAATCAGTGAGCAGTACCTCAGTGCTGGGGTACATGTGTTGCTACCTGTCTGCAAAGAGATTAAAAATCATTCAAACTTTCACATTGTTTTGTAAATAACTTGTTTTATGGGTTCATCAGAAATTAGCTCTTTAAAGCATTCATCTTATTTACAAACATTCACTCTATATGTCCTGTCTCCATCGTCTTCTTCCATTTATCTTGTTCTCCCGTAAAGCAGAGTCACAGAGATTCTTCATTCTGGCAAAGGAAAACAAATGACAGAAATAAAATCCACATAAATCTTAATAATCATACTATTTCAACACATTTAGACACTGAAAAAAATACTTTGCCTTTGTTGTGGATGGAGACTCCCTGTATAAGGTTTCTTATTGCAGGGCACAATATACTGAGCTCACAGTCATGCTTTTACACAATGCATGACATACTGCATGATGAGCCGTGCTGCTGGGTTAGTGACCATTGAATGTAGACCATTTTTCACTATTTACTTTGCTATACTTTGGGTGTAGTATGTAGGCGTTAGCATTTCACACCATTCATTTGGACAACACCACAAAATGGCAAACACCATATATTTTAATTATGGGTTGCAGTCAGCGTCCAGTAGGTTGTGTACACAAAAAAGAGCTTGGGTGGAAATGCAACAAATTCTTCTTTGAGAAAAGCAGATACCAAACAAGAGAATCTTATAATTTCTTTTCTTTTTCTATCTTTTTCTTTTTGATGGCATCCTTGTGTTTTATAATGATTTGAAGGAATCCCATTAGAGCAGACAGCTACACAACCCAAGGGCTTGACATCTTAAAGCTTCCTTCTTGTCTAACTTACAACCTTGTTCTGTACCGTAATTTGTTAAATGTGCCACCAAACAAACATTCACTACCTGGAAACAGTATGCCGTTCACGTCATCTTGCAGGGTGACAGCTAATTAGCTGCTCAGTTGCAGCACATTCAACACCTTGTAAATGTATCTTCAAATGCCATTTTGGTCCAGTTAAATGCTGGTACAGTCCTTAATCTTTTATAACACTCACAACATGTCTGCTTATGATGTGTGGCTGCTGCAAAGGTTTGTTTACAGCGTTCGGGGAGCCTTCCAGCTGCTGTCAATCAAACAATTTTTTGACTCTTGATATTAAAAAAATAACTTAAAATATGTTCAAAAACACATTGACATGATCTTTTTTTTTTAACAACTAAAAGACATGACTAAATGTGTTTTGGGCTGGGGTTGTATTGATTTCCATTGTGTTCTGTTATTGTCCTTAGTAAGAGAATGAGAAGGTGCAGCCCAGCACTCTCACATTTGTCTAAAAATCACTGCTAATTTGCTCTTTGGCAATAAATCGAATTTTGAAAAATGACCCACTCTGCTTGGTGTGATACACACAGTTGCAGGTGAAAACAGAAAAACACACGGCTTACACCATTCAGTGGAGGTCCAAACTGTGAGGGGATACAGTTAATTTATTTATTAATTGTACATCATATTTATCTACTTATTTTATCCAGACTCCTGTCGTCTGTTCCAACTGACAAACATTCAAAAGACTCTGAAAGATTGGAAGTCTACTGGAAAATAGAAACTTACATAGGATATTTTTTTCATATACAGCAATCCCGGCCGGACTGGTAAGAATGATATATAAAATGGTGCCTGTGGTCTAACAAGTGGTTCTCTTAGACATGCCTTGGGCAGAGTGATGAGTACAAGCTAGAGGCCTCAGAGTGGAGTCAGCAGTGTGTTGATTTATAACCCAATCCAGAACTGACACTAGCGCTGTGAGGTTTGATTGCAGTAGTAAACAAAGACATAAATATACCACTGGCCACATCATGCCTGAATGGGAGTCAAGACCCTCTTCTATGATGATCTTCTGCTAACAGAACAGCTCTTTATCAGCTCAGTAGATGCCGAGCCAGAGTCTGCTGCTTCTGTATAGCTGATTCACTTGAATGATAACAAAGTCAGACAATCAGTTCTGAGTGTGACTCAGTGAAACGTTGCTATGCCCCTCTTTTTTTTTTTTCCAATCTTCCCTTACTTCTTCATCCTTCCCACTCCTTCAGCTCTTCCTGTCCAGCTAATGAGCGTTTTGTCTCCTAATTAGAGGACAAACTATCCATATAAAATCTAATATACTGCCAGCCAGCCAGATATTTTCAGATATTATCAGTTAGTCATGTAAAAATGGAGAAAAAATTAAAAACTAAGTTTTTGCAAAACTTTTTAAAAATATAATATTGTTCTGATCCTTTAGTAATGAGATGTTCTTGTGTTTTGCCACTAATAGTAAAATCCCTCTTGTTTAGCTAGCTTACATTAATGTACTGCCACTTTTGTTGCTTTTTCACAAGAGGTGGCGATTCTGCTCTTGTCCTTTGTCAAAAAAAATGCAAGCATGTTATAATATGTCATTCTGCAGAGCATAGTAATATTCTGAACGTGCAGATAATACACTATTTATGGTTCATATTACTGCTTTAAGTCAATAAAGCGCTTAAGTATTGTCTTCACAGCTGTGTGTCCCCTCTGGTTGAAAACAGGGTGTTATGTCACAGTGGTTCGTATTCCTGTTCCAGGCTCCAGAACCTCCTCTTCCTGTATGTTTACCGCCTGCTGTTATTGTCCAGGAAGGTTCACGGAATGAACACCTGCAGGACAGATTCAGATCTCCTATGGTTGTTTGTTCATATTGCTGTACATTTTAGCAACATTCTGAGGTTTGAAGGTTTTTTTTTAAGTCAGTGCTTCTGGTTGAGAATTTGATTGGTGGAGACTGCAGCCATTGGCCAAATATGTTGTTATCCTGTGTTTTACAGTTTTGTACTAATTTACAGTTTAAGATTCCATCAAATTTGAGTGGAAGGTTATGTTATTGTAACCATTTTCCTGTAAGCACAGGTTCGACCAAAGTGCTGGTTTCTACAGGGTGTCCTCTCATTACTAAAGGATCAGAACAATCATATATTCACCCGCCCACAATTGTCATAAAAATAGTCAACCGATCAAAGTGAACCTACTTGCATTCTTCTGCCTCTTCAGCAAGTAAAGCATGAAGAAATGGGTGAGTGGAAAAAGGGTTACAGTGACATTACATCCCATTCTATCTCTCACAGGCTCTGCCCACTCCTGGACCCTTTGTATAATGGGTAGAGTCTGGTATATAACTGCCCTGATGCAACCAACAACGTCCCACTACGCTAAACCTGACACGCTAACACAGTCCACCTACGTTGTGTTTCATTCTTCGATAAGAGGAACTGGGGAAACACAGAAACACAGAAGGCCCAAATATCATAGTCCTCCAAAGCTAAAATTCCCAGGCGTCAACCCACACAACGGACAACTACACACCTAGCAACCACCCTCACCAGTCGTGTGTCACCTCTGTGAGCACAGACCACACAGACCACACAGAGGGGCCTAACATATCTAAGAGGCAGAACTGTACTTGGAATTAACAGAACATAAATGTCTATCAATCATCTGTAATGATCTTTATTAACTAAGAATCCATGGTTGTAAGCTCATTTATTCTTACAGCACTCTACAGTATACCAAATGTGGTCTGGATGGTTGCCGTCTACTATAGTTTCTTTCTTTAATCTATCTTTCGTAGCAGAACAAAAATGCCCATATCCCGAGACAGTGGTTCATGAAAATACAAGGACAATAAACGAAAAACATTTTGAGCTATGTACCATGCACTATAAAGGACAGTTGACAGATTGGTAACGTACAATTAGCAGATTAATCTCCTTGTGTTAAACCACGTGCATCAAAACATGGATATTGTAAGAACTGACCCTCAAAACAGTGTGAAGTTAGAAAACAGATAATAAGGACAACAACACATGAACAGTGTTATAGTGCTGCTGGAAGGACACCACAGTTAAGATGTTATACAGGCATACGGATAAATGATGTTTCAAGGCAAAGGCACTGCCTGTAAACTCAAGGCACTCCCTGGAGGACGGGAGCTTCAGAGTATGTAAACTATGTAAATGACTGACAGTAGGAGTTAAGACAAGGACTGAATTAAGAAAGAGCTCCCCTGAGAGCACTTCCATTGACTGGAATCACTCAAGGATGTCATTGTAGTGAGAGGTCAATGGGAGGAGAGTGACAAAAAAAAAAAAGAAAAGAGGTGGTGGTAATAAACAAACCAAGACATTAGTGACATAAAACACTAATTGGTAAATGTACGTGAAACAGAACTTTACATACAATTATTCTTGAATAGATTTTTGTATGTGTCAGTAATTTAACTGAAATGTATTTAAGTATGCAAAAACACAATAGAAAAGAACAGAAATATGAAGATACACAGTTAGCGGCTTTTGTGCAATGTTGCTGCACCGACTTAAATCCTCCCTTGTTTTGCATTGATTTTTAACCAACTCAGATTGTGTCCTAACATCCCTAATTTTAGCAGAGGTTGAGGTATAAATCAATTAGAATTTTGCCACTGTTCTACTTCTGGAACTACTCAGAAATCTTTGTAAAGCGCCCCCATCCTGGAGGTGTTGAGTCATTATCCGGCTCCTGTGTGACTGCAACTGATTCCCACATCCATAACTTTAAATAACATATGTGTGTCTAATATGGTTTAAATGGCCTCGTCACTTATTCTAAATCCCAGGCCAGAGTATCCTTTCTTACATTAATTCCATAGTATAAAGCCTAATCAGGGGCAGTCATTTATCCTGCCGCAGGAAACATGTCTTCCATTGCTGGACTGAAATTGCTGTGTGTCCAGAGAAATCATAAACCCATATACAATGCTTGTCAAATTGCTCATTGATATTACGAAGCTATTCTTACGCTACCCTGTGTTCTGACTGGTTTTACCCTCGTCAACCTGCTCGGAACACGATCGTATTAAACATGTCCAGTGATTACGAAAGCTTACAGAAGAAGGAAGCACACAAACAGCCGTGGAGGCGGTGAAGCACGAAGTGAGATCAGAAATGGAGGACCAGCTTGTTGATAAGTGGTACAACGTGTCCTGTAAAACCTATAGTGACGTTGCTACCGCAGTGGATGTGCCAGGTAGCTAACAGCTAGCCTCATTTAGCATGGCGATAGATTTGTGTGTATTTGTGGATGACTAGGAGAAAGAGAGATGCTGTTTGGTGAACAGTATGGTCATGTATGATGTACGACGCCATGTTTGTTTACTTTAGTCACGTTTGATCACGCAAGAGTTCAAGTTTTGAGAGTTTAAACTCTGGTTGTTGGTGAACGGAATCTGTTTGTATGTGGTGTGCTGTGTTGTTCATCTCTCTGCACACAACACACTATAAAAACGAAATGGTGTGAGGTCTCTCACATTTTAAAATTCGGTTAAGATTTAAAAAAAATCTTACAGCGTGCGCCTGCCTATACTCACCAACTGTCTTGCCTGTTCTGTTGAACACTTTATGCAGGTTTTTGTGTATCCTGTACTGGAGCACTATCTGTCTTCTGCATTAAGTACGTCATTTTAGGCACAAATGTCCTACAGAGGGAAATGCCAGTTGACAAAAGAGGAGGCTGTTGAGCAACACAGACTGGGTTTGTTTTACTTCTCATGTTCATGTTCTACATGTGGACCCTTTTCACAACAGTGATATTGACATGAAATTGTTGGTAAACACAGGTGCAATTAATGAAAAGTATCAAGTTTCTGTTCCATTTAGCATTGCAGAGCCTATCCAATGAGCCAACAAGCACAAGAGCAGCACACTGGCTCCATCAAACCTGCATGGACCTGAGCCTTAATTATTTTCACTGCTACCGCCTGTATTTACCTGCTATTTCCTCACAAAATGGCTGTTTAGGGTCAGTGCAAATATACATCAATGACCGGAACTTGCAAGGAGCAAAGAAGCTCATGTAGGAGCATAGACCATGAATATACAAGTGTGTCTGATGCATAAGTTATTTTTACTTAGATTTTTTTCCTAATTAGTTGCGCTGTCTTTGTAATAAATCAAAATTACCTGTGGAACTAGAACAAGAGGTGTTCATATTTATTCATAAAATACATGTCACTGAATCATGACTAATGAAATACAGCCTTACAATTTTATTTTCTTCAACAGCAAAGAAGATTCTGACCCGTTCCAATTGGACGAGCTACAGTTGAAGTTGGAAATTTACATACACATTTGGTAAATACGTATATTGATATTTGATTTTTTTCACAATTTGTGAGATGCAATCTCACTTTAAATAAAATTTTATTTTAGAAATATAAAATGTCAGAGATATTTATTTATTTCAATTTTTTATTCAGATTCCCTGTGAGTTGGGAGTACACTTGGTGGTTGTATTGCGTTTTTATTGGCTATAGTTTTAGGTGACCTTTTACAAGCTCCAGTAATACGCTTTCTATTGGATTAAAGTTATGATGGCTACTCCAATACCTCGACTGTCCAAATGCAATTTTGCCACAATTTTCGAAAGTATGGTGCTCAGGGTCACTGTCCACTTGGGAAACCCATTTGTGACCAAGCATTTACTTCCTGGCTGATTGTCACTTGAGAGACATCTTCAATATATCTGCATCATTTCCCTTCCTCATGATGCCATCTAGTTACTCCTGCTGTTGCCTTTTTGGCATTGATTTGCACTTTTAGCACCAAAGTAGGTTCATTTGTAAGACACAGAAGGCGTTTCTTTCCTGAGTGCTTTTTTCCCATGTTATCAGGAGTATGTTTTTGAGTTTTAAGTGTATTAATTTATTTATTGTGAAGCACTTTGCAACTTTTGTTTTGAGAGGTGCTATAGAAATTAAATGTATTATCATTAAAATTATTATGAAGTGGGCCTTCAAATGTACCCACAGAGACATCTTAAAATTCAAATGCCAGCTAGCCTATGAGAAACTTCTGAAGTCATTCCAAAGAATTTTTCAAGCTGTTTGAAGGCACAGGCAGCTTTGGCTGTGGAAACTTTCGATCCATTTAAATTATAAATTTGTAAACATTTGTACGAAAAATGACTTGAGTCATGCACCAAGTAGATCAAAGTCATCCAAATCAGCAAGCAAAGAGGAACCTGAGGACGTGGGAATATAGTTGAAGAGTGCAAACGGACAAGCAGAGCTTTCCTGAGGATGAGGGGAGCAGCCAGCATCAGTGAGGGGGAGCTGGCCTGGATGACGGTGTGGTACGAGTATGGAAAATGAACATAAATATAATATATATAGCTGGACTGGAATGGAAGGACTGTGGCTGTGGAATGAATTCCTCTTGGGCGAATGCCAAAGCTGCCACAGATGTTTATACAATGTAATAGGGCTGAGAACAAAATGGGGCTTAAATTAATGTTAAAATGAACGGGATTACGATAAGACAGCCCAAAAGAGAAAACAGGCGAACTGAGAGGAAATCAGCACCAGGAAGACCAACATAGATGGCCAGAACTGCATGATAACATGATAAACTATCAAA
>KV751315.1:8256782-8272913 GCA_001698575.1 Mola mola
TGATGAGTCGGATAAGGCAATTCACCTCTGCCAAGGGTGGAGGTTACGTTCTCAGGTCAGTGTGTGTGTTTGTGTCTGTTAGCAGGATTACACAAAAGTCACAGTACACGTGACACTACCTGAACAGTTGTCCTGTAACTTCAAAAGGCACT
Source organism: Mola mola (assembly GCA_001698575.1). Taxonomy (NCBI): domain Eukaryota; kingdom Metazoa; phylum Chordata; class Actinopteri; order Tetraodontiformes; family Molidae; genus Mola; species Mola mola. Next base: position 8,256,935 of record KV751315.1, read on the forward strand.
GTTTCCATGTTGTCATGGAAATAATGATTGTTTTTGCGATACCAACATGAATTTTGCCCAAACTTATATGAAGTTGTTTTATTTTTTACCTCAGCAAGGGGCATGAACAAAAAAACAAACAAAAAAATGTGGAACTGCAGTCTTCAATGAACTGTTACCATTACTGTTAGAAAGAACAGAACTGTAAAATTAGTCAGAAACCACTGGTGAATAGGCAGTGTGGCCTTTACAAAACCTCAACAACCTGCACAGACACTTCAAAGTTCAATTTTCTTTAGTGAAATTAAGAAATAATTTTATTATCATTGTTGCTACGTACAGTTGTTAAAATGAAGACAATATATAGTATATGATACTAAAGAATTATAGAAGAAGTATTTTTCAGCAGTTGCAGCGGGCTCTAAAGGTGCACACGTCTGCATTTCATGCCTGCAAAATCGTTCATCAAAGGTGTGTTGTGCCTTGCTGTGACAGTAGGATGAGTTACATTGACGATATTTTTTAATCAGGTCTGGGAAACTTTACGCAGCAGAGGCAGCTGTTAACTAGGGTATTGAATGCAAATCAGGAGAATAATAGATTTGGACGGAGCACTTGCTATTGCAATTTGTTTCATGATAGAACGGGCACACCTAAAGGGCAGTTGTCTGTGGTGACTATTATAGAACTTAATGATGCTATTATGCATGCACAAGCCTTGTGTTTTACGCAAATTATTATTTTTAAATATACCTGCAAGCAATGAATAAGCATTATCTTACAGTTCCTTATTTTTTTTGTCTATTTACTGCTCCTGACTCCTGCTGCCAGTTTGGGAGCATATCCAAAACTGATGCAGCAGCATACCTGTCAGGATCCGGGCAGCTAAGTGTAACCTACAGGGACCTTGCTGTGGGAAGTGGAGCACTATGATTAAGTACTTTTATGCAAGTACCAGTCCTTTCTTTTGTTTTTTGTTTTTTGGCACACTTTGCACACAGGTCCAGTCTAATGCCAAACTTAGTCAGCTAACAAATTCTGGGTCAATTTTCAAACTACTGGACAGATTTTCGTGTCATATTTCATGTCTAATGGTCTTACCTCAGGGAACAAATTATGTATTACGTAAAGTATACGTTTTGTGCCTTATTTCAGTAGTGGTAATTTAGGTGGGTGGCGGAGGCATCCGCTCCACTGAGTGTTTCCTCACTTATATCAGTATGATTTTCTTAATAAATGGACACTTCCGTTATATAATGTCACCATTTATTTACTGTATACAGATTACAGTCATGTCACGTGAAAGGGAATGGATTGTATACAGTATATTAAAAAACAAAAAACAAATCAGAATCTTTTTTTTTTTTTATTAACTATGATTGTGATTGTTCCCCAACCTTAATTAAGTGGTTAGGATGTTCAGTTTAAACATACTTTAACCAGTATGCAACAGGAACCGCAGCAGCACATTAAAGTGGATACTGATAGTGATGCAAGAAAATGAGTCGAAAAGGAAACGTGAGATAGAGAAGACAACTGAGCCCCCACACTGCCACACTTAGCAGGACCAACACATTCAGGAGCCTGATGTAAGCAACATACACTGTCTTGCAGACATAAGACAGGCAGTGATGGTAATGATGCAGTGGCGGACTCAAACTGTCTGTGGCTATATTAATGCTCCGTGTAGAAAACAGTGAAGCAAGAGAGTGTCACTCTCAAACTAGATTGGCATAGGGTTGGTTATACGACAGAAAAAATAGATTACTTTTGAGTTTGGCCTTTGAATATTTTCAATTTTGAAGGATTAACTGGAGGAAGTTGGCTCCACAGTTCATTGACAGTTCATCTTCGTTCCCCCGTACATTTTTAACCCTGTGTTGCTTTAAAACTTGGTGAGTATATTTCCCCACAATGTGCCACTGCGCAGCTCCATCTAATACTTTTAAAAAACCTGAACAGACTTTGATGTGCAGAATGTCTCTTTACACTAAATACTGAGCTTATGTTCTTCGTTTTTAGCACAATAATTGACTGATGCAATTTCTTAGCTTAGAAACAAACGATTTGCATAGTCAGTGACTTCAAATCTAAATCTTCTCTAGGCCTGGTAACTGGATCAACACATTTTTTAAAGAGTTTTAAAGTATCAAAGGTATGTGTGGGATATTTAAAAATTTTCACAATGGACAAAACAAAAGTCTTGCCAATGTATGGGAAGAAATCCAGCATTTTCGATATTCTTTAATGTGCAAGTGAACAAATGGATGTAAGAGTTTCACTCTGAATTGCAAATTGTGGGCCTCTTAATTATTAAGCATGATGTGACATGCACAAACCGTGTACTTTACTGGACTGAATTAATCAGAGTGGAGATCCGTTTGAAGTCAAACAAGCACAAGTTCTTCTATCAGGTTCTTATATCAGGATGGAATGGAAACAATAAAGTTTCTGAAAGAAGCAGATTTAGATTTCTCACGTCATAATCACAGGTCAAAGATTGTCACTATCTCAACATTAATGGTTGTGAAAACAAAAATATTAGGATTAAATCAAAGAACAGCGCCCCCATATTCAAAAAAATTCAAATTGACAAGAGAAGTTTCCAAACAAAATATGTTTTTGTTAAAATGTAAGCATGTACATAAAAGAAAGTACAACAATGCAAATCAACAACTGCAGCGAAAGTTGCAGAAAAGATGTTGATTAATGAGACAAATGCACAAGTTTTTACAGTATGCCATCCAGTACATCCATGCGGCAGAGGATAATGATAAGGAAAACTGACAGGATTTACACTAAAATGGATTCTGCTCCACTGTCTGCCACCGGAGAAGTCTGTACTGAGGCAGACAGAAGGCAGTGCTGTAACTCTGAAATATAAACCTGTTGAAATGATGCACATTGGCTATATATTCAACAAGTTTAACAAAATCTGGATTTCTGTATTATTGGCCAACTGATGCATAATTTGCTTTCATGATATGAGTATTTTACTAGTTTAAATCATGTCTGTGGAGCTTCTCAGTCATCATGGTCATAGTAGTCTTGGTGTTTCAGCTGAAAGCATCTGGCCTTTTTGTAGTTCCTTGAAGCTGTAATATCTCTCATCCAAAAGGCTTCTCCAATTTAAATTTCTGGTAGGGAGTCCCCAGTATTTTAACCTTGTGGAAGATCCTTCTCACTTAGGGTAGTGGGCAAAGGGTACAATGCCCCGCCCCCAATCTGTGTGTCCCAGATCCACCCACCCATCAGTTGGATTGTCACTTCCCCCGGTCATCATGATGGTGGTTTTAAATCACATTTTTGGCCTTGTCAATATGTCCATATGGTGCAGTTAACGCCATGTTGAAATGTGTCTGCTTTCATTCAGACAGTCTCCAAAGAATGAATTCTGACAGCTTGCACGGGTGAGCATAACGCTGTATAAACCAAACTTACCATTCTGATTAGGGTTGGGACAAGGTCACATTGAAGGTCGGTCATGTGCGGTCTGAGACGGTAATAAAATATTTTTAAAATGTAGCTTCATTGTTTTGTGACTCAGTCACATAAAACACTATTTTTTTTTATCATTGGAGTTTTCTTAAAAGCAATGTTAAAATATGGTCTTGTTCTCGTGAACACAACATGGTGTATCGTCTTCTTTCATGAGCCAAATTTATTGTCACACAACCTAATTCTGATGCATCAACATATAAGGGATCTTGTACAAGTAGCTCTTCCTCTTCTTTCTGGGAATCTCTCTGGTTCAGACTTGTCTGGCTGACAATAAGTGACTTTTATCATGGACAAAAATCAACAGCTCTCAGTTTTATAGTAAGTTCTGATTTCAAATGGAACACAAACTGCTCCCTTAAACCAAGCCCACTGCTTGTTTAAACATGCACCACCCCAACCTCCTCCAACTGTGGACTTCCTGGCTCTTTTTATCACATTATTTTACATTGTTTTCTCAATCAGATATGTGCCTAAATCTTTATGCAAAGAGCCAAATAGTGTTGGAGTGCGAAATGCAAGAAAATGTGTTTTGATAGGATGGAAAAATGACTTGAGACACTGGCATGTTAGTCATTTGGTGTGACCGTGCTGTATTGCCTGTTGAAATCACCGTGGCTGCCTGTAAACAAATAATGATAATAATGAATATATATGAGCAACACCAAATTGTAGCAGCAAAAAGTAACAGCGGATGCTGCCAAGCTCCATAAAGATAGCTGGAGGAAAATTGCATGTGTAGCAATAGCCTTATCACTGCCAGGTCATTAAAGACTGTGAGGATTTGTTTCATTAATACACTATGATGTCTTCACACTAAGGCAGTGGAAGGATTTTTCAATTCACAACGCTTTGCTTTGCTCTGTGTCCCCTGAAGGCTGCACTGATGTCAATGCAAGTGCCATCTACTGCTCCAGTCACTCTCAAGACTGCAACGAAGGAATTTCAGCACACTTTAACAAATTTATTAAGTAGATTACTAAGTACATACTCTACTAGTATGACTCTATTTTCAAGTCTAAAAAAACCACCCCAACATTTATCAACGCAGTTCCCTTCATCTGCTGCACCCTGCTGGTGTTGATGCCCCATCTTTCCACAGAGATCATGACACTTTGTGGGCCAATAGTTTGAATCCTACAGCCTGGGCGATTTAGCATCAAACTGCATCATTGTCAGACAGAAAAAGCTAATTTTGCCTGGTAACTCACCATTTCTTGGTGAGAATGGCCCCTGAAAACAAAGTTTTGATGTCATATCCAAAACAGGAAGAAGAAGAATCTAATATTAGAAGCATCTTTTCCCCATTGTTCTTTTCAACTTGTTATTCATATACCCACGTGCATTGCAAAGCTGTGAATAAAAAATACGCATTTTTTCATCTTTCCTACCCATCATGAGTGTTTACAAGCTTTGGGTAAATGTGTAAATTTAAACATAACAGCTGTATAATAAGCCTTAGAAGACAAAAGGCTTGTCAAAGGTTTTGGATAAATGGAGAGAGACACACCTAAAAACTGAGCAGATGCAGTAAAACACATCAACAACCTGCTGAGTTGTGTGTGAACACTCGGCAACTGAAGTTATCTATCAACAATTTTGCTTTCATCAGTTCACATTCCAGCATCAAGCGATTGATGCTGTCAGCCACAGACATGAAAGTGAATATTTTTGGTTCGGAGGTTCAAATCCGATAACACATCCCTGCAGTGAAGGTGAAAGCAGCTTTCCATGGCTGCCAGAGGAACCTCCCCACTGCCCTCCAACCCAACTTCTCCACACAAAGTCTTCTCTGTCTTCTCTGTTCTCATTAACATACCAACATGCCAGAGACACATGAGATACACCTGCTCGCTCTCCTGTAATCTCACTCAGGGCAGGTGTAGAATTATGATGCGGATCAGATTAGGTTTAAATGTCACATGTGTCCCCAGTGTGTCAGCTGAACGAGCACACTGAAGCACACACAGACGACATTTGTGTGTACATGTCTGTGTGTACATATCTGTTAAATTGAGCTAAAAGCGCATACTAACTCACTCTGAGAAACAAAGTGAGATCTTTGGCCTATCAGGCGAACAGGCGAACTTTAGAAACCTTGATCATAATTTCAGGGACACGTCTTCAAATAGCTCCTTACCTCTAACCAGCAGTGACGGAGAAAAGCAGCGAATCCTGACATTTAAAAATCTGGAATCAACAAATCTTTGAAATTTTTGCTCAAATAAAGACAGAAGTGATTATTGAATGATCAACATAGTTGTCAATTAATGTTGTTTTGTTGGAAATAATTGATTAATGGTTGTTGCTCCAAAGTAAAAGTGACCAGATTACTGTCTTTTTCAACACCTACTAATCCTTGTCATTTGACATCATCACTTGAGAGTTAATAAGGTGACAGGTAGCATGTAGGAATTTTTGTAATGCCATCGATGCTACTTTTCTATTTTTGTCCTTCAACACGGAGGGCACCATATAGTATGAACCCTTTTTCAAAAACATTGTGTTAGTTATGGACAAACTGCTGCTGGGTTCAGATCAGGCAGGCCGTTCCTCCCAATCAGACCCCTCCAGGTCATAATTCGCCTGCAAAATGCCCCCGACATCAGAACTCCAAGCTTTATTCTGGCACTCAAACCCCTCCACCAAAATAAGGTGGTGGTTCCAGGAGATGACTACATTTACTTATATTTAGAATTTCCAAATGCCTGCTTAACAAAATGGCTTTACAAGGGCTGTCACATTCAACCATCTCTAAATTGGTGGAAGTTCAGAATCATATAAGTAGGAGGTTAGGAAACCATTCACACACAGATTGCAAAGGGAGCAATTTGGGATTCAGTGTCTTGCCCAAAGACACAGCATGCTGACTGCGGGGTCAGGAATGGCTCCGCTGATCCTCCAATCAGAAGACGACCTGCTTGACCCACTGAGCCAGAGCAGCCTAATTAAACTATAATCCCACCAACCTCGTGTGTTTTGTGCTCGCTCACAGAATACTATTACAGCAAACGATGAAAATCTCTTAAAAATATATCTGTCTTGATAGGAGCAAGCACAAAAGCAGCACGGTACTGTAGCTTTTGCTCTTGTAATTGCGATTATACAGTAAATTAATTTCGATTTCAGTATTTACCGTCGCTCAGCACTGCCATGCAGCTTTAGAGCCTGTAGACTTGATTCCATGCTGCTGTTGACCAGACACTGATCACACTCTCTTTTATGGCTCAGAACAGATACGTTACGGATTGTTGAGTGTTTGCGATTTTCATTTTCAGTGACATGGAAAACTGATTGTCCAAAAAAAGCAGACCGAGTGAGTGAAAATATACAAACTTTCTATTGATACTGAGGCAGGTGAGCCTTCATGTCTTACTGGTGGAACTGGCTGCTTTTTCAGTTCAAGCGGTTTATCTGTGAGAGCTTGTGCTCAAATCCCCTCACCTCTTCCTTCCACCTGAGCCTGGGATAAAACAGGACACAACCTGCAGTCTTAAGTTGTCCCTCTTTTGGCAGTCTGGCTTCTTGCCTATATCCTTTGCTGACCTGGAAATGAAAAAAAAAAAAAAGAAGCATGGATTAAAGCCTCTGGAGGGCTGACAGAGCTGTGTCCCTTTCTCCTGATCTTTAATGCTGCTTTGCCTCTCCTTAAATGTCAATCTTTTCCCCTTCACCTAATAACCGGTGGCTCTTGCTTTTTCCTCGTTGTGTTTTCTTAAGCCGAGGTTTGTCATAACATATTGGTGTATAGCATCCAGGGGGTTCTGAGCCTTGTCTGCTGTGGCAGCTGGTGCTTTCCAAGTGTATGCCTCAGATGCCCAGTGTTGAAATTGATTTTTTTTTTTTTTATTCTTGATGCTTGTCCATTAACATATTTTATAGTGCAGAGGACAGATGACGAGCTCCTCCATCTCCTTGCTGCTCCTCACAGCAAGTCAGTTTATGTGGAGCACAGCGTACTGTACTGGGTACTTTCTAGATATATGATCTGTTGTTTTTTTTATGGGGGGCGGGGGGTATAGCAGGGGTCTAACAACATATTAAGAGGTGTCATCCTGTGTCTTCATTGTGCAAAGGATGACACTGCCAATAACCTGCCAATTATATACACCATATACAGTAGATATATAGATAATTTGAGGACAAGGCTTGCCATTTCAACCCATGTTTACCTAGTTTTCCTACTCATAAGCCTCTAATTTCTGTGAAAATATGTTAATATGGGCAGTGCGTCTCTTGAGCTGCCAAAATTTACAAACTCAGAATAACCTAATTAATTAGTGGAGACAGAACCAGTCTTTCTGAACTGATGTTGCAAGTACCGGATTGCATGCAGATTACACTGCATGTTGAAAACTACTGAAATATCAGAGATGAGACGTGATAATCACATTTTGTGGTACAACACTGGTTGTGTTTTGTGAAAAATGTCAATGCCTCTTCGTTGAAAATAACAATCAAACATCAGTCTCTTGTGCTGTGTTGTTGATCGACCCGGATATGCCAACATCCTCTCAGCTTGCACTTTGTCATCTGACCTGCTCCTTTGCCCCCATCATAATCACTATCAATCTATCCATGACATTTTATTTGTGGAGGCCAAAATCACAAGCTACAATTTGTGATTTGTAATGGTTGAACATTAAGAAATGCTGTTTTTGAAACAGTGTCTCAGATGTTGCCCCTGCTTGAGAGCACAGCGTGAAACTAACACCAGTTTAATGTAACTGATGAGGATCCGGTTTCATGTGCGCAATTAATAATTCCCCTCCTGTTCCTCAAACACATCTGATAAGACTGTTGGCTTGTGAATAGCTTTTTCCATTGGCCTGATTATTAACTTGTCTCTCCCTGAGCAGCTGTCTCATTTTTAATGTGATACGGTAGTTTCATTGTCCTTGCTTTCTATGTGGAGGTTTTTACTTCCCTCAATCCAAATTAACACAAGCACACAAATGAAGTGTTCATTGGAAGTAAATGAGTTGTTTAATTCGTCAACCAGCTTTAACCGTATTTATAGAAAATGAAAAGACATCTACATAAAACTTTTTTTTTTTTAAACCTTTCTAATCACATCACAAGTGAGGCATGAGACAGCTGGCTTCGACAAGCACAGATTTGTAATTAACAACCAAAGCAGGTGCTGCATATATTACTAATTTTGCATAGCCTCAACAACTGTTTGGCTCTTTTGTTTGATATATCTTCATATAATGTTCAAAAGATGTGAAAGGGACCTGAGAGGACTGTACAAGGAAACAACGGGGCCGTGGATGTAAAGTCTGACTCACAGTGAGCAACATATCATATAGACTTCTGTAGAGTCTCAGCTGAGGGAATAAATGCAAAAATACCTAACAACACAGGAATAGACTGTTTGATTACAGAAGCACAAATGATATGCACTGTTCTTTTTGCCACTGAACACACTCATGAATTAAATTAATAATTAACAATGAATTAAATGTAATTTATGACTTGTTTCAGACCTTATTAAAAAAAACTTTCACATGTATTAATCTCTTACTAGGCTTCTTTCATGCATTGTTATTGTAACAGAACAAATACAGCCCGGCTCAGTGACTCCAATGTCCAGTCAGCAAGCTAACATGTTTACAGTACTAATTTTTGAACATGTTTACATTGTCCACCATTTTATTGCCATGCATTAGTATGCAAACATTTTCTGTTTGACACAAAACAGTCAAGTAGGTTTACAGCTGATATACAGTGTAATTTGTTATTTTTTGCTCACAGTTTTGGCTCTGTCCATGTAGTATATGTTGAGATACTTCACACTAAACAGTGAACTAATGGTGCTAACAGACAGCTCAGCAATCACCAAAATCAGCAGTATTGAATGCTTGTAATTTATGTCCATCCAGCCATGATATTGCAGGCTGGACCAAAGTGACAGACTGACTGAATTGACGGATTTGAATTTTCTTGAGCCAATCAGTATTTTTCGTCGCAAATTGAGAACATCTCCACCAACTTTATGTTTTTGCCACCAAAAGGTTGAACTAACAATTTATTAATAAACAACATTAAAAATACCAACATTGACTGAAACTTGTTCTATGATACACGGTCGTTTCTGCATCAGTGAAACCTTTAGTCTCATCAAAAGTTTTTGTTTCCAGAATAGTGCCATTGTAGCTGATGTCCGCACTATTTCATCACAAGCCATTTCCCCCCTCAAATTAATTATCTTATTGTGGAAAAGTGCCCAGCCTCAAACAGTGTGTGGTGTCTGTTAGGGAACAATACATGAATGGAAATGGTTCCTAAGGAAAAAAAAAAAAAAAGGCTGCCAGTTATAAACTGAACAATAGGATCCCTGAATGCAATTAAGCAAAAGAATTAAAAGTCTCTGCAGTGAAAAAGAAATGTCCTGCCTCAGTAGGTCATCTTGTTCCTGCAGGGGAAGAGATCATTTCTGATAAAGTCTTTCACTCGACAGTGGTGGGAGCTCCAGGTGTCCAAACACAGAGGACAGTTTCAAACTTAATTTTTCATGCCGGAGCTGTGAATTCACTTTGTATGATGTTAGAAACTACTCCTTCACTCCGTGGCACATTATTTTCACCTTAATACATCATGAACTCCCTAAACAAATGAGTTTTATGAGATACAAATTTTAACCTTCGAGCCTCTTGTGTTTCTGCTCCATACAGCCAAACAGATAACCAATTTAGCTTTAGCCTCTAACGTTAGTTTAAATCATTTGCATTAATTGCACCATTCCTGAAAAATGGGATCCCTGAGGAAGGAGGAATTATCTGATTTACGCTGTCATATTGAAGTGTGGCTAATTACTGATGATAAGATACGATGTTGTACTCAAATGTTTCCATGAAGGCGACAGGCAGCCAGTACAGCGTGAGAGGCTTTATTTTCAACAGCCTGTCGGTGTTGTGTGCAGGCAAACTGCTCCTGGATGAATCCCAGATGCTCATTTTTTAGACAAAAATGTTAATCGAGACTAAAATATCTATGACGCTAAAAGGGTAAATAGGAAAAGGTCATCAAAAATATTAACGCACATCAAAAAATAAGAATATCATGATTTTTTTTTTTTAATCAGCTGTTTCAGAAAATGAACATTCAATATATATTCTAGACTCATTGCAACTGCAGTGAATGAAGCATTTAGTGCGTACAGCAAAAAAATCTCAAAATATTAGTACTATTTCTCTCTATGTGATATTAGAATTTTTTTTTTACAGAGCCATATTCATTAAAAGTAAAACAGAAATTAAAAAATAAGACCTAAAGTATTTCACTTGATGTCAACTTTTTCAATTAAATTGTGGAAAAATGGAATCAAGAACTACAAAATCAGTTTGGGTTTTTTTTTATTATAATAATTATTTATTTTTTCAATAAAAAAAGGGTGTGCTGTAGGATTGAGCATAACAGATATGCAGTTTACAGAAAACTAACTCCGGATGCTCCATGAAAAGTGTGTGTAAGCCTTTGTCTGTTTTATTGTTTTTCATTCATTTATTTGTAGGTGTAAACATGAACACATCTACATTGCAGCAAAATGACTGTATGATGTTCCGAGGAGGGGAAAAAGGAGGGTAAACAACTTGGGATTATTTGGCTTGTGCGTACTGAGAAGGCAATAGAAGGCCATAGAGCAAGAAAGGAGCATGCCCCAAGGGAACGAAAATATCTGTAAATAAGAAGAAAACTCACAGCAATCAGGTTCTTCTGCTGAACGTACTGAATCCCAAGAGCTTGCTGACCACGTTTGTTGCAAAGGTTATGAATAATTAAAATCAGTGTTAAGCCCTCTACAAAACATTAGCTGTGTAGGTCATTATGTTTGGATCTATGATGCAAATAATCCAAAGAACTGAAAAAGGGAAAGGGAAAAAAAAACAGAGAAAACAGGGAAAACAGAAATATTGAGTATAATCAGTCATTCAAACCTTCCTTTGCAAAATTGTGTGGAGGTGTTTAATGATTTTCAGGTTCCAATACATCACTATTTACATGCACACAATATTCCGGTTATTGATGGGGGTTTTGAAATATTCCGGCCCTTAATACCCTATTGAGAAACCTGAAAAAGATAGCTCCCTGTAATAACCTGAATATTCGGACATGTATAAACCTTACCCCGGTAACTAATGGGGCATGCTCTTGTGTGCATGCGCACAAAAGGTTGTCATTCCTTGGAATGGCATAGCTTGCAATTTTGGAAAGATAAGGAGTTTTTCCTGTGCTGTATAAAAGAGATGAACATAATGAGACATCTTGCTGGAGGGAAACTTTATAATAGTGATTTATGATTATTATTATTATTGTAGTGGATATATTGTCTGACGCTGGCTTTATTAGGATGGTTGAACAGGTGAGGCAGTGTTGGAAAACCCTGGAAGCCTCCTACAAAGCGAAAAAATGTAATCACACCAGTGTTTCTGACCCTTCCAGCTCCCGCCAGTCTTGGCTATGCACTTTCATCCACTGTCGGCAGGTGTTCTGATGGCGCATCAGCATAAATGATATTCTTGGAACGTCGTTATCCTGTCAATCTTGTCTTTCAGCATGAAAGAGGTGAAGATGGAACAATTGTTTGCAATAGCAACTTTTGCTGCAAAATAGCTACGAACACAGAGGATGAGATTAGCTGCATTCTCGGCAAAATGTAGTGGGGCAAAGTGTGCACGCGCACTTCAACAGGAGTCATTTATACAGGAATATGATCCGGACATTGCCGGATCGTTGTTATATAAACAGGTGTGCCCCTGATCTGACCGCAACTCAGTAAACTCAGCGATAAACTCAGTAACCGCAATATCTGTGTGCGTGTAAACTTGGCCATTGTTGCATATCATCTGTAATTTATCTCACTTTCTTTCTCACTTAGCACATGACACATTTCAAGCAGAGAAGCAGATGTACAGGCTTTTTGTGATTAGGGTTTGCATAGTTAGTCATTGTAAAACAGCTGTTGTGAGGGAAGCAGAGGATAACATGACTTTGTTTCCTGTTTATAGTTTGGAAATAATGTTGGATTTTCAAAGTATGACTTCTTCTGAGCATGAAATCCAAATCTTAAAGCTGTAAATCGTTCATATTCTGGAGCCTAACTAACCTTAATGAACTTGAGCGCTAAAAGGAAATGGGGGAAATATTATGACAACAGGCTGATTAATGTCAGATTTTTCTTGAATTTCCTGCCTACACACACAAAAAACAGCCGTTTGACTGAAATGCCCAGATGTGTTTGTATTATGTGCCTAAATCTCTGCTTGCGTACCAGAACCACACTAAATATATAATCACTGTTGTCATTATTGCTTCATTTTTGTTTACTTGTTATTTGCGGTGACAGCAGGCTGCAGTGTAGCGTGCATTGTTTATGAAAGGCGATTAGTCCTGACAGTTTTCAGTCTGTGACTCCCTCTTCTTCTTCCGGGCTGACACTGCTGTTTCACTGGCACGGTGAAATTCTGTAAAACTAACACACACACACACACACACACACACACACACACAAACATACAGACAGTCTCTTCAGTCTCTTTTAGGCTCTTCCATATTCCACAGTCATAAAGTTTGTTAGAGTTCATGAGTGTTGAGAGGACCTGGTCTAAAACACTCAAAGGATCCCCATCCCATGTCCAGGTGTCAGTACCAAGGCACACCCATGGAGGTCCATACTGTTAAGGCCGCGGGCCCATGTGTCATTAAGCTCGTCCAGGTGTTTGTTCATTTAGCTGTGTTATCCCTGACCCATGACTGGTGTTTCCAGCGCCACCTTCTGTCAGTCCACCCCTCTCTGGAGTCTGATTGGTGCAGCATCCAGACTAAGCCACCAATCACCCATGACATCCCATCTCACCTTAGCTTTGTTAGTTTTAGTTTTAGTTGTGATTATAGTTTACTCTGATTGGGCAATGTGTAGTTTTAAAAAGCTGATTCTGCACTTCACTTACAGGTTATTTTATGTTTTGACACATTAGGTTCAGTAGGTGCTGTTTGCTCATAATTTTCATTTCTGCACTAACTAGAAAGGTTTTGTTTCTGTTTGTTTATAAAGTTAGTCAGCTTGTGTGTCCTTTTTTTTAAAAATATTTTGTTCTTTAATTTAACCCCTTAACGCCGATAGTTGCGAATTCGCATCATACCGCTTGCATTCAGACTGCAGCCGATATAGCATCAGCTTGAAAGCAAAAACACAAATAATTAATTTTTCTCTATAATTGTAAATAAATTCAGAGGTCAAGGGGTTAAGAGTGCTTATTTGGCCTTTTCTTTGAAAAGTTTGTCACCTTTTCCTTTATTTGTCAGTTTAGCTCATTTAATCACTCTGCTACTAATAATCAACTTCATGTTTTATGTTGCTTCCCTTCCGACAACAACCTGGGACGTAACAATACTCTCATGGGTCTGACGCAGGTTCTACCTCCTACTGGACTCTATGGGTATTACTTTCATCCAAACATGATCTCATGTTTGCCAACTGAAAATTTTCATGAATGTCGCCTGGCAATACCAGCATGTACAGTAGAAGCCTGTCAAACTTCTATTAGATATTCTCTTTCATTTCAGTGATCCGAAAGCTTACCCACTGGCTGCACTTCACACCACACCCTCTCTTTCTGTCTGTTCTATATGACCATATGCTCTTCGCCCCTCGGATGGCTCAGGACACAGGGAGTACAAAGGATGAAATGACACCATAAACATGTCTGTCTGCTTGGATTTATTCTTCCGCTAGTCGCTTCAGTCCCCCGGAATAACTGTGGTTGCTAGTAGTGTAGCTGTAGTGGCGAGCCCTAAAAGGCCAGGTACAGTGAAGTAGGTCAGTATTAGTCACAGCACATTATTCTATAAACACTGTACCGTCCAAAACTGCTGCTGTCAACGACGCTTACACGGATATTAGAGGACATGCACAAGACAAGTGAAAACGGCATAAAAAGCCACTAATCTAAACCATTATATCTGAGAGCCATGCATAAGCAATGTCAGTGGCCAGAGGCGGGTACTTAGCATGGATTCCACCACACGATGCCTCTCACGCACATGATGCAGGTGTCAGTTGTTTTTTTTTGTTTCAGCTGTATGAGCGCTGATAACAATGTGTGACTTTTGCAAAAACCTTTTCCCCTTTGAAAATCCCGTCCCCAGCACAGTCATTCAGCACAAAGCTTAAAGGACATCTTTTGTTGAGGCGCTGAGCTTTAATACTCTACACTTAGAGGATTAAAGACGGCGTGAGGCGGGTGCAGCCAGGTAATTGTGACGGTGGGGTTCAGAGAGGTCCACCTCTGAACAAAACACTGGTCGGTCAAATTCAGGTTACATTGTGCATGAACAGGCCTGGAATAAGAAATAAACCCTCACGATTCAGTAAGAAGCTGTTTGATAATTTAGGCAGAAACAGATGCAGCAATGACATTTTCACAGTTTCTTGATTGATTAACTTAGACACCCAAAATTCCTCTTTTTAGAGAAACATATAAACAATTTAATGACTTGCCTTTTTTAAATATACATACTGAAGTCTATATGTTATGTTTCCCTTCATTGTTTTTGTATTTATATGCATATTCAGCTCACAGCAACACACTTCCAAAAGTCAACTAAAGACTTGGAAAATTGTGAAATGCCCCAAAAAGATCCGGTCAGAGAACTCCAAAGGTAAACATGGTCACTGGTAACAGATGAGAGTATCATGACTGGGCTTGACAAGGGCTTCTTTAGGGTGCTCTCACACTACACAATCTGTAACTTGCCCAAGCATGTTTGACTCTCAGTGTCCAGATTGTGCATGCTTCGGGATGGTATGAAACAACTAGGTCAAGTGCGAGTACTCCCTTAAAGGCTCACTTGTGTTGTGTGAGATGAGGTTCAGCCCTTTATTAAACACATGACGATATACTTACGCAGGACAACTGTAGATATAGTTTGTTTACACGTGTTTGCATTGTTTTTATTGAGGTTTCGCACAGTGGCCCAACTTTTTGGAATTGGGGTTTCATTTTATGTTGTGAGAGAAATGGACCAGCATTTAAATTTGACATTCATGGGTAGCCTACTTTGTTTTCCTCTGTGTGGTTACTTCTGAGCTGATGAATTGTATATACAGTATCACACATACAGTCCTGTATGTACTTGAATGGGTGCAAGGTGTCACATTTACATTCACATGAATGGCAGGACCCAAGGTTACACTGAAGCATAATGAGATGATCAATGTTGTTCACTTCACTTATCTAGGCTGACCAAGGACAATTTAACAAGTAGACAGAAGGAGGAGATTCAATACACAAACTTTACATATTTTGCACATTATATTGTACGTGGCGTAGTGTGACTATGTCAGGGACATATAGAGGCTGCCTGGTCTGTTAAATGAATGAAACGAATTATTGCAATTTCTTTTGAAAATAATGAAATCTGTGAAAATGCTTGTGATGCATAAAATTACTTCTTTATTTGAAATGTTTTTTTGTGTGTTAAAGAGGTACTGATGTTT
>KV751315.1:8272934-8284781 GCA_001698575.1 Mola mola
TCCACCTATTTTATATTTCATTTAATGGGAACAATCAATGTACCATTGATCTCTCAGTAAATCTTAATTCCTAATGCTGAAAATGCCTCTGGTTATTAGGCTACTCTGACGTCCCAACCACAACAGTTAAACAACATAATAGATTTTCTTCTGTCCTCCACATCTGACTCTAGTTGGAGATTGACAAGCTGATTTACTTAGAAGAAGAGGAATTAATTAATTAGGACAATAAGATGCTCCTTTTCAAGGTCACTCTCCAGTGATTCTCTTACATCTGCTGACAAGCTGTGAATCTGATTAATACACGCAGAATGAGAAAGAATGAGAATCAACAATCAGCAAATGACCATCCAAAGACCCAAACATCTGCTATCAAGATCATGATTGTGCATTATGTGACATTTTATTTTGGTCGCTGCACTGGAAGAGAACTGTCTACAACACTGACCTGCCGTCAAACTTGAAGCTGGTGTGCTGAATGTGTTCAGCAGTAACAGCAGTGACAGAGCTTCAAATGCATTCAGCTGAAAATGTGTTTCTGGTCACCTGATAAATATAGGTGGAGACTAGTGGTGAAATTGGGTTGGTGGGCGGAAAAATGCATTAAACCCATTAAGTAGTCACACTGCAGCAAGAGCAGCATCCTGTCTGAGACACAAAATCCCAGCAACAACACTTATACTATACTCTATTCCTGCTCCAACAGTACTACAGGCAAGTGTTTGATGCCAGGAAACTTTCTCTGACAGACACACACATACTGACAGAAAACACACTCACACTCCTTTTCACACACACTCACCATTTGGCAACATTCTGATTTATAACACGTGCTATTTTAAAAAAAACGAAATATGAAAGAATGACTGAATAGTGTGCTACATGATAGGACAGAGCATTTGATTACAGAGCCTGCAGCGTCAGAGCAGGCTCCTAATGTGGATGCACTACGAAATGGGTTCCAGCAGCAACAACAACAGAAAGCCTACTGCAACTGCAACCATGGTTCACACACCATGATAAACAGCATGTTCAGAATAAAATAATTAACCGCAGCAGAAGCAGCTGTAATTGTGTAAAGAAGATGGTCAGGAAATACATAGAGAGGAAAATCAAAGTCAATAACAGTCTGTAAAAAGTGTTTTCAAACTGCTCGATAGACAGTATAGTTTACAGAAGAAGGTTTGTGCCAGACATGACAGAAAGAAAAATTACATGAGGATGATTTTTTTTTTTTTTCATTATGCACGTGAAGAAAAAATCAAGGAACAAAAAATTTTTGCCACCAGTCTGACTGCAGCAGTGCACACCAATCACCCAAAACATTAAAACAATTGACATTTAGAGCTCTCCTAAAATACAATATCTGCTGTGGCATTTGGGGTTCTGGAGTTTATGTTGAGGCGCCACACCACACTACAAATACATTTCAAAATGTTTTAAGGAACATGAAAGCAGCCCGAGAGTTTTGACCAGGCCTCCAAAGATCCCAATCCAGTCGAGCATTTGTCGGACGCGACAGAACTATAGATGTAACGGAGGCCCTCCACCCCGACCACACATCCCAACAGACCCACTGCCAGTGATCTGGTGCCACATACCACAGGATAATCTCAGAGGTGGCCTGAGCAACCCTTTCAGACAGTCATGTGATCTGGAGTGTCACAAAAAAAAAACAACAAAAAAAAACAAAACACATCCTTCAAAAAATGAAACGTATCAGCCAATCACCAATGGGATGAAAGATCTTATGGTACATGCTGTGTGTTGTTCATTTTCAAAGGCATAGTGTAGCACATCCCTGAGTTTAACCTTACATGGTTCCTCTAAAAGGTCCTGCTCATCCTTTGTTCCCAGAGGTTCTCCTTCAGAATCCCATTAGCAGACACCGCCAGCAATCCCAGATTTAATTGAGTCTTCAGCTGAAGTCGCTGCCACTTTTTACAGTTTCGACAGTTGCCGGTGGCACCAGGAACTATAGAGTTTCCATTGATTGGCCGCAGGAACCCAATAACATCCACTTTGCTCAGCAAAACGCCTCAGACTCCTTCCGGCAGAGGCCATTAGCTCGCTGATCAGAGCGAGCAAAGACAGACAGGCTTTATCAAGGCTGAGGCTATTAAATGGAGCCAGCTTGTGGGTTGCATGTTTCATTGAATGTGCCATTGAACATAGTCAAGCTGTGTAAAACCCAGCAGGGAGCTCACTATGAGGCCAGTTTAGTGTTTATACCAAGCAGGCACCATTACATTTCCTTTGCAAATAGATTTGATGCTGTTCTTTGGGGGATCAATTTAATTTTATTGCATTGTATCCCCCAAGGACCCTATCAGCCACTTTGTCTGTAGACATTATCTGCCTTTGTGATGCAGTTTTTTTAACGTTATGTTTTCCTTAGTTTGACTTTATTATCCATTAACAAGACCGTAATATCTTCAGAAATATGTTCAAGAAAAGGTCTGCAATTTTGGAGACTCACTATCTGATAATGACAGTACGATAAAACTCTATAATATTGAAGGTTATTTCTTTTCCCACAGTTCTTTTTATAGGAACGACCAATCACCATTTCAGTCTTCTGTACTGGAAAATGAGCTTTAATAATCCCTGTAATGAAATTTTCAGTCAGGAGTTAGATAGCTATAGATTGAAAAAATAAATGTAAAGGATATATTGAGTACTTCTTAGATTGAAACATTAAACCTGTGGCACCTTTAAGCGCAGCTGAAGTACATCATGTAACAACAAAACATACAAAACACATCAGTGAATTAATACGACACAAACAAAAAGCAATATGCATAAATACTAACAGGGTTTTGGGCCTTTATATGTGTCATTTTATCAAATCTACTATTCAACGTGAATCCACTTGTTCTGTGTCACAGATGTGACACCCACTGCCCTTAGACTCTCAAACTGGGAGAGGAAAAACTTTAAAAAAAAAACCCCGAAACAGGGAAGTATAAGAAGGAATGAAGCACCACAGTGGAAGGATCCTTCTTCCCAGGACGGACAGACGTGCAACAGATGTCACTTGTACAGAACACAACAACATGACAGTAACAGATTAGGCCGTTGGTTCAGGAGTCATAGTGGTCCATGTTTCATGATTTGTGTGTTGCATATGAAATCTATGAGTCCAAGAGTTTGTGGAGTCTATGAATCCAGAAGAATGTGAAGTCTACTGAAGCAGAAGCATTAATATTTAGTCAAAACCAGAGTTCTTCTGCCTACACTTGAACTTGGGTCCCGCAGCAGCCTGAACTGCTCATACAACTTGTGCACAACACACAAAGGCGCTTTTGTTCTGACCCCTGAATGGATCCGATAGAGTGACCTGTTTCCTGGACATTATATCACTAACTTGTACCAACAAAAAAAATGAAAAATACATTATTTATCAATGTCATGAGGAAACGTTGCTTTTTTATTACTGTAAGATCAAGTAAACACACAGTATTTACTTGATGTTACTTGACAATGTTTACTTGACACAAGTGTGTAATTCCAAGATGTAAATCAAAATAAAGAATACATGGGCAGACAAGCTTAAAGATTCATCCTTTTTTCCTATTAAACCTCATAATGAAGACAAATGAAGAACACGGTTCGTTGATAAATGTTCCTGTTGGCTTTGTGTTACAATCTTGACTCATGATGCCCCGCCTTGCAACAATACATGTTTTTCATCAGCGTGGTCATATAGTTTCATTTGTTTATCTATTTATAAGCAAAGCATAATAAACAATGCAAAATTGAGCTATTCATGTGGCTTTTACTCTGCAACCATGCAGCAGTGCATGGGGGTGAGTGCTGGATGCTTTTCATGCAGCAGTTTAATACAAATTAAATTATGCCTGCTATTTTAAGTGATTAGAGCGAGGTCACAGCTATTTCAAGTATGCTAAGCAGCACCTCATCGCCTCTGAGCTTAGTCGTGGTTGTTCTTTCCATCAGAAAAAGCAGGTTGTTCACAGTCCTGACTTCACATCCGTTTCTAATAAAAAGGAGCAGCATGTTTCTCGGTTTACAGCTCTTGAGGAGGCAAAAGTTAGGTCCTTGGTTCCTCCCCTGAGCAACAAAGGGGACATCGGAAAGGAACAGAAAGGGAAGTGTGATAGGATGCGGGAGCTCCAGCTGCGCCTGCATGTGTAACTCTACCAGCTAGGTGTGGAGAACTCTTTCCTGCTCGCCCCGATTGCAGGCAGCACACTAACCTGCTGTGACCAGAGGGAACAAAGATTCACCCTATAATTTGTTTTACTTTTATGTGCTCTCACTTAATGAAAATCAAATCAAAACTAAGCCAGGGGCCTCCCTTTCTTTTCCTCGCTCTCCTTCTTCCTTCCTTCTCCATCTTTTCATCTCCTTATCCCGCGCTGTGCTGCTTTGAAGTGTAAATCAGATTCTACTGACGTATGGAAGTAAAGTACAGACTGCACATCAGAGGCACTTTACAGCATGAGTGCATGCAGGGTGCAGCCAGATGTCAGTATGTTTTCTTCAACAAACCTACAGGTCAATAGTGCTCCATACAACTATATGTGCACGAGTGCATGTGTGGGAGGAGACTGTACATTGTACAAGTACATTTCTATACATACATTTCATTTTCTATCTTTATCAACTTTAGTAGGCAGAAACATCCGTCTATATTTGGTTTACTACTTTTTGGAGGTGCCTTTAATACTTCAGTATCATTCTTTAAAGTATTTTTTAGCTTGTGTTATTGTTTACTGTGGGGATTATGGATGCAATAGAGCTTACACTTGAGTGAGCATTGTACATATATCACAATATGACAGAGTTCTAACCTCCAAAATGTGAATATTATGTGATGTTCAGTCCGATCCTTTGTATACAGATCATCATTTATCTTTCACCTCTGACTTGTGCGTCCGTTCAATGACAGCTCCCGTCTAAATTGTGGAGATTTAATAAAGAAAGGTAAGATAAATAATGCACAGTGTACACAGCAGCATATATCCATGATGTAGCAGTTTATCCTCACATGTTTTATTTAAACTGCTAATAACGTAGAGCCAACTGTATCCTGCTATAGGTCCTGGATTATTATTAAACATTTGACAGGCCAAATCATGTCTTTATATAATAAACAAACTATTTCAATACAAGGCTCTCGATTTCAGTTTGTGACTCACATTTGCACCTGATTCTCATAAAGATGGAGACCCTATTCTTTATCTTCTGCAAGAGCTTTTGTTCCAGCATCAACTGCAGCAGTTGAATATGCATCAGAATTAGTCAACATCATGTTTCTCCATGACATTGATTTATTTCTGAAATCTGAACAGTCAGCAGTATGTCCTGTACATGGCCATGACTGCGTTTGACTCATCATTCTCTATCTGCATATGTTTGACCTTTGCTTTTGCTGTGACGCAGCACAAATGGAAAGTTAGATGTTTTAAGATTTCAGCTCAGTGGAACTGATGATCAATTAGGTATCACTATAATAGAGGATTCTGATATAATTCAGGGAAGCTGATCATTAAAACTTCAGAGATAAATGTATGCAGCCTTGTTATTAAATCCTTCCTGGAAGACATCAGTGGCGACCTTGTTTGTTCAGAAATCAAAGGTGCTGTTTTCAGACCATGCAATGTTTTCAAATCCCTCCAGACAGAATTTTTTCTCATCCAGGTCTTACAACAACACAAGACTTTTCCTGACTCAAAAATGTTGAACTCATTACAAAGTCAGTCACCCACAGCAAAGACCTATCACATTTAATATCACTCAAATGCTCCTTAAGTGGATTTGCTGAATGATTTTCTGCTTGGCACCTCATGTTAGTTTTTTTTGTTACTTTGTTTTTTGTTTTTTTGTTTTTTAACAAATTGATGTTCAGCATGAAATGTTTAGACTTCTTGGGAATAGCAAATAATTCCCAGTTTAAAGGATTATAAACAAAGAGCTTTAAAAGATGTTTTTCTACAAAGCTCAAATTATTAGGATTAAACTTAAAGTCCGGGAGCTTTAAGGAGAGGTATAAAGCAGAAAAGGACGAATGCAATTTTACAAAGTGTTCAGGGATAAAGAGAATTACTTTGTTCATTACTGAGGTAATGACAATTGAAACCATTCTGTGTATCATTACAAGCAAATTAGAATATTCAGTTGGGCACATCTGGGCAAACAAGTTTCTTCATTTACCTAAAAATCCGTCCCAACCCCTGTGATGCCCCACAGAGCCAGATTTGATTATAGTGAAAGGATTTACTGATATCTACACTCATAACACAACGTACCACAGGGTGACATATCGGTACACGATGTCAAATATTGGATGATTCCCAGCGTGCACACACTACAAAAAGACAACTCAAATATTTAGAAAAAGGCACTGCAAGTAGCACAGGTGACATCCATATCCATGGCTATGGATGTTTGCAGGGGACCCTTAAAAGTGATGGACTCTAGGTTCACCCATCTTACTAAAATGTAATGTTTTTTTCTCTTAATTTTAATACCATCATGGTATGATCAGATATCAGCCAGTGGCAGATATTTGGTCTTAAAGCTGCAGTAGGTAACTTGTAAAAATAACTTTACATCATGATTGCTAGAATGATTTCCTATTTCCTGACAGTAATACATGAGACAACATGAAAAATTCTCGCTCCTCTGGTCCCACCTAATACTCCAATCACCGTTTGTACAAACAAGTCGCTTACCAGAGCAAGAATGTGATTCCACCCCTGTCTTGTCACCTCCACCCAACACCCTACCTTCCATCACTACCATAACTTTATTTTCTGGGCACCAAACAGACGTTATAAACTATTTTCTCTCAAGGCCCAAGTGTGTTCACCCACATTTCTCCTCCTATAATCTGCCAAACTTTCCGCTGCTTCTCCTAAATTCTCCAGCCATCACTCTCTGATACATTAGTTAATTTGCAAATTTAAAACAAACAAACAAACAAACTCTGTTCTAATCTAATCTTTTAGAATTATTTCTCTCCTACTATATAAACACTCCCCTCACTGGATTTCCCCAGGGTTTGGTTTTTAATCGTTTTCTGAGCTCATTTATTCTAAGGACGCACCAGTCTCACTGGCTCGGTCCATTGAGGCTGTGTGAAGCAGATGTAGTCTGATCACCTCTGTTGATGTACTGTTTACTAAAGAAGGTTTGATGGCCTCCATACAGGGAATAACTAGACTTTGTTTAGTAATTTAGATCAGAACTGCAGGCTATGTGCATTTCATGTTTTATTGCACATAAGCGACAATCAGCCACAATATTAAAGCCACCTGCCTGATGTTGAACTGGTCCCTATAATGTTGCAACGGGACATGTCAGGACCTTCTACAGTATCCTGCGGTATGTGTGCTGGGAGGTGGGGCCTCTGTCGCATTCTGTGACTGCTCAGTTTGATCAGGAGCTGGGGAATTTGGAAGCGAGGGGAACACTCTGGGGTTTTGACATGTTTCTCAAGCCATTCCTGTACGGTATTTTGTGTTCTGGCAGATTGAACAAATATTTAGGTCACATGTCACGGTAACATACACATGAATGCCAGGACCCAAAAGTTTCCTAACAGAACAATGCACTGCAACAAGATGGTCACTGCTTAACCTCAATTGTCTGTGGTTTTAAAGTTTTGTGAAATGTGTTAATCTTTCCAAAAACATGATTTTCATCAGAGTCACGTAGGGTCTTTAACCTGCAGCCAGATGTAGGACAGCAGATGCAGCCCGAGGAGACAAGATGGATTAACCGGCCAGTGGTATCAATGAACATCACCTTATTTGCCAATAAACCGATAGCAGCCACCCACATCTGTTTTGGCTGATACGATATTGTGTGTATAAATCAGTGCATCCCCAGGTAACAGTCTTTCAAATTACTGTACCAAACTAAATTGTTTACTGCTTTTTTATAATTCAACCCCACCCCGTTCCTCTTGATAGCTGAGAGGACTGTGGATCTTCCTCTTAACCAGGACAGATTTGCAGTGGTAGAGAGCTAAGCAGGATTTTCTAGACATTCATCTTCTCTGCAACTTTTTTTGTTTTGTTTTGTTTTAACCTCCCCCTGGGGAATACAGCCAATAATCCCTTTAGCAAGTTTTGGGTCCACCATGGAAGGCCTCCAAAGGGAAGCATCCTCATCAGACACCTGAAACACCACAACTGGCTCCTTTCAGGGAGCCAGTTGTTTGTGGTGAACACAGGGTTCAGGGAGTCCAACTCCAGGTTTTACCCTCTTTAATTTTATGCCCATAGTTGCATTTCGGCAAGTATTTTTCTTAAAGCAACACAGTAATGGTCTAATGCATCACTCTGCAATACATTAATACAGTAAAGAAAAGAATAACTTTGAAATACATGTTACTATTAACACATTTTGAAAGATATTTACCCAACATTGACCTTATCGTTTGTCAAGACACTGTGTCAGCTGTTATGTTCACGGCTGACAACTGGTTCCAAACTGCAGCAGCGTTTTACATTTATGACTAATCGAATCCGTCTGACCCGTTCTAGTGTTTTGGTATTTCGGTCCCCTGAATTAGATCTGTTCCTGCTGCTGAGGCGCTGCCCATCCAACCTTTCCCTCCCTGCCTGGCGACCGCAGACTCACCTGGTCCAACTCATCTATCCTGGGAAACTTGAAAAATTGTTTGGACGTCTGATAAATAGTTGGCCAGCCTGTCAGCCACGCCGTCCTCTCCTTCTAGCTTCAGCCTCATAGATTTAAGCAGTTATGAATTAAAATCTGGGCCACTCTTTCACTTTAATTACAATGCTGGCAGTAATTAGCATTTTGATTACTGATACAACATAGAGTGATGCACACGCTTGTTTAGGTGGAGCAAGTGGGCTGTTTTTGACTTGTTGTCAGGTCTGGAGGGATATTTCATTTCTGTCCCTCAGGGTTGCAGGACAGAAGATGTCAGAGGATTGTGACACGTGATTCTAGGTTGTGTAAATAAATTTGACTTGACTCAACGGTGGGCTGGTCACATGTATAAATACATGAATATACTGTACAGTCAGATTTATGAACTTCAAAGTTTTTAATTGCGTTTTATCCCCGCCAGCTCCAAACTGTCCACGTTAATTGTTGAATTTTATTGCATTAGATTAGACAGCCACCTATGATACTGTGTCCACCTCTTGTGCGTTAATTAGACGTACAAGGCTGCTCTTAGTCGTGCGCTTTGTTTGCCGCCTGGCGTTTCACTTGTTTCATCATGTGTTACTGCACTTTCCTCTGTCATGTGAATGACGTTGATTAGAGCGATCTGGAAAGGTTCACATTTTCTCTTGGTGAAGTCCTCTGAGACGCGCTTGTGATGAAAGGCTCTATAAATAAACAGACTTCAACAGGGTACGACTCTCACAATCCCTGTGACCACATCTGGATGGATGTTTTGGCTGCTGCTTGGGTTAGTGGGTAGCTTATAAAGGGGAGGATTCTAATCTTTATCTGAAGACTAGTAATATCACTTGAATCCATTTCAGTTGTTTTAACAAGGTGTACAATGGATAGTGAATAGAAATTTTCAACAATTAGTTGTGTGCGCCAGTTAAAAATGAATTGATTGAAAGTGTGTCTGCGTCTCGGGGGAAATTTCCTTTTCCTTGTTGTTCCACCACCCACAGAGAGTTCAGAGTAAATGGTCTGCCTTCTACACCATGTGAAGGGTGGATTTGTGCCAAACATTTATTCAATTTAACGGAGGATTGTAAAACAATCAGGTCGGCCTCAGAACACCACCTTTCGGGATTGACGGTCCAAACCTCAAAATCTGGACAAAAACAATGTCAATTAAAGGTTTAAAAGTTGATCACAAATAGTTATCTACCTCACTGTTTTGTCTAATCCTTCTTGGCTTGTTCATTAATGGCCTTCACATCTGACCAACTTACAACGGCGGCGTCTTTGTCTGCGAGACCTCACAGTGACGATACTGGAATAACCTCTCACACACTAATTAATCAGCACTCAAGAAGGCCGTTGCTTCAGATGGAATGTGACAGCTGCTTGCCCCGAGGGATGGCTCAGTGGGAGGACGCTGGGCCCCTGATGCCACCCTCAAAGTGTCTGCGAGACTGGCTCTGATGCAGAGGAAATGGCCAGGAGTCGCACGTCTGACTCATGCCGGTGTTTATAGCTTGTCAATTGAATGTGCACATGGCTTTGAGGTCGTCTTCAAGGCAACACTGTGTGTTTCCGAGGACGCCCGACTATTGTACTGACAAGGACAAGCTCCAACACGGAGGGTGTTGGAGCTTGGAGCTTTGAAGATGTGTAAAGGCGGCGGCGAGCTGAAAATACTCACCAACAACACTGTTAGTTAGAATACCAGATAATCTTCAATGTGACTGTCTGCTGAGAGCCCAGACAATTTCCTCATTATAATTTCAGTCCTGTGTAATCGCACTCATCCCTGTGCTGTGCACCGCGCATCACTCGGGCCGTTTGCACTTCAGTGGCACCATCCCGAGATATTATTTGAATAATTAATTTCAATTAAATATTTCTCAAGCCCACATTTCAAATTATCATCAGCAGAGATGTGAGTTTGGAATGTTGCCCACAAAGAGCCCCTGTCGGGGGACCTGCGGGTATTTGTCTGGGTACAGACAGAGCACTTATAGGATGTAAGTGAAATCAAAAACTTTTAAGGAGTTTATGTGTTTATGATTCATCTGACAATTATTTTTTCAATAGTTATTTCGACAATAAAGTATTATAATATCCCCATAACAGTATTGTAGGCACTGCAGATTAGATAATACAGTACATTACTGATGTCGCTCCTTCAGTGTGAGTATTTGCTGGTTTCCTCTCCTTGCACATGAATATGTTTTGAGTTTTAAGCAGTTGGTCAAATATCTGAGGACGGTATCTCTGACAAAGTGAGATGGAATATTGGATTTTCTGGCGTTTCAGAGGCCAAACGGCTGATATTCTACATTATTCCAAGAAAATGTCTGTCACAGTAACGCTTAATTAAACTAATTTTAACTAATTTTGAAGCTAAAGTATTGAAATTTAGTCTGTTCAGTTTTCTTTTATAAAAGACAACTTGTAACATCAACTGTTGAGTACAGAGGCAGAATCTGTAGGGTTAAATAAGATCAACACTTATTGATCACATCCATGCGGGTGCAACACTTCATATATCACAAAGTATTAAAAACACCTTTTTTCATTCAAATTTTTTTGTTGTTGTTTTAGCTGAGATGAATGGGCAGCATGTTCACATGGCTGGACAGGGAGCAGGGCATTTTGGAAAGGCAAAAAAAAACAGACACTGGTATTCTTTCACTGACAAATTAAAAGTTGGAGGAAAATGAAAGCAAAAAATAAGAAGAAAAAAATAAAAAGTTGAAAACCGGTTTAAAGTTTTTCTTTGTTAAATGGCATCAGCATTCACAGCTGTCGACTCAGATTACTTATTCATCATTCTTATACATTCTCCACGATGGATAGTCGGCTACAAAAGAGGCGGCTCAATTGAATGAAATGGCAGAGGCTGCTGATCTATTGCAAACAAAGGAGTCTGTCAGTGTTGCTGATATATCACAAACAGGATGTAGTTACCTAGAGGAAAAATGAAAACCAAGTGTCAAAATAACAGGTTTTTATTCCATTTATCACAATATTTCGTGTATTATATTGACATTTTAGTTTTTCCATAACTGAATATACCACGTTTCCTCTGACAAAGACTGTTAATAGAAGATAATCAGTTGTTGAAGGTGATAATGGGAAATGCTGTCAGGATAAGATAAAATACCTCCATTTTTCCAGTTTCCATTTTTAAGTACCTTCAGTTACAGACAAATTCAATATGTTCTT
>KV751315.1:8284861-8302446 GCA_001698575.1 Mola mola
ACTCCTAAAGAATGACAATTAGTGAATATGGGGTGGAAATGGGTGGGTTACCATAAGTCTGTTTCTATGACCATTTTCGATTCGCACATAAGAAAACACGAATGGAAACACAGAAAATGTAACCAAATAATTCCTGAAATATTGCATAAGAGACTTTTGAAGGGAGGTGGAAAAGTTGGAATATTGCTAAAAGAATAATGCAAATAAGTGCAATGGGGACAGATTAAATGAATAAAGGGTGACTTTTAGAGATCAAGTGTCACCCAAAATGTTGTTTTTCCACTGCAGAAGGGAAGCGATGGCAGCAGCGGCAGATGAAGAGCAAACTAATAAATAGTTGGGAATAAATCTAATCAAATTTATTTTATTTTGTAGATATCGGAAACCCTTTGAAAACAGTTACCCAGAACTGGAGAACAATTTCACATCTATACAATGAGTCAATAACACACAGGTGTTTTCTGTTTTCAGGTGTAGGTGTCTTCTCCATGTGACCAGACACATGTGTTGTAGTTGGTGGTGATGAAAAGTGATTTATTTACTTAAGCAGCTGTATACCATACCTTAGCTTGTAAACAAACTCCAAACTGGATTTTGTTTTTTTTTTAGCAAAAGATGTATTTCATGACATTTTAGACCCCTGTAGAGAGATCGGGCTATTGGAATTCTCCTTTAATCTTTCCCATGTTTTCATGAACCAAATAATGAGCCCTTTGTCCTTCTAGGCTACAGAAAGCGCCTGCAGACAACCTCAGGCAGAAAACTCCACAGACAAAATAACCTCATGGCACAACAAGATCTGTCAAAAGTAAAGTTTTAAAGCTTTAGTTCCTGATCTGCATTTAAAGTTGTCTTTTTTTTGTTTGTCCGTCTGCAACAGCATATCAGATGATGGTATCGCACGGTGAGCCGGGCCAGAACCTGACCTCTGGCATGACCCCGCCACACCTTTCTTCCCCACGCAGAGCCGCTGCCTCAGTCTCGTGGTTCCATTCGGGGCTGCAGAGAGGAATCTACTCCTCCGAGCTCGTTTTCAGAGATATCTCACCGCCATACAACTCCAGAAGCGTGTCCGAGTCGTGCGCGATAAAACTGTCCGAGCTGACGGGTTCTGGTGGGAACAAGAACCGGGCGGTGTGAGGTGGGTGTGACGTAAACGGCTCACGCTCACACCACCTGACGTGTGGAAATAGTCCGCCGAGATCCACTTCCACGGCGGGGACGGCTGTCAGTCGTCCGTCCTTCCCATTGGCTGCAGCGGGAAGCGCGGCGTCCCTCCCGGTTCCCCGACCCGCAAACGAGACCGGCTCCGGATCCAGAGAGGCAACCTTCACCTGTAGAGATTTGACAGCAGCCTTCACTCCGCCGGCAACACCGGAGGTGAACGCGCTCCGGATACCGCGTCGCTGGAAATAACTTCATTCCTCCTGTTTTTTTGTTTGTTTTTTTTTTGATTTTGTTGTGATTGTTGTTGTTGTTGTTGTTTTTGTCGCGGGGCGGCTGCCGCCGGGTTGACGGGGCAGCGCAGGCTGTATGGAGGGATGTCGGCATGGCTTGCACCAGGAAAACCAAAACTTTGGTGTCCACATGCGTGATCGTGAGCGGCATGACCAACATCGTGTGCCTGCTCTACGTAGGCTGGGTCACTAACTACATCGCCAACATCTACATCAGAGTCCCGATGCCTGTACCGGAGAGGAGGCTGGAGGGCGACAAGAGGGGAGACACCGTCCGGATCATGGAGAGGCTCGACCGGCTGGAGAACGTGGTCAACCAGCACATTCAAGGTACTGTGAGCTGAAAGTTTCAGTGCCTGAGCTCCGATTTATGCCTCTGTCATCAGTAGACAATGGGACAAAGGGCTGCTAATATCAACAAACCTACAGTTTGAGATATGCTTAATTGCTTTGAGGGCAGTAAAAGACCCGGTTTCCTTCACTGCAGCCTTTGTTAGGACGAGACAAGTGCAGAACATGAAGCTGCTCATCAGCCGAGCTGCGCCTCGAAAACACGGTGACACGACGTTAAGCGTGCTCGCAGAGAGCCGGCGCTTAAAATATGGGCTTATGACTGCTTGGCACTAGGAAGCTGAAGGTTTTCTATCCGTCCCGTCCCTCCTCAGCTCCTCGTGCACTATTTAACTGCTTTGAGGAATGTCTGGAATCATTTCTCCCAAATTCCTTCAAGCCGTTCCTCCACTCCAAGCGTACAGTCACTTCACACCTGATCACACACGGCTCATTTCCCCCCATTCTGTGTCTGTAAAAGAAGCATCTCTCATCACCGCGGGGAGGGATCCTTTTTGGACGGGGCCCAGTTTTAACTGGCACAGGGCTGGCCAGACGCAGACGGAAGTCTACTTGAAACGCTGCATGTCTAAAGCCTGGGTAAACACTTATCCTAAGGGGGTGGGGGTCTCCGTTTCAGCCCGGCACCTCTTAGGCGTCTGCGGGACGGAGGTGACCCAGGTGACCCCGATGACTCGCCCCCAAAATGTCTGTTTCATTCTCATTTTCGTTTTCGTTACTGTCATGCTCGACACGTGCTTTGAAATGACTTAAGGTCCACTTAGAAATATGCTTCAACATTTCACAGTAAATCATTGAAGCTTGCAACGCCTCATTTTAAGGACCTTTCTATTATTTTTTTCAACCATGATTTCGATTAAATTGTTGACACACAGACAACACGATCCGTCCCAACACTGGAACTTGTTGTAAGGAACAGGCTGGCATCATGGGAAGTCTCAGCCTCCCGTATTTACCCCTTTGTGGTGTAAATATGACCCCCCCCCAGTCAGCAGCCATTGTAATGTTTTATGTGTAGCTGGGCTCCGTCTAAAAGTGTGAGATAAAAATCTGCCTACAGCGCCTTTAAAGAAGGCTAATTAGCTCCAATGTTGGGAGTAACTGCACCCAGCCTGACAATTTACCCCCACAACATGTTGTTCTTTTCCAGATTAAACAAAGAAGATTCAATTTGTTATGAAATGTACAGGTGCTGTGTGGTAGATATAGGCACAGAGCAAGTCTAGCCTCTGAGCTAAGCTAAGCTAATTGTAGCTTCATATCTGAGGGTGGCATCAGTCTTCTCATCGGGCTCTTCAACAGAATGAATCATGAGCTGTGGCTCCTCGTGTTTCCGAGACTCTTTTAACTTGGACAATTCTTCTATAATTAATATTATGGAAAAGAAAAAAACATCTTTATTTAGTTGCACTCAGTCTCTGATGAGTTAGGGACGATCAGTATCGGGTGCTTTATATGTTGTCCCCTTTGCAATAGGGGAACCTGTTTTCATGTAAATAGTAGGGACATGACACGGATAGTTACAAGAGCGAGTCTCCATGTTTGTCATTTTTGTCATTGACGACAGGGTCTGTTGGGGCCGATGCTGGAGAGGACAGTTCATGTCATGCATTTGCAGCAATAAAAACTGCTCCAGCAAAATGCCCTGTCACTTTAAGTGCGAGCCACATTGTCTGGATTTCCCAGATAATTGCCCTCAATGCATCCGCGGCGAACACAGACCCATAATCCGAGTGTGTGAGTGGCCGACGGCGTCAACAGTCGGTGAGCTTCGGGCAGAGCCAGGCAATCATTACTGCACTTTTGACATCTCTGAAAATACATTTTCTCCCTATGTCATGTTGGGAGACAAGCGCAGGGGCTGTACATTCTGATTCCTGCATTTTTTAAATTCAGCACTGGGATTTGCAGAAGGGCCTGGTGCACTACACACACACACACACATGCACTTAGTTTGTATGGGCTGGCACACAACACAGAGCACTGCTACATGTGAGAACGACACATTTGCTGCCGCTGACTGTCTGTGGACGGACAGAGGACATCTCTGCCTCTGGTTTCAGCTCTCCACTCACAGAGGAGGCAGAAATATTCCAGCACTCTGGCTATGTGATGAATTAAGTGGACTGTTACCAGGACAAAGCAACGTGGCAACAGCACATAAAGCACCGTCTCGCCCTGAATACAGGTTCACACACGCCCACCATCAGGGCCCCTCGCTGCACTCGCTCCCTCGTGGTACAAAACTACTGCTCAGTGGAAGTTAAGTCAAGTTACACCTCAAAACGACTCATGTTGGACTAAAAAGTAATCTTCAGCGCACTCTGTTTGCATACTGCTCATATTTACAACAATAAGTGCCTGTGTTTCTGCAATTGCTGTGTGACAATTGTACCCAAGTTAACATTCTCTTGGGTCTTTTCTATTGCATGAATGTTAGCAGAATTCCAATTTAAAGTTTTAAAGTGTTTTTATCTTCCTCTATTCACTGTATTGCTGTCCTGGTCAACTATAATAACTGTAGTTAATGAATGATAAAGCAGCATTTAACGGCAGTGAATGTGGCCAGAATTATTTTCTGTTTTTTGAGTATACGTTTAGTTTTGGAAAATAAATCTTAATATAACTATTTTTTTGTTGTACCCAGAACCTTAAGGTATTCAGTTCAGTGAGGGAATCTTCACATCATAGATGCAAAAGGAGTAAATAGGAGTAAAAATCTTTTCTGTTATTCATTGAAACATTAGAGATGAAAGCACAAAATATTCCTAGATCAATTTTATTTCAATATAAAATGAGAAGGCATTATTGTACGTATCTACTCCCACCCACCTTACTTCTGCTAAACTTGCCAAGGAATTGCTTCTTTTTATGAATGTACCAAATTGTTAATTTGTTCACGCCCAATGGTTTAGCTTGCTCTCTAAGAGGTGTATTTTTAAGCCTAATGATGGCCTCCTTCACTTGCATCGACACCTCTTTGGACCTTGTGTTGAGAGTTCAATTGAACCACCACCAAATGCAGGTTTAACTCTTGGAATCAACCCCAGGCCTTTAATCTGCTTATTTTTTCAGGACATTACAATGGAACATGGACCACAAATGGCTGTTAATGCTGAGTGGCTAAAAGAATACTCATGTGATGCACCTCAAAGCTGATTATCTACATTTCAATCGCATTTTCTCGTTAATCTTGGTAAATCTGCGTTTTTGCTCATGCTCAGAGGCCAGCTATATGTGGGTACTTTTCCCTGATTTGATATTCCAGAGCATCAGCGAGTGCAGGAGTAGAATGAATAAGTGAAAGCACGTGTGTGTGCACATGCATGTGTGCAGGTGTTTGTATGCATGCTCATCCATGCAGGTGAAGGTATGGAGCTCTAGAGAGTGCACTCAAACACAACTCCACTTGCTTTCAGCTCAGTCCTTCGGGAGAAAAATCAGTTGAAGGACTCTGTTTATACTGTCAAGAAAAAATAAACAATCGAACTTTGTTTTTATTAGATAAATATCCCTGTTTCTTTGTACTAAAGCACTGAATTACTGACAGAAATATCTGAAAATCTGAAAAGTCTTCAAAACAGAATTCAGAAGCAGAGACCCACAGTTTTTGATGCCAGTGTTGTTTTGGCTCTATCTGTCTGTCATTTGACTTTCTCTCAAGCAAATTTTCATTTGCCAACTCAAGCAGCCTGTTGTGATACCCAAGCACGTCTGTTGTTGACCAATCCCGGCAACATAAAGGGGCAGGCCTAATATTGGAGAATCGAAACTGGCCATTCTCAAACATGTACGACTGAATCACTCCAACATCAGAACTTTCCACTGTGCAGTGCATAGTAGACTAGTTTAAAAGTCTGTGCCAGAGTGGTGAGAGGAGATGGGGCAGAGCTAAAGTAGCACATTCATAGATCCACACAAGCTAGAAGAGGTAAAGGTGTAGAATTACACCCGGGAGATTTTAAAGCCAAAAAGGGATTTTTTTTCATGAAAAAGAAAATTGAAAGGCGTTTTAAAGGTTTAGTAAATCGCTGGAACAGGACTCACAAAAAGAAAAAAGAGAAAACATAACGCCAAACAGTCCACACCAGCGGTATGAAATTGAATACTCTCTCTGCCTGTTAAATGAGCGTCAATGTATCAGCGTATTTTTGAGTCGACATTAAAATCAGGCGTTTGTATTTTGGGCTGAGATAATTCAGCAATGCATGTTATAAAGTATAATATTTTTGAGAATTTGTCGGTGCGCTGTTGTGTTATGAATGCTTCAAAGGCAGATGGGTGATAAATCTGATGTTTTCCTTTGGTTTGAAAAATTCCTGAATTTAAATCCACTTGAAAGATCATCTTATATTACAAAGAATAGAATCCATTTTTGCATATGTGACAGCCTGTCATAAATAATGCGGAAGATGAGTTAGAGATTGGAATAATGATGTACAAGAATGTGTTAATACTGAATCATAACAGCTTACAATTTGTCTCTGTCTATATACTGTTTGCATTTGTTGTATATGCATGTGTATATGTATTTATATAAGTATATCACACATTGTATGTTTGTATGTATGTGCGCTTGTATGTGTACACGTGCTTATGAAGTCCAGTTGATGTTCGTGAGTGAGTGTGTTCGTTAAACGTTTTATTTCCCTCAGTTGGATTTGGTGGGAGGGAATCGTTATTGGTGATTATTGTTGGAGAAAAGAGTGGGGTACAATTTTGTAGTCTGTCATTATTCCTATTTTGGAGTACGTACAAGTGCATAACTCTTTGTTGCATTGTTACTAATGACAATATTGAAACAGAACATATTATTGGGTGCAGGGCATGAAACAGATAGTGTTAGTGTTGGTGCACAGCCCAAAAACTATAAAAATGTCTGTTATTTAATAAAATTATTTGGCATATTTTTACTATAAAACCTTCTTTTCATATAGTTGACATTTTGTGTAATATAGAAAGAAAATCCATCATTACTTGTTTTAAAATTACTGCAAAAATGTTTCTGGACTGCATTTTCACATTTCACACTGTATCAATTTAGGGGCATAGAGATCTTTGACAAGCTAATTTTGTTGTTGCCCAGCCAATTTGTCAGTCTGCATCTCCTGTGACTGCGATAGGAACAATATTTTGTTGAGAGAATATTTTAGTCTTGCTAGGTAGGCAGAATTTCACAACTTAACCCTTAAAGGATTTGGTTAATTCTTCACTGTGATTGTGTTTCTCAGGCAGCCACTGGAACACTGGTAAAAGATGAGGTTTTATAGTTCTGAGTAATCAATAAACATGAAATAAATGAAATCACATTGCTTGTTAACATGATGCTGTAAAATATTACATCTCCGATTCATCTGTAGGCAGGAAGTGTGAGTGTGAGGGAGAGAGAGAGCGGGAGGGAAATTGGGTTGAGGATCGGAAATGTAATCTGAGTGACTCCCGTCTTCTTGGTAGGAATTCCTATAAATCTCCACTTTTTGAAATATAGGGACACAGTGGCACTGGGGAATGATTTGTAATGAAAACAATTAATTATTCTGACTCCAGAGGCCCAACGAATCGCAAAGGGACTAAATTAGACGTGCAAAAGTCACAGGGTTGTCGATTCAAAGGTTGTCCCCTGACAGTTTCCACTAAATAGATCAGTTCATTATTGCAAATGCTCTGTGTGTGTGTGTGTGTGTGTGTGTGTGTGTGTGTGTGTGTGTTTTTTTTCCAACTTAGCAACCCCTTGTGAGTCAGACTGAAATCTGGTTTAGCCGTGACTGTATGAGATTAACATCTTGTTGACAATAACCTATTTATCTGTAAACATCAATACACAGCACTCTATTTATGTGAACTTTGCAGCTCTGAGGTGTTTAATGCTGCAGGGTGAAACTTTTTTAGTAATTGCACACACTGTTTACATGCTTATGTGGCACGTAGTCAATACTGATGCCTGCTTGATCAGTACAGTGGCTCCCTCCTTTTCTACTCTGGAGAACCAATCTTTGGTAAAAAAACAAATTACATGAAATTCACAAACCTTAGAACTTCATGCTGTGAAATATAGAGATTCATTGGATTGTTTCTTAACCCTCCATTGTGCCAATTACTACCAATGTTCATTATGAAAGAATAGTCTCAAAAAATGACAGAAAAAAATATAAACTGGGAGCTAGAGTTGGTAGTTGAAGATAGAGTTGCTTCAGATACATTTTTTCATCTTATTTGTTAAAATTTGCTTAATGCACCAAAGCCATCAATACATTACGTTGTCTGGGAAAAAAAAAAAGAATCTGGTGTCTGTTGCCCTGGCGGGACTGTGACAAAAAAGGCCGAAAACTGGACTTCACAAGGTTATCATTTCACCAGGGTCAGGTGTAATGATTGGTTGCCTGTCTGCTTGTCCCGCCCTCCTTGACCATGCGTGACTTCTTATCACGCACAAGCAATGGTCGCTGAATTGTTACTAATTGTACTACAGTGACAAAGAAATCATTTCAGTGTGCAGCTGTAATTGAGAAGGCTACGGCCAAAAGAAATTGGACAGTGCAAGAAGCCATGCAGGTGTCAGCAGAGTTTTGGCTTTATAAAGATGGTAGAAAATGTGGGAGCTGAAAAGTGATGCCATGCTGGACAGGTATAGTCCGTTTGTTTTATTTTTAATAGGGTGTTATCAGTTTTCTGGAGTGTGGATCTGCACTGCCTGCTGCACATAGTCAACAAGTAGGCAATGAAATGTGCTCTACTGGCGTCTTCCGACAGCAGTCAGGCGAAGCGTGAGCTCCAGGGGATTGGCTTTGGAGGAAGGGCTGGAGAGAGGGAGGTAAGCTTCTTGCAGCGGTGTACATTCAAAATTTTGCTTGCCAGACTACCAACCCTAGCCTTAAACGACAGAGTCTTTGCTTGTCTCTTGAGATGTTCTTTAATTTACTGTGTTTTCGGGAATCATTCAATTTCTCGCCCTGGTCAGTACTGCTGCCGTTGGTGTTTTCACTTCACTTTTCAACCTTCAGCCAGCTGGCAGTGCTCCCATTTGCCCCCACGAACAATGGGAACTGTCATGTCACATGTCCGAATTGTACTTGGCCATTTGTGCGGTTGGAACATAATGCCAATCTGTTCATACCCCAAAAAAACCTCAGTAAATTCACTAAAAATTTGACTCTTAACTAGACTGCAAGAATTATGCTGATAAAAATGTCAATTTAGATGCATCATATTGAGACTGCATTTTCCCCTCTCAGCACATCTTTTCATCTTCAGACAGGGGAATTCAGTATTCCATTTATCTTTATTGAGGCAGCTGTTAAGGTTATGATGGGGGAGGGTGAAGATGGATTAAAGGGTGAGAGTTGAAGAGACAGAAGTGATTCACCGTGGCCGCAAAACAAGATTAATCAAAGCTAGCTGTAATTTATATCAAAATATATTTTTCCAAGGTTTACTAGCCATTACTCCGTTGCACATACAGAAGAGACTCATTCTGTCGTTGTTGGCCACAACCCGTAGTTATGGATTCTATGTTTCTTCCAATTAAATGGTTGTTGTCACGGAACTTTCAAAGCTCAGATTTCTGAGCATCCATGAATGTGCCGTAACTTTAAATCTCAGTGTCTATAGTTTATCTCACTTAAGCTCTGTTCAGTCAGGGCAAGTGTTCCTTGGGCTGCTCCTTTGATTTATAATAATTGCAGGGGTTGTCTGTGCTCTTCCTTCTGTGAAAATCTGCTGGCTTTGTAATCTGTAAAATAAAACAAAGAGCTGTTTAGAAAGGATTTATGAGGATGTCAGGCAATTTTATGAACTCGTACTGAACAGTGATTTTAACTTTCCAATTACATGCATATGTTAAATATTTATTTCACTAGCCTACCTTATTAATAATTGCAGATCCTATTACTTTTCTATTATTATATGCCCAAACATTGGGGATGTTATGGAATCATTAGTGTTGCTTTTGTGAAAGCTTCTGCCTCACAAGCCACCGCCGCTCATCCCCCATGTCAGCATAATATAAAAAACAATGGAGGGCTGGAGCTTCATTTTTTTCAAACTAGTACAGTAGATATCTGTGAGATCTGGAGCTCCTTAGTTTTTTAGCATTTTCGGACATAAGGATTGGCCAACAGGTGGTGTTAGGGTTAGTTAGTTAATAGTGACACCTGACATGCTGCTGTCTTTGCCACAGCTGCTTTTTTTTTTGCAGGAATTTTCTTGTTGATATAGACCATTGACATGAAAGAAGATGTGTGGCCACTTCCTCTCTCCCACTGTACAAAAATGAGCCCATTTTTCACTTGCAGCCAGAGTCTGTGCAGTAGCAACCTGGAAGCAGCGTTATGGTATTAAGGTCCCACCCATACAGTACATCCACCCACCCATCACAAGCAGGTCTCATCTGACAAACCTCACATTTCATCCTGCTTTTATTGCCTCACACAACAAATCAGAAAAACTAACACATGAACATACATCAGCATGATAAGATCTACCTAACACAACATTTATTTGAGCTGTATGTTGAGGTCTATGAAGTACTGCAGCCCACCACCAGATGGCATTTGAGTTGTTTTGGCTTCACTTTGGAGTGGCTCTCATGTCGTCCATCTTGATATACAGTCCATAGTGTGTACCAGCAGCTATGTGTGGAGCCGTGATTCTGGAGTACCAAGCTGTTAGTGTAGAGAGTGGCCAAGTTTCCAATTTCAGTGTGAATTTTAAAGGAACGTCCTGACTGACATGATAAAGTATTCTTATTCTCTGTTACGCAAATGCTAGGAGTTTGTTAACTGAGACAATACGGTGAGCAGGTAGTCTTGATTATTTAGCCTGGTGTCCTGCAGAAGAAGAAGACGCAATGAGACAGACATATGACATTTCCTTCATGTATTATTTGGGCGGGTGTGGTGACAGTTTCAAGGCTTCACACAGATCTGATGTTTTCTTCAGCTGCTCTCTGTAGTGAGGCAAATGATCCATTGCATGCCAGATGCTTTGTTTTATGCATCAAATGACTGTTGTACTCTTTAAAATTCAGAAAATGGAAAAAAAAAAAGGAAGAAAAAAAATAACATAATCAGGTGCACTTACAGATCTCTCACCACAGGCTCTTCTAACTTTTAAACCACCTCATGTTTTGAGCTTGCTCTTCATAAGTCAACAAATGCTCTGCGACATAAATTACTCATAACTTTGAACATCCAGTTACACTTATATCTCCTCCCATTATTTCCACAACCTTCCAAAATGAATAATGCAGCAAAGCTAGAAGCACTCTTCGGAGTGTGCTTCAGATTACAAGCAAACTGTGCAAATGCATCACAAACAAGTAGCAAAAAGGCCTTTATACACATCCACATGAGGTCCCTCATTTAGGTTTGGCTTTTTCCTTTTCCACATGTTTCTAAAATCATTTTAATCTGTGTAAACATAAATTAAACACATCCAGATACTTGCTTATCTCTTTTAACATACTGTATGCTCAAACAGCATGTTTAATGTTTGTCCCCATCAACTTCAAGCGAACTCCTTGCACACTCCTTTTGGATAAGGAGTAAATTAGATCTTCAGCATTTTTTGATATCAGGATTGGCCTCCTGCTGTACCTCTCAGTTTCCCATGGCTGCCGTTTTTTGTGTGTGCATCAGGGAATTGCGGGGATATACCCCTGCAGGTGCGTGTTACCCGAGTTTACTAGTTTAGTCTCAGTTGGCGTACGTTCCCATGGAAGGGGCGTGTTCAGCAGCACAGATGGTTTTTTTGTTCTGACTTGGGCTCCACATTTTTCTCATGAAGAATTTAAGATGATAACATCAGATATGAAGAGTTCAAAGAAACATTAACAGCAAAAACGTAGCAATGTAATGACCAAAAAAGCCATGTGGGCTTGTTGATGACACAGCAGACAATCTGTTAATATCTTATTTATTTATTTTAAATGAAAATCTGAATGTTCCGCAACAGTAACCAGTATTTTTTTTTTTTTTTTTTTTTAAATAAACACATCTCCTGATTTAGTCTAAGCATATACGCACTGATTGACGTGCAGGGATGACCTCATCAAATTTCAGGTCAAATTCATAATCGGATGTGGCAATAATCATGTTTTTGTGATTTCAATCCAGTCACCATGTTGTCATTAGCATCCAGATTCTGCGAGACATCACTGTGACTCTAGCCTGTTCAGATAAAACACATCATCATTTTGAGTTTTCTCTTGGATGTCGCACACACACACACACACCACCAGTTCTTTTTTTTGTCTGCCAGTACCTACAGTGACTCTAATATGCCATCATAGCAGGTTATATACATGAAAAATATTCTCTCTCAACATTT
Source organism: Mola mola (assembly GCA_001698575.1). Taxonomy (NCBI): domain Eukaryota; kingdom Metazoa; phylum Chordata; class Actinopteri; order Tetraodontiformes; family Molidae; genus Mola; species Mola mola. Next base: position 8,296,996 of record KV751315.1, read on the forward strand.
GTAAACAATTTACATAAATCTAATTCCACATGTGTTGTATTTCAGAAATTATCACACTAATAAAATAATCCTCCCTTATTACCTGATCTTGGCGACACTTTGTAATATTATTTTTGATAAACAGATAAAGTGGGTATATATAATCTATGCCTTGATTGATAATTGAACTCATCAAAATTGACTATATTTTACATTTTGTTTTTTTAGACTCATAGAATCAGACACAACTGTGAAATGATAAAACAAAAGCTGCTGAATCGTGACAAAACTCCTCTAATATTCATAATTCATAATCTACCCTGCGGAGGCTATAGTTGAGCCTTGGTCTTTGAGATTTAAAGTGGAAAGTTAATTGAATACCATTTCATCACTAAATGGCACATTTAATTTAAGGTTTTACTGTCTCTTCATATGGCTCTCACCACATTTTCCAAAACTATCATACGGAGAGAACTGCTCTAAGGATTCAGGGACATGCACAGAAGTCAGAGGAAAGACAGGATAAATATGGGACTGGAAACATACATTTAGAAACCTTAATGAATACACCGTGCATAATGTTTTTATTTGACACACACAGATACAGAAAATAAGCTTGATACATTTCATTTGGTTAAATTTTTATTGAGTAGATCTATAGTAACGTACAAAGAAGTAGTGTTTTTGTACTAAGTGCAGTTTCTGTTGTCTTCCTGTCTTCCCTTACATCCAAAGTGAAATGCACCTCCTGTAGGGTAACCCTGGCCTTTTACGGCTTTGTTCGGCTTTAAATGACCGTGAAATCAAGAGGTTGTAAAGGTGTTTTATTCTCAAACTTCTTGAGCCACTCCAACTTTTATTTTAACAGGATAAGATTTACTGTCAAAGAGCATCATTGGAAAACGTTCCCACATAAGTCAGCTGTCATCTGCTCTGTCTGATACATAGGAGTGTCAAATGCCTCATTTTCATGACAAACTCGGAGTGAAGCCGATAAGTCCTTTACCTTTACCTGTAAAGAACCTGATTTGGTGTATAGATGTGTTATTTAAAGCTGAAACAGTTGACATTAAATTAATTAAAATTTATGTAGTCATGTGTCATTGCCAAACTATTTTGTCTTCTGTTTAGTGTAATTTTTCTTAATTCTATATAAACTTATCTTGTCTTGTTTGTTTGTTATCTGTTAGGCACATTTTTTCTCATATTTACTCCATGCACACATTTATTGTTTTTTTTTTTCCTCTGGCACAAGAATTTTCTTTAGAATAAATAAAGTTCTATCTTTTTAAGCTTTTAATAACTTTTTTTTTTTCCACAGAAATAATAAACTATTGCTGGTTACTTCCTGTAAAATATGAAGATATTCCCCTTGCTCTATATGACAGAACAAAACTCTGTACAAAACACAGTTGATGATGACAATCATTTTGATTTACAGCCTTACTGTAATGTTGCAGCAAGATGATTTTTTTTCTTAATAAAACAATACATGTTTTTTTTACACTGCAATTCAAGACCCTACATACATATTTAATTGTTAATTTGTGAATTGTAATTTGTTAATATATTTCCGGTGGTGCTACAAAAATACGATATACAGGCTCCGTTTACAATATGTTCCTTTATGGGTTTAGACCTGCCATCTAAATCTGATGCATTTTTTTCTTGATTTTTGGGCATTATGAAATAAGACCGATACTGACAGTTACTGTCAACTATTTTCACGATAAATGATTTGTTTGTTTGAAAAATCCCCAAAAATCTTGAAAAAAGTACATTTACCTAGAACCCCAAATTGCGTTAATTTGCAATTATTGCATTCCATTAAAAAAATAAAATTGATTCTTTTGACCAACCAACAGTACAAAACCAAAATAATCTTTATTAACTATTATCATAAAGGAAGGAACCACATTAGCAAATACCTTTGCCTAATAAGAAAATTGGTCGACAGAAAATCAACCATAGACTGACTGAGCAGTCAAGGCAGATGAGACGGCGTCTGCTCTGAGAATTCTGCCTTTTTAAAGGAAGCTTTTCCTCCTCACTGTTGCTGTGTGTCTTTGCTTGTGGGGGAATGTTGGGTTTCTCTTGATTAAAAAATTAAATAAATTGATGACAACGAGTCTGGTCTAGACCTGCTCACATGTAAAGTGTCATGAGAAGAGTTTTGTTGTGAATTGGCGCTGTGTAAATGAAAACGATTTGACTCGACTAGTCACTGCAGCTCTATTATTTTAGCGTCTTATACATGAGTTAAGAAGCTAAAAACCTAAGCAACAATTCATCCTAAGAACCCAACTCAAGATAAACAGATTTGCTTTAAAATAAAATGATACGGATGGAAATTCCAATAGAAAGAACATATAAAATAACATGATGTAAGTATTTGAAATACCACCGGCTGCCAATTATGAATCTGAATCCCCTTTTGCTTGAAATGAACAGTAAGAAACACATAAAGGATTTCAGTTTTATTATGGAGCAGCTGATGCCTAAAGTCCTGTACCACTGTCTGCGCCTCTTCCTGGTGAAAGTGCAAGCCATCAAATATTCACAAATGCCTTACAGCTCAGGATAAAAATGGATCCAATTCATTTTAGGGAGCCTGGTTTTGTATTTGCATGCAGACATCTCAGCTGAATTGTATGTTAAGACCAACAGATGGAGCATAGCAGCTCTGGTTCTTCTCAGACATGTGGAAGACGTCTGAAGGTAACTTTGTTGTTGTTCCTGTTGTGTTCTGAGTACAACATGTGGTTAATTTGCCCCTATTTTATTCTTATTTTTTTTTATTATTTTGTAGCAATAACATAACTAGAGCAGAAACTCTATAATCGTAATAAAACTATTCCTCAGTTTTTCCTCTGAAAGATAGGATCCGAGGAAGGCTTCGGGTCTTCTAATGAAACTTGATATAGCTGTCAGGCAGTGCTTTGTGAGCCAGAGGGTAGCGCCTGCCATCAGGAAACAGCCAGCAGGTGCAAAAACTCTCCTGTCCCGAGCTTTTGTGGGGCATCTGCTGTGCAGCGATATTGTTGGAACTGTTTCACTTCTCACAACACAGTGCAGAGTTTTTGAGCTAATTATGTATCTCATTGTATTGATAACATTCTACCACAACCTATTCCTTCTGTGTTCTACAATCACACCATCTGAGTCCTGACTCATGGGAGTGTGAGTATACAACAGAAAAACTAAATAAAGTTTGTTTTGTTTTTAATACAAAGTGATGTGCAAAAAGTAGGAGCACATGTGCTAAAGTCTGATTACAGAACTGAAACACAGAGCAGCTAAATCCTCATGTTTCTGCACTAAGATCCCAGCGCCAGCGCTTCTGAATCAGCAGCCTGCAGCTACAGCACATGTGGAGCCGGAGTTCGCAGCTATCATTACGGCTCTATAGGCAAAAATACTGAAAAACATTTACTTTAGTTTGGTGGGTTTATTTTGGACGGTGCACGGGAACAGCTGTACCTTTCCTGGAGATGCACACTACCGACACATTACATTTCCCTTTTTGTGTGGTGAGGAACACAGATGCATCATATTGGCTTTGGTATATGTGAGGAAGAGGCAGATTAACCAGCTTGGCTGTGACATTGTTAGCCATTGTTTTGTTCCCTCTGAGCTGAGAGCTACCTCTCTACATTCAGGAAGTTAACTCTGTATCCTGATTTGAATCACTGAATAACCTATTGAGTATCCAGGACTAGCCATTGCTTCTCTCGGCAAGGCTGAGAGTGTCGGCTCTAAAACGTAAAACATACAGCCAAGCCGGCTGCGGTATCAGAGCACTTTCCATTAATTTACCATGCAGTGCGATGAATTCAAATTTCACCTCACTTTAACACAAGTTTGTGCATTCCTCCCCCTCCAACAAGAACAACTATTTAGTAACGGACCACTGTGCTATTTCTGGTGTTTGTTCCTTACAGGCAGCGTTTTCTCACTGGAAGGTGGAGCATCATTACTGGCCCTTAGCTTGTTTCCCCAACCTTAACGGGTGATCTGAAAGGTGTAACACATTTAGCCAGCTGGTTGTGCAAATGGAGGCAGCCCGGAGCTATTTTTCTCCATTTCCTCATTAATGAACATGCCGCTTCATACTTGCTTTTGGGTTTTATATATCAGGGGTTAATGACAGCAATGATAATAAAATGTTTTTTATTTTGTGCTGTTTAGTTGGATTTTATTTTCTCTTTGATTTATTATTCGTACCTAAGTGGCAGTGATGCATGGATATAAAGTTTGCAACTAAGAGATTACAGTTGCATTACAGAAACAGTTTAATCACTGTAGCAATCACTTTGTCCTTTGTTTTACAGCGAGTGGAGCAGTTTGCAGGTTTTTATGTTGTGTTGTTCAACAGTTTTATTGTCTTTCTTCACATACAAATCAGTCATGTGGCAGGTAATTACTGCGCCACTTGAATTATCCATGTGCACACACAGTCACAAAAACAGAGCAACTAAGGATGAAAAGGAAAACCTGTCTATTGTTGGCAGATGTAAGAGTATTATACCTATATAAAAATCAACACTGATTGTACCTGTTGTTAAAAGCGGTCGAGCAGAATTTATCCATGATTCTCTCTTTGTTTTCAACAGCTTATAATTTTCAGGATGCCATGTTTGGTTCTACATGAAAGTGGAAAAACCATAGATGAGTTAAAAGAAAAGAAACCTCAAAGGGCTCGTTAAAAGTCTCTCCATTAAAGGGAAGGTCAAATAACAAACGAGGTTGCTGTCTGAAATGAAAACCAGGTTAAAACGTGCTTATGTTTTGTCTCTATGAGCTATAGAATAACAGACACAAAACTCAGGGAAACAGCTAGAATCAATGCTTGTAATGGTCATTTCAGATATATTTTAGTTGATACAGTTGTTGTCTGTTAAGGTGCTTTTTCTCCACATCCAAGAATGGTTTTTAATCTACCAACTAATTCCTTCTCCGAGTAAATTAGAACAATAAAATTGAATAAGAATAACATAAGGAATAGCCTAATGTGTGTTTTTTTTTTTTTTTTTCTTTTTTTGATATGACAGCGACTTTATCACATTTGAGGCAATTTTTTTATCCCTCCTCCAAAGGCATGTAGTGCATTTTGACCCACAGGTCATTTCTCATCCTTAAAAAAATAAAGAAATAAAAAAAAAGTGGGGAAATCGTGATTGATATTGTTATCCAGGCCTTCGGCTGCTTTGCAGATGTTCAGAATGGATATCAGTCATTGAAGCTTGACCATTATTTTATCTGATCCCATTTCCCCAAGAAGCCCATTTCTCCTCCTGGGCACTTGTCTGAAATTTCATGCTTCACTTTTTTGTCAGCATTTCTAACCACAATAATATTACTGTTTGCCCTGCTGGTTTTAACCTGACGTATAAAGATGGACGATGACCAAAACATCCCTAATACTAAGCGCTGCCATCCTGCACTAGTGACATAATTTGGAAGTCTGCAAAA